>MCFC01000032.1:0-189905 GCA_002105065.1 Naematelia encephala
TGTAGCCAAGGAAGACATTGGTTTTCTTCTTCTCCAATGAAGATCGTGTCTGCTTCGATGGACAATAGTTCATCTGCATCTTGTGTCTCTTGAGTATACTGGTATGGAAGTTGCGTCTCTTGAGTATACCGGTATGGAAGCTGCGTCTCTTGAGCATACCGGTATGGAAGTTGTGTCTCTTGAGTGTATGGAAGGTGCTTCATCCATATCAATAATCTCTCAGTAATCCTAACATTCCTCATTCCAGTAGTCGCAAAACTTCCTTGTTCAGCTGTGCATTGATTCTGTTCGATAGGTCTGTTGATAATAGCTTCAAGACGTTCTAGTGCAGTTGTCACATGACTTTTGCCCTCTGTTTTACAAGTATGGTCCTCTTGTTCACTGGCATATGTGAGTAGTTCGTCCACGAAAGCATATGTACATCCATGTTGAGGTTCCCGGAGGCTCACGACAGATTTACAGGGATGGGGGATAGGAAGATAAGAGCCTGAGGAAGTATTCAGATCCATGTTGACAGGAAGGCGAGTCCCTTATGTTGGTATTGATTTGTGATTTGAGAGTAGTGAGTTGCGAGTTGTGAGCTGTGAGTTGTGAGTCGTGAGTTGTGAGTTGTGAGTTGTGAGTTGTGATTTGAGAGTCGTAAGCCGTGAGTCGTAAATCGTGAGTCGTGAATTGTAAGTCGTGAATCGAGAGTTGAGGGTTGTGAGTAGTGAGTTGCGAGTCGTGGAATCTGGGTTGTGAGTTATGAGTTGTGGATTCTTGGTGGTCCAAAGAGCAACTGGCGACGGATTTCGTTGTAGACCATATAACGACAAAGTCTGAGTTGTTTTCCTGAGTATGCCGTGGAGAGTAGTGTAACGTAAAGAGTCGGAAGGCAGAGTGGCGAACGACCATCAGCAAAGCTAGTGCACCAACCCTTTCATGTCGGACTCCACAGGAGGTCTTCTTTTTCGTTTAAGGGTTTTCCTGCAGGTTTAGATATGAATATTTGCTTGAAGAGGCTAGAAGATTTCCGTCACAGGTAGACGGAGAAGGACTCGATACAGGGACAATAAGTCGATGGAGGGACAAGGAGTTTCAAGTGTAATATACCTCTTTTGCTTGGCATATGGCGCTCGTCATCAATCCTTTCATCCAACTCACACCACTTTCCTGAATTGCAGGTCTGACCAAATTCACAGCTTGTGAGGCGTGTCGACGATCTTCTGTTTTGGTCTTGTGACGATGAATTTGCATTATAGTATGAATATGAACCTGATACACCTATGTAGTTGAAATGTAGAGTTGAATGCCGTAGCAGAATTATATACTGTAGGATGACTCGCCTCTAGTGAAAATGCCTGACGTAGTAGAATCATGATGAATCGCCAACTGGTTGACCCAATTCCGGATGTCCCCCTGTCGTCTGTCTCCTACCCATTACCGGTGCTCTGGGTGTACCTTGATTCTTCCCAAAAACATCCCATACTGCCGTCCTCTCTCCTTGTCGTGCAGCATTTTCGTCACTCGATGATGGTAGTGGTAGATTAAGTGGTGGTACATCTCCTTGTCTGGCACTATCACTGACACTGCTGAGTCCTCTTGAACGCTTTGCGCGACCACCGGTCCCACCTAGAGTGTAAGAGAATGATCGTTCTGAAGGCGCTGTGGAAGTGATTGTTGCGCCTCGTGGTCTGGCTGGACGGGTTGGTACTGTACTGGAACGACTGCGGGTGGTACTTGGCATTCCTGGAGATACGAGTGGTGGTGGAGGAGCGAAGGATGAGACATTGGCTGTTAATGGTGGTCTACCAGAATAAGAGCCGATAGATCCTGAATGGGTACGAGTGCGAGTAGGAGTGGAAGGTATACCGAGGCGGGTTGAGCGAGATGGGCTGGAAGGTACAAAGCTCGTCGCTCGTAGTGGTGAGGTCGGCGGTGGCGGTGGAAGGTATTCTTCATCTTCTTGTATAGTTTCCACTCCACCGATTTGAGCCTCTTCATCCTCTCCAACCTCGATAACCATCAAATGCTTTTCTGCTTGACTTCCAAGTGCCAAGACGGCAATAACGGGGTTGGTGATCCATCCCACGATAGCTCCATAGACCAGTTTGATAACCTGTGGTGCCCATTTATTTCCCATATTACCGTTTCCGTAAATAGGGCCGAGAATGACGATAGCGAGACACCATATAGGGAATCCAAAGACAATACCGAGTGCCGCACCCTGTGCCCCTGTCCATACTAGTCGTCCAAACCAGTGAGATATCGGTATACGAGCCAACATCATGTTCTTCTCTGTTCCTTCAAAGATGAACCGCACAAGCATCCAGTAATAATACTTGAAATTCCTCTCGTACGGTGCTTGTGCCTGTGCCTCTGGGACTGTCTCACCCTCTCCAGGCTTTTCGTCGGCATCGTGCATTACTCGTCTCCGCGTAAAGAGGGATCGAGGATCAGGCAAGTCGTACACGTGGGGATATACAAATGGGAGCGGCGATATTGCGTGGTGGTGTAAGTCTGTGTGGACGAGAGTGGACGAGATGAGCATCGATATGGCGCATTGTATGATCGGTGTCACGCCCAGATCACCAGCGATGGTATTTTGGCTAAACACCCACATCTTTCGAAAGAATCAATATCAATACTTGTACTCGCCAATGTTCGAGCAGTCTAACTCACCTTGACTACATCCTGGCTGTGATACATCGCATAGGCGATACCAAAGTTCGCCCCGGCATCGATAAACTATTGCTTAGTTAGCGAAAACCCGATCGAACACCTGGTGTAATAGGTGACTCACTCCTGCACTTACACCCTGCAAAAAGCAGAGGTAGAACCATTGTTTACCCGTAAGTGGCAGTGGAAATGGCCTGAATAGCGACTTCATCTTGCTAGAGATGTCAGATGTCACTTTCACAATGACAACTCTGCTATGCCATGTCGACTCTTGTACTCGTCAACGTCGTCAAAATCGTCGTCGTCGCCGTTGAGTTGGTTTCAATGATGGCTGTACTTTTTTGCCGGCGAACCACGCAAGCCACCAGGCACAGTCATGTTACGTAAACAGTTCTTGCTAAGAGTTGGGTGGCGAAAAACGCTTACTTGGCCCTCTTTGTTGTTGCTGGAACTTGCTATGGAAAACGATTGGTAAGCTGATTGATTCATCCCCTTCTAAAATATCTGACAACTACTCATCAAGACCTCTGTCATTCGTATTATATGGATATATAATCGCTCATCATCCAAGTACTTTTGCTTGTAAACTCCCAGAACAACATGTCGTCTCCTGCGCCTTCCAACTCTTCCCGCTCCGAGCTTTTGTTTCTCGGCAAGGAATGTCACCACCCAGCTTGCCACCTACATGACTTTCTCCCGTTCTCAGTAAGTAACTCCGACCTGCTTCCTCCTACTCTTAAACTCTCCCATCATCTACTACTTTATCCTCTTGCAGTCTGACTTGTCCGACTCTGAAAACTAACCCCGCCTCAGTGCCCAGCATGCCATGAATCATTCTGTCAACCGCACTTCCTTCCATCTCAACACTCATGTACCGCTCCTCTTCCAGCATCAATGATAGACCGCATTGCGCCTACTTGTCCCATGTGCAATACGGTTGTCCCCACACCTAAATCCGGAGAACCGAACGACGCCGTCGAACGACACATCATGAGTGGGTGTCCAGGGATGGAAGGTGGCGAGGCCGCACGTCGTGCTGAGCTGCGACGGAAGAAGGATGCTGGACAGATCTGCTGGAGGAAAGGATGTAATAAGACTTTAGTGGTACCTATGAAATGCGAGGTGAGCTCAAATTGCCTCGTGCTGGGTACTGAGCTCACTATTTTCAGTCTTGTAGACATGTCTTTTGCCCTACACATCGACATACCACTAGTCATACATGCACGCCAATTGCATCAGGCTCCAATACTCCTCTCAACCTCAATGCATCATCGAGACCAACGGCCAAATCGGGATTATCACGCTTACTACCTCCGTCGATGCAACCTCCTTCTCAGTCGACGAAGCCCGTACAAGCTCCAAATCCACCATCTCAACCTCAACCTCAACCTCAACCAATTCCAATATCTACCAACAACTCAACTCCATTAGATGCGAAAGCAGCAGCAGCTGCGGCTGCCCTTAGACGCGCAGGTCAAGATGTTAAAGTCCCATTTATAAAGTCTAAAACCGACAAGTGAGTCTAGTCTCCCTTCCAACCTCCTTCTTCCTATCTTTCCCACCCCTTTCCCACCCCTTTCCCACCCGTCTTTCTCATATCATCTTTCGGTTCTTCTATGATTGTTTTTGTTGACTTGAATCTATTAGAAGAGCAGCGGACGAACATGCCTCAGCTTTGAAAGCGCTTCAAGCAAGACACCAAAAGGGATTATTAACAAAAGCCGAGGAGGTGAGATTTGCTCGTCTCCATCAACCTTCGGCGACACGTTGATCTTGGTCTTTTTCGTTCTATTCGTCCTGTTCGTCTTCTCTCTTCTCTCGTTATGCGAGCGATTTTTCTCCTTGATAGGTCAAATACGCAGACATGTTAGGACAGAAAGAATCAGATAGACGTAAAGGTCGTAAAGGACATGGAGGAGGAGGTGATGGTTGTATTGTTGCTTAAGACTTGGAAAAGTCCGAGGACAGGAAGGAGGTTGTAAAAGTTATCCTTATTAACCCCTTATCAAACTAATAGCATAATCCATATGGCATGAAAGTCTGTTTCAGAACTCGTAACAGGCCAGTTTAAAACATTCAGTAGCTAGAGAATGAGTTGATCTATCACAAGCGATTGACTGCATATTCATCACTATGTGATATATCCGCAGTCTTATATCCTCAGGTGATATGTCCACAGAGTCTCACATACACACACCGCCATGTGAAAATATACCTAAGCGCATTCCAGTACCTACACTCGTTGATCTACTTGCGGTTCTTCTGATACCAGTGAATCAGGCCCGTTGTCTAAGTTATCATCAGCCGTTATTACTCAGTATTCGCAAAATGGAAAGACGAACCGAAGAATCGTGACCCGAGACATCCTTCTCATTCCCAAGCTGCTTGAGGATAGCCTTTGCCAAAACCTGAGGTTCTCATCAACTCTACTCTTTCTTTTATATCTAATTACTCACCTTGCCGAGCTCGACACCCATCTGGTCATAAGAGTTGATACCCCAGATTGCACCCTGCACGTGAATCTTGTGCTCATACAAGGCAATCAAGGATCCCAGAGTTCCAGGAGTCAGTTTCTGGAACATGATCGAGTTGGTAGGCTTGTTGCCTTCGAAGATCTTGGACTTTACGAGCGCCTCATTGGACGACTGGGCGCCAAGTTCCTGGACAACCTCCTCCTCGGTCTTACCCAATGCCAAAGCTCTGTGGGGGAATCAGCGAGTGATCTGAGAGAGCCAAGAGGGGATAGAAAGGCTTACTCGGGCTGAGCAAAGAAGTTGGACAGCAAGATCTCATGGTGAATGCCTTTTGAGATTGGGTTGAGCGTCTCGACGGGAGCAAGGAAATCGCTGAGAATCAGCTTGGCAAGCTCAGCTGACTCACCAAGGGATGAGCTTAGTACCCTGGTGGATGAGCTGATAGAACGCGTGTTGACCATTGGTTCCGCTTTGACCCCAAATAATGGGCTAGGGTATTCGTCAGTGTATTCAGGGGGCACGTAGATCAACTCACGCCAGTCTCGTAGTCGACTCGCGAGCCGTTCTTCGTCACCGTCTTTCCGTTCGACTCCATGTCACCCTGTTGGAAGTAGTCGGCAAACTTCTTCATATACTGGTCATATGGTAACAGAGCCTGGGTTTGGGCCCCTATGAACAGTTAGCACATTCCGGCGTAAGAGGCAGACGGAACGCACCGTAAAAGTCGTTGTACCAGATCCCGACCAAGGCGAGAAGGACAGGCAAGTTCTCCTCCAGCTTGGCCGAGGTGAAGTGTTTGTCCATCGCGTGCGCACCAGCGAGCAGCTCGGAGAAGTTTTCGAAGCCAATCGACAAGCAAATGGAAAGACCAATGGCGGACCAGAGCGAGTATCGACCACCGACCCAGTCCCAGAATTGGAACATGTTGGATTCAGAAATACCAAAGGCTGTGACGCCCTTGGTGTTGGTCGAAAGGGCGACAAAGTGCTTGGCGACGTGAGATTGCTATCAAGATCAGCTCCGGCTAGGAGTGGAACGAGAAGATGCTTGTGCAATGAGATGGGGCGAGTTTCACCAGTGACAAGGATTGAAGAAATAGCTTACTTCCTTGGCTTCCTCCAAGAACCACTTCTTCGCACTTTCGGCATTCGTGATGGTCTCTTGCGTGGTGAAAGTCTTGGAAGCGACGATGAAAAGTGTGGTCTCGCGGTTGCAAGCCAAAAGGACCTCGGCCATGTCGGTACCGTCAATGTTGGAAACAAAGTGCATCTTGAGATCACGCTTGCTGTAGTGTTTGAGTGCCTCGCAGACCATGACCGGACCAAGATCAGAACCCCCGATACCAATGTTAACAATGGTGTCGATAGGTTTGCCAGTGTATCCCTTCCATTCACCCGAACGAACTGAGTCTGAAAACTCCTTCATGTGGGCGAGAACATCGTGGACTGGTTGACCGGCACCTTCCTCGTCAATCTTCCATCCACCCTGAGCGGGCAAAGGGTTTCGAAGGGCAATGTGCAGAACGGCTCGTCCCTCGGAAGTGTTGATGTGTTCACCGGCGAACATGGCATCGCGGAATTTCTCGACATTTGCTTCACGTGCGAGGGCAAAGAGGGTAGAGAGGACCTCTTCATCGATCAGGTTCTTGGAATAGTCAAGCAGGATCGAAACGTCCGGAGTAGACGAGGTGAAGTTGAGCGAGTATTTCTCGAATCTAGAGGGATCCGAAGCGAAGAGCTCTTTCAGCACGAGTTGAGACTGCTTGGAAGCGTGCAGCTGCTGGAGCTTTTTCCAAGCGGAGTATTCTATGGGTTTGAACGGAGCAGAGAACGGTGTAGGGCCAGGCGGACGATGATCAATGACAAGGAAAGGAGGAAAGTATCGGTCATTCAAGGGGTGGATATGAAAATGGCCACGGAGAACCAGGGGAGAAAGCGAACAGGGGGTAATAGGAGACAGGAAAAGTAGGAAAAGTAGGATAATACAGCCAGATCAGCTTGACATTCCGAGGAGCTGCCAGAGAAAGGAGCTCTGAGAACAATAAACTCACGAGAAGCAGGCTTGCCGTCCATCTTGCAAGATATGCTATACGAGCTCGTCAAAAGTATGTGTTCGAGGGAGAGAGGAAGCTCAGCGGAAGTCATTCAGAAACAACCCGCTACGTGGGCCGGTTCGTGCCGCCCGTCATCCGGTCCTCGCTTACGTAACAGATCGTTTCTCCCAAAGTCAACTTGAACGATCTGCGTCTTGGTAAAATAGAGGTGTCTTTGCGACAAAAAGACGCGTTGTTCTCTCTCTCCCCTCGACAATCACCATCCTCAGCCATGGCAGGGTTCTCCTTCAGTCAGCCGTCGGCTGGATCACCTTTCAGCTTCTCTTCGCAGAAAATGGACCCTTCTTCGTCAAAGCAAACACCATTCACTTTCGCTTCTGCTACCCCGTCAAATGATGCTTCCTTGCTGTTCCCTCAAAAAAACGGAGCCGTGGCGACAAACGGTGCAAATGCGGATATGGACTCAGGAAAAGATGACATTGAGACGCTGCATCTAGAACCATCTGCTTTTTCACGTAAGGGCAAGGAGAAGTGGAAGGCTAGCGGTCGAGGAATCATGGCAGCTGTTTGCCCCGTGGGCGGAGAGACTGCATCATACATCTCCTCTTCAGTGAGTTGGAATGCTTTGAATTGTACCATGAGTGATTGAACTGATTTCTCCAGTCTTCAAATGATCCCAATCAAGCTGCAGGCAAAGTCGACAACCTCTCACTACCAGATCGAACAGTCTACTTTTCTTCTTCCTCGTCATTCCCAGAACCATTGCTCAGCTTCTACGTCGAGACATATACTCTTTTTACCTCACTCCAACGCATAGCAGCCGTAGATCTGCGTCTACCTAGTGAGGGTATCCGAAATGTAACGGCAGAAGCATGGGATCGACACGGGAATCTTGTTGGTGCTGGATCTCTGCTCGGGCCCCCTGGAGCAGAAACGGTGGGACACATGCGGAGACTGGTGACCATGTATCTGGAGGAACTCATGCGTGTGCGAGAAGCCGAAGACTTGGATGTGAGTACAATTCAGACCGTCGAGGGGATACTGATTCTTGTAGCCCGAAATCAAGGCAAGATACGATGCGGTGTATCATATCTTCCACTTAGCGGAGATACTTTATTTGCCTCAGGATGGTAGAGGCGAGGGTCTTTTAGGGGAAGAGTTACTGGACTGGCTCAACGATGTGGATCCTGGTACGTAAGGTCGATGATATCTATTAACGCTCCTAGCCCCCGATAACACCCTTGGTAACGAGATAATGCAGACGAGAGATCCTTGGACACATCCTGCCTTTTGGCCCTACGTCAACCGGTGCCTTCTCCGTGGCTTTCATCTACCGGCATCTTCCTTCCTTCGTACCCTCACAGCACATCCACATTCCCCAATTGCCAAGCTAGGTAGCCTTCTCTCGTCTCATCTTTCTCTCCTTCCTCGATCACACAACACCACCGCTTATCCCCTCGACCACCAATTTCTGACCGCTCATAAGCAGTGGGAGTCCCGATTTCGCGCAGAGTTAGCGGCATTCCTTGGTGCGCGGGGAAATGGCAGGTGGCTTGATGATGGAAAGGGTGGGAAAGACTGGCGAGAATTTGAGGAGAGTTTCAAGCTCGTCGTTGAGCTCATGGAGGGGAACGTCGAACGGGTACTGGAGGAGGCAGGTGATTGGCGAGAAGCAGTCGGGGCGTGGGGCGTACTGGTCGAGCCTGGAATGAGAAGGGACGATTTGCCCCGCGTCATGAAGAGTATCATCAAGACGGTGCCCGTGGATCGAACGGTACTGGACGATTCGATTCAGGCGCATCTCTGCATGGGCAAGATCATTCAGGTGAGATAAAAGTGGTAAGCGGGTCCGGTCAAGCTGAATAAGATAGGCTCTCACCGATTGCCACGAACTCGATGCATGGCTAGCTGCTCATCTGGGAGATGTGTTCGACAAGCTCATGATGATTCCTGACGATGAGGAAAGGTACGCGTTGGTCTTCTGGACGTCTGCTGACACGGTAGGTTCGAGACTTCACTACGAGACTACTTCTTGCTCGAATACACCGATTTCCTCGCAACCTCAACACGCGCATCATCATTGTGGCGGATCATTGCGGACTACCTGTCAGCAGCTGGAGATGAGGGTCGTGGGCGTCTAAATACCTTCATACTGCATATTGGCCTCGAGTCAAACGATCTAAAACGTGCCGACAAGCAGCCCCAAGCGAATGGGGATGTCTCTGACATGGAAGTAGAGGCGTCGGGGATCGAGGCAGAGTATCGTCATTTTGCCGATTTACGCGAAGCTTGTGTCGAGCTCAGGCTTGAAGATGAGTGGAAGACGATTAGCCGCCTCATGGGGGATCGTTTATTGCGTCAGGAAAAGTTTGGCCTGGCGGCTACAATGTGTTTGCAAGCTGAGGACGGATATACGCTTTCTCGAATCGCCGAAAGGATTCTAGAGACCTTTGTTCTACATGGTGCGTCTGTCCATTTCCTACTGATCTAATGCTAAATGGTTTCCAGGAGGAGAGGCCTATCTGACAGTCGTTGACACTCTGCCCGTGACCCTTCTCAACGAAGCACCACAAGCGTTCCAAGACTTGCAAAAAGATCCTGAATCAGCTCTTCCTCTGGACCTCCCCAATCAAACTGCCGTGTCGATATTCGCCTCTCGTCTCGCTTTCCTCGCTGAGTTTCGGGATTACCTCCTTTTCTTGGGTCAAGGAGCCAGAGATCTAGCAGCATCAAGACTGGTGGGCTTGATGACTACTGGCATTGCACCGGCATCATTCTGGGCAGTTCTGCTCGCAGAGAGTGTCCCTTTACTGGAAGGTAAGGCCAGACTATGATTGTGCTGATTTTAATCAGATGCCGACGTCCTCTTCTCTGCCGATGACACATTCGAGCTCCTACGTGTGCTGGAAGACGTCACGACACATGCGTCTTTCGCTCCATCCGACTACCTATCACAAGTATCCATGGTCGTTCACCGGCAAGCGGGGCAGACGCAATCTTCGAAAGATCTATCAGCTGCTTGGAAGAAGTTGGAGGAAGTACGTTTAGCTCTGGCCCGTAATCTTTCTCGAGCCTTGGTAACAGGCTTTGATAATCCATTCTGAGCCATGAATCTTGTGACAGTCACACTCCTTTTAGCATGTCAAATATCACGTGCATGCCACGTTTCTTCTGGAGCTTTGTTGCGTCGAGGTACCAAAGCATAACTTACTGCTATATCCTGCGATCTGCACCAGATCACTCTTGACCCATCGCCGTTGGTTACTTCAGTCTGCGGTGACTTGGGAGTTGACGAGCTCAAATCCTTGTAGGAGAGAGCAGCTTGTCGGGCGTCAGTGCGAGACTTTAGACGCTGGTCGTCTGAAGGCGCTCAATCCTCAATCACGGCAACACACTCTCGGTATTCGATTCACTCACTCTTCGCTGCGCCACCAACACCATCAAGCATTCTGGCATCGGGCAAATATTCGCCTCTTTTCTTTCCATGACTTTGTAACGAGGCCCGTATATCGACGAAACCACGACTTTTCCCTCATACGACTTGTTCCTTGCAGCACAAATCACGCGATCCTTGTCTTTTACTTTCTTCTTCTTTCATCATGACGGCTTCCGCTTCTTCATCTTCAACACTACCCGCTCCAGCACCACCTCCTCGTTCAACTCTTCGAGTTAATACTGAAGATCTCGGTTCTCGATTCAGATCAAATTCAGCTGCATCACCTTTGGTTTCTCCCTCTCAACCTTATACGTATCAACATCAATCATCGCGCTCACTTTCAGCAACATCACCAAACGATCATGTATCCCGAGTCGTTAATGGATTAAGAGGAGGTATGTCAAGTCCACCACCCAGACAAGGGCCGTTAGCTAGACCGAGTCCCCCACCACCCCGACTAGGTGAGACTGAGAGGGATGACCATACGTTACGGAGAGTACAGGAAGCTTTGGCTAAGAGTCACGATGAGGGTGATACTCTGGACTTAAGCCGAAGACGGATCGAAGGGATTGGGGAGGCCGCGGTGAATATGTTTGAAAAAGGTGTTGGCAAAGACAAGAAAGGTGTCTGGAGGTATGTAAAACGTTGAGAGCTGACGACAAGAGCTGACGAAGACACAGGCTCGCCTTGTCGTACAACTCGTTGAGAGATGGTTCCATCGTCGACTCGTTTGCGAGATTGAGCAGGTTGAGGTATCTCAATCTTAAAGGGAATGATCTGACTCGATTTCCTCAAGCAGTCAGTTGAACAGGTTCACATTTGAATAATCACTGATGAATGAAATCCAGCTCACACAAATCGCCTCGCTGGAAATCTTGGACCTGTCAAAGAACAGGATCACCTCCTTCCCTGACGAACCAGGCCGCCTTGCGCAGCTCAAAGTCTTGTCACTTACGAGTAATCGCTTGTATACCCTTCCCAGCTATCTCGTCGAATTCACTCATCTCAAGGTATTCAAGGTCGATTTGAATCCCATAGAGTGGCCAGTGAGTGGTGTCCGTGTGAAGGTATTGCAATATCAACTGATAATATTAGCCACGGGAAGTGCTCGGAGCTTTGATGGACACAGATACGTCGGGCGGCAAGAACCCAAATGCATCCTCTGGTGATGTCAAAGAAAAGAAGGACGAGGATTTACGACCATGGATCGAAAACATGAAAAAGTGGATGAAGCAAAGAGCTGTAGAAACAGATCGGCTACTGGCGCGGAGCAAGAGCGATGAGAATGGGTATCTTGCTTCCGAGTGAGCTTAAACCTCTTTTGTTGTTGTTGAGCTTACATTCGCAGCGATGAGCCTCTTAGCGCAGTGTCTCTCGAAGGCTCGCTCAGCGCGACCCCTTGGTCTCACAACTCGCTCTCGTCTCCTATTACTCCATCGGCTCAGTCCACAATCCGCCCTGTAAAAGAGGACTCTGCGGCCAAAGTACCCGTCGGCTCAGAGATCACTCATCGCAATAGATCTGCAACGATCTCTGGAGAGTCTCTCTACAGGCCCAATTCTCCCAGCCCGCTATCATCTCATGAGACGTCCCGTCATAACCATTCCAACTCTACCTCGTCTTTCACTTCCGCGCCACCATCTGCATCTACGGCCTCTTCATCTACACATTCACACGCTCCGTCTACGAACCTACCACTTCCTCCGCCTCCGCCGCAGAACACCGGTCATTCTCGAGGTGCGAGCTATACAGCCTCCCAGCGACTCGGTGGGAATATAGCAGCGAAGAAATCTTTACCTGACCTTCGCCAAAGCCATGCCAAGATCATCCAAGATCGAAGAACCGAAGGTCAAGCTTCTGAAGACAATCGCCCGTTGGGACTGGGGATCAATGCACCTGCAGCGGCACATTTCCAATCTGGTCCTCCTGCGTGGAATTTGGAGATGGCGCGAAGTGCGACGGCGTCTGCACACACCCTCGAGCGTTCTTTAGGGGCAAAGAAAAGATCTGCCGACATGCTTCGAGCCATGAAGTCTGGCCAAGGAATCGACCTTTCCGACAGACGGAATAGTCAGGAGGCACCTCTGGTTGATGAATCACGCAACTCCTACTTTCGTCGACACAGCATGCTCCCAGTGTCATCTATCTCCAAAACGATCCCACCTGCACTTTTAAGATTCATCGACGCGATTCGAGGCATCTTGTTCGCCTTGTCTCAAGTGCATTCCGCGTTGAGGCAATACCTCGTCTTTGCAGTAAATGAGCGCGTAGCGAGCGTGTTTACTCGAGTCATGGAGCCTGTCAACAAATATATGGACAACCTGATCAATGCACTTGACCGCTTCGATTCGATGTCTCGCCGCAATATTCCACCGATACATGCAATACGGGGCGTCCTTGACGCGACCAAGGAAAGCGTTGCGGTGTTTGCTAAAGTTGCTTCTGTTTTGCGATTGCAGCTCCCTGCGATGCGGGGAAATGACGTACGATATTCGCGGACGCTACTGCTCATGATCTATGGCTCAATGGCTGAAGTTGCCAACTCGTGGAAATCAATGGCACCGTTGTTGTCGGATATCAAGCCTCTACTCTCGGCGGATGTAGCTGGGCTGGCGGCGAGAGCACTCATGGGGGGCATGAAAATGGTCCCAACAGGGTCACTTACCGGCCGAACGCCCATCTCGCCAATACCAGAAAGAGCCGAGTCGCATTCGCCTCCATCGGTCGGAAGACCGTCGGTTCCCTCGATAGAGCATTCTCCTCTGCTTGAGGTGACGGTAGCGCCCGTAGCGGCAGCAGATGTTCAAACTCCTCGATCGCGGCGGCAGGGCGGATCGTTCTCGACACAAGATGTCGAGAAGGGGATGCTCATGGGATCTGTCGGCCCATCTAGGAGTGATGAGGGTGCCGGTTACTTGCGGCACCGTCCGTCAGAATCTGCCCAAATCCAGCTCGAAGGTCAAGTGGAGGAAACAGAGAATGAAGGGGAACTGGAGACTCCATCTTTCCCGATAAAGACAATCTCGCCAAACGGCACGACATCGAATACGCCACTGGTGACTCAACCAGAACCCCCTACGGTATTGCAGCCTGTTGCGATGATGTCCAATTCTTCTCATTCAGGCTCAAGGCTTGGTCATAAGCCGTCTTCATCTTCAGGATCGAGCCATGCACTGTCGCTGCCAAGTGGGTTTCCAGCTCCACTCCGCAAGTTGTCTGTGGATGTGCGACCACCAACACCGGCTTCGGCTACGTTGTTCGACGAGGATCTGCTAGACGTGATTGAAACTGCGACTGACATTGCCTTTACGGTGTGGCTCAAACTTGCAGAAGACGTTGGGGCTTCGACCCCGCCATTTGCAAGCCATTCCAAATCGAATTCACAAAGCAGTACTGTGAGCAATCTCGACTCGGCACGCATGGGGCCGCCTTCCTTCACTCCTGTTCAGAATGCACGACGACCATCGACCATCTCGGTGAAACACCATATGGAGCTGCTAAGTGTGCTCTCTCAGGCTGAACAGATCACGGCGGCGCTTCGCGAGTCGCTCATGGCATTACGAGCAAATCCGCTCTTATACACGCAGACGACTCTGCCGGATGACGCGCAAGCATTCATAAAGACTGTGGTCAGGGTATCTGAACTTGTCAGGATCATCTCGACCTCGCACAGTTTCCCAGGAGCAGTACGTCAGAGTATCAGTCGTCTTACCCAAGCCACTCGAGAGTGCGCCATTCTCATTCAAGTCTCAAGTCTGCGGCCGGGCAACGCCACACCGGCACCGATGCCTCCTTCTTCAGCGCGTTCTGCGTCACCAATGCACTTTTCGCGAAGCAGTCGGGGCGGTGGTCCCGAGAGTAGTACGGAAGATCTGGCCGCACCCAACTCAGCGGGGAACGTACCAAATTCTGCAACTGGATGGGGCGGTCCACCACGAGAAGGCGGACTTAGGGGCCTACAGCTGCCCACACGGATGGCCATGGGGAGAAACAGATCGGCAGGGTCAATCACTATTCCGGAAGTATCGTCGGGGCCGGTACCGAGATTGACTGGAGGATCTTTGGGAGGATCGGAAGGTTATAATTCCCTGTTGGTGAGAGCACAGGGACCGAGAAGCGCACAGGCTAGTCAGAGTGCATTTTGATGCATTGAGCGATATTAATGCCTAATCTCCACTATCTTGCCGTCCGTCAGCAAATGTCTACTGTGAGCTGAGTAGTATCACAAATATGCAGATGAGCTCAAGCAGCCCTCACTCCATCAGTCTGTTCGGGATAGAAAGGTCGAAGCGGCCACTGGGTCACCCATACAATTCCCCCTGGATCGACTTGGTGTTTCATGTGACCAAATTTCCGCGTATCAGAAGAGGTCTACCGGTGTACACGGCGATGAAGTCCAAGCTTTTTCAGGCTAGACTACGACGATAGGTTCTTGAGAAGGATGACAAGCCTGGACGAGGGGTAAGAGGCGTGGGTTAACGAGTTGAGATGAAAAGAAAGACCACCTCCCTCGATCACTACGACCATTTACAGAACCCCACGAACACATTATTTCTGTATTTAGAAGACCGGATCAGGCAGATTAGCCGAGCAGATTTCCGAAGGACGATGGATGGAGACGAGAGACAAGGGAGAGCTCGTAGGATCGGAGGGTCTTGCCCTTGAAAGGATTATCTGTCGGGTTTCAGATATATAATACTGAATGGTTGAGCGGATTGATCTTTATCCACTTCATCTCGATTCATCTTCACTCGCCAATCATCACCACTTTCATCACATCAATTGCTCAATTCAAAGATGTCACGCAAGCACGCCAAAGAGTGGACACAGCATAGCTTAGCATTTTCCAGCGGCAATGGCAATACTTGGCCGTCGACGAAGCCGGTCGGTACAGATATTACAAGCGCAGGCAGTGACATCACGTGCAATGAACAGGAATCCAGCGCAGCCTCTGGACAGCTAACCGGAAGCACTCCGAGTTCCAGCACGGCACGCCCAGATTCTTTCAGTGTCCAGCAAGGCACTATCATGAGCGATTCTGCCCACGTCTCAACCCCGCCTAGAAGAGTCAACCTCCAAGGGCCGTCCGTCAGTGACATGATCAAGGCGGGTAAGGGAACTTTGGGTGGCAAAAGAAGAAGGAGAAGCTCTCTGTCGCGGGGGGGAAGCAAACCAACGTCAGGCGTATCGCGTCCAGGCACTGGGAGTGGATTAGCTTCGACTGGAGGCCAGGGGGGGCGAAGCTACGCAACTCCTTCGAGTCCATCGCTAAATCCACCTTCTACATCTTCTGCGCATGAAGCTCCTGGCAACAATACCTCGACCAGTCCATCCATCAGCTCTGTACTTCCACCTGGATCACAGAGGGCTGGCGGCCCATCCACCACAATTCGACGAAGCGGTAGATCGTTCCGATCGGCGCTAGTCCCGAATCCAAGTTCGTAGTCCTCGTCCTCGGATGTCGCTGAGACTTGTCTGATGCTTTCATGCCTTTTTTTGCTTTGTTTCGCTTTTTATTTCATTTTATCTCTGTGATAATGCATTTACGAGAATTGATGAACTTGGTTCCATTTCATAGTACAGAGCTTGCCGATTTGCATGCAGCTTACACCCCGAAGTAACATGCTCCCAGCAATATCTGCTAACCCTCGAGGTACATTTGAGTCACAACGCAAGGTTTACGAATGGCAATACAGCAAAACACTTTCCAAAGACTCCGGGAGTTTTGCCACCAACACGTCCGTGACTCACTGCAAGAGCTAGCCGTAAAAGACTGCATAACAAAAACGTTGCCGAACATAGGCGAGACCGCTGGGCAATCGTCCACATTATAGTGTTCTGCTCGATTAGGAAGGCCTGGCTAGGGATTTGATGTCGCTTTCATTTGAGACACTTTCTGATGTCTACTCAGCTGGGAGAAGGCTCCACCAAAGCGATCTCCCACGGTGGAACTTCGTCCAAAGTCCAGTCAGACGCGTCCATTGATTTTCCAAAGATCAATCAATGCGTCCCTTCACTGACTGCCTAGTAACCAATATTTGCAGTCTGCAGTCTTGAGCTCCCATGATTGTGAGATAGCAGCAGCCACGCCTTGAATCATCATGTCGCGTGAGAAACCAGCATGCGGGAATCCCCTCTTCTTGACATGGGTGGAAGGTCAGCATGCCAGTCTTCGGCTCCCTACGAAATCAACTGACGGGTCTTTCAGAGCTTCGAGATCAAGCTCGTGAACGGGGCACAAAGGCTTACGAATCATACAGTAAAGCTGCGAGATCATTAGCTTCATGTCCTGTCAAATACGATAGACCGAGGGAGCTTGTTTGTCTTGCTGGGATTGGACCTAAAACAGTCGGAATTTTAGAGACCAAGTTTCGTAAATACTGCTTGGACCAAGGATTGCCAATTCCTGGTGAATCACCAGAAAGTGAGTAATATCCTCGTGGAGCTGAGCTGATTTGTAGAACGTAAAGTTACCAAAACCAAGAGTCAGAACTTGGATGCTCCTGGAGAGTTTTTCGATAATGGCTCGAATCCATCTGATAGCGAACCCGAACTTGAATCTGGACCCCCCGAACCAAGCAAGAAGAAACGCAAACCTGCTGCTCCCAAGCGATACATCCCAGCCCGAGGATCAGGAGGCTATGGGATCCTCTTGGGCCTCATCCTAGCTATCGATCGACCCGATCTATGTACTCAAGTTTTCCTCACCAAATCAGAACTCATTCGTGCTGCTCAACCATACTCGGATAGCTCTTACGAACATAGTGAGAAAGGGACGTATTTCACTGCATGGAGTTCGATGAAAACGTTGGTGGGGAAGGGATATGTATACGTTACAGGAAATCCTCATAAATATTGTTTGACAGAAGACGGATAGTGAGTCAGTCCGCGTAATGAGAAGATGGGACAAAGGATACTGATGAGAAAAGTGAGGTAGGTTGCGCTATCAAGAAGCTACGACCTGAACTTGGGCATATTGAAATGGGTCCATTCATACATGAACCAATGGATGCTGTGGGCAAATCAGGTCCCTCAACAACAAGGGCCCCAGCAGTTAAGCGGAAGAGCGCGGAAAGCGTTCGAGCAGTGGAACCTCGACGGATTAGCGGTCCATCAGGAAAGTTCGAATTTTGGTATATTGGTGCGTAGTCAAGTCGCACATCTTACGGCAAACGTTAATAGTGTAGACGCTACTGGAGCCAGAACGAATTCTCTCGACGATGCGATGGTCCGTCTCGATCCAGACCAGTTCATCAATATCCGTAAAGTAGAGTTTCTGGCTTCACAGCGGAATCACACGTTTGCGAAACAACTCCGAATGGTAGATACCGAAGAGCAGGCGAGGCCAACTGTGTTTGGTTTCATTGTGGAAGATGGCGCCCCGCCAACATGCAGTCGATTTGACGAGCCAGATACCGAAGAGACTCAGTCGGTCGAGGCGGATGACTCTGAAGTCACTATCGCCGGTGTTTCGGCACTTGCGAGGACTCGCTCTGTCCCAGATTCCGGTGCGACTCAGTCTATAGATATGACTTCTGGGCCCAGTCGAACGCATTCAGCTACTGCAGATTTGTCTCTTCCCAGCCGACCTCTTACTGGGAACAGACCCCGCGCACCTCGCCTCTCTTCTCATGTGCCTGCTCCTTCGCCTCTAGCGGAAATGTCGCCTACCGTATCCATACCCAATTTTGAACCTTCCACCGCCATCAACTTTGCACCGGGCACATTCGATATCATACTCGTCCTCGATACGCGCGAGGTCGAGTCCAAAACCAGCCGAGACAAGTTCGCCGAGGCGCTCGAGGCAAGGGGATTAAATATAGAGACTCGAGCATTGCGGCTTGGCGACATGTGCTGGATCGCTCGACGACGTGATGGACTAGGTGGAGAAGAGGATGAATGTGTGTTGGATTATGTGGTAGAGCGGAAACGGTTAGACGATCTATGCTCGTCTATCCGAGACGGACGATACGTGGATCAATGCGTGAGTGGGACGAGTGAAGTATGCTGATAAGGTTGTAGTTTCGTCTTACAAACTCTTGCATCTCCAATGTATTTTACATTGTCGAGGATTGGCAGGTTGGGCATAATATGGACGTATCCGGTCTGCAGATCATGACTGCCAAGTCTCAGATCCAAGTACACAACCGATTCTTCTTGAAGGAAACGCACAAGTTGTCCGAGACGATCGACTGGTTGGTGACCATGACGAATGTGATTACTCAGCGACATTCCGGAGCTCTACATGTTATTCCTACTCGACTGTTATCGCGATCTTCATATTCTTCATTTCAAGCACACTTGCGATCCACCTATCCAGATAAGCGGTACCTTATCTCATTTCAAGCATACCAAGATCTCAATGATAAATCCGCCAGCAAGACATTACGTGAGAAATTTGCGAGGATGCTCATGAGTGTGAAGGGTATGAGCGCAGAGAGAGTAAGCGCGGTGTTGGACGAATTCGAAACTCCCCGAGCATTATGGGAGGGCATGAAGCGGAGATTGACAGATCATGTGGATGTTTCTGGGGGCAAACGAGGGCCGGATGTGTTCTTTGCGGATCGTATCAAGGGAGAGGGAAGGCGTAAAATTGGTGACGCATTGAGTCGCGAGGTGAGTTACAAATGCTTATGGGTGGAGCTAACATCAGATGTGGAGAGCGTTCATGGGAGACACTATATTGGCATGATATAAGACTGTTTGTGTGTTTGTTCGCGTCCTGTTGTACATCTTGGAGACTTGTCATGCATATAAGAGTCTCGCTGTTCGGAGTGACATTATCTTGAACCACGTTCACCTGCCTACGCCCTGTTCTCTTTCCGAACGTATTGCTTGCCAGAGAGTAGATGCATGCTGTGGTATGTTACAAAGAATGGTATGATTCAAAATAATCATTTCCGGGGTCCTGAACTGTCTGCTACAGTATCTAACAACTTATCCTCCTGGCTCGAAGTATCTTCACTGTCCCGGTCGGCATTGGCTGCCTCGGCTTCACTTTCCAATTGATCCGTCCTAAACGATACTATCAGCTCTACTTTGCAATCTCTCTCTCTCTGTCTCTTTCCCATTGCACACCCTCTCTTTCTCTCTTCCACTCTACAACTTCCCATCATACAGTCCTTGCCTCACTTGACTCATCCTACTCTCTGGCAAAAAGAAACTCACGTCTTCCAAACATCCTTGGTAGCATGCATCAACTCATACAGTTGTCCGACCTGTTCCGGACTCATTTTATCCAAATTATCCGTATCCAATCTTCGTCCAGACCATTTTATCTCTCCACCCTCTTTTTTTTGAGCTGCAGTCTCCAGATCATCGAGGTAATGTTTCCATTGTGATAAGAATCCGATGATATGTAGTGGATTGTCTGTGGATCGGGTTAATCGGAATTCAGTCTTGATGTATGAATCGCCTAGGTATCGCATTTCAGGTGGAAGACTACGGTGGACACGTAATAGTCTGCGATAGAGCCTAGATTGCTTTGGTCAGTTTGTGAACCTTGACAATGAATTCGTGAACATCGACGAGGTAAAGGTAGCAGAAGTTACGGAGGACAGAGAGAAGACAATTAAAGGAGGGAGAAGGGTAAGGAGGAAGGAAAGGATGCAAGGAGAAATACTCACGGGATTGGAGGGATAAGTTGAACTGAAGCGTCTGTCACGGATGATGGAAGGGGCATAGAAGAAGCTGTCGCCCGTCGAACAAGTGATGCAAGCATATTGAGTACCACAAGACTTGAATCTATGTCACACGATATACTTCGTTGCTTGATGACTACAGATGTCAACGAAAACACCCACATCTTGACTTTGATCGCTCGCCGGTGATCGGGAAGCAAGAACGAGTCACGTGATCGTTCGGTCAACTCGCACCGAAAAATGGACCGGCCGAGAGTCAAGCGGGGGGGTTTCAATGGGGGTAGCACCGACCGAGTCGCGAAACGGATCTTTGTTCTACCTTCCTCATTGCTTCGCTAGCTAGTCACGATCACCTGGGTATAGGAAGGAAACACTCAAAAGTCATCTGCAAAAATGGTATGCTCCCCTCTCACTTTCTGAGACTGACAAGAAGCAGCTTCTCGCACGACCAAGGACTTCGGTGTTTAGGACCACGCCGCTCCGTTCGGCATTCTACATGGCATCTCGAACGTATGCGACACCATCAAGCGAACGCATCAAAGTCAAGAACCCTGTGGTAGAGATTGACGGAGATGAGATGACCAGAATCATCTGGAAGAAGATCCGTGAAGAGCTCATCTTGCCTTATGTCGATGTCGATTTGAAATATTATGATCTCGGTATGGAGAATCGTGATGCTGTCAGTTTTATTTCCCACCTTACAAATGAACACATCATGTTAGAAGGGACCAGAGACTGATAGTGAATTAGACCAATGATCAAGTCACAATTGATTCGGCGGAAGCTATCAAGAAATACAGTGTCGGTGTAAAGTGCGCTACAATCACACCGGATGAAGCTAGAGTGAAAGAATTCAACTTGAAAGAAATGTGGCGAAGTCCAAATGGAACGGTCAGTCTACCGTACCATTCACTCCCCAGATCTGATACTAAATGAGAGTAAATAGATCAGGAATATCTTAGGAGGAACGGTATTCCGAGAACCAATCATTTTGGACAAGATTCCTAAGCCCGTTCCAGGTTGGACCAAACCTATCTGTATTGGCCGACATGCCTTCGGTGATCAAGTGCGTATCACATGTCTCTTGTCTCGCTGCTATGATCCATTCTATGCTGTGTGCTGATATGGGGAATTTCGGGTAGTATCGCTCAACCGACTTTATAGCACCTGGGCCAGGAAAACTTACTCTTACATATACCCCAGAAGACGGAGGCAAGCCTACCGAGATGAACGTCTACGATTTCAAGGGCAAGGGAGTGGCATTGGCAATGTACAATACCGATGAGAGTATCTATGGTTTCGCGCATGCCAGTTTCAAGATGGCCTTGAGTAAGAAAATGACTCTGTTCATGTCGACCAAGAAGTGAGTCAGAGGGTCTTAACGAGTAATGTAAACTGATGAATCAGTACTATTTTGAAAAAGTATGATGGCAGATTCAAGGATATCTTTGAGGAGGTCTACGAGTCGTGAGCATTCCTTGCGTGAACACGTATCTCTGTGCTGATGATTCTAGGACTTACAAAGCCGAGTTTGAAAAGTTGGGCATTTACTACGAACATCGTTTGATTGGTAAGTAATTTCACTACGGTTTCTCTCTCTAGCTGACGTGTGTTAGATGATATGGTCGCTCAAGCCATCAAGTCGTCAGGAGGCTTTGTGTGGGCATGCAAGAACTACGACGGCGATGTCATGGTGAGCTTGAGTGTATAATCTCTCGCCGACCTCGTCCACTGACATCATCACCTTAAGAGTGATATCCTTGCGCAAGGTTTCGGTAGTTTGGGAATGATGACTTCTGAACTCATCACTCCCGATGGAAAGACAATGGAGTCTGAAGCTGCACACGGAACTGTACGTTTGGCTCCCTTCTACTTCCTCTTCGTTGACCAATTCGACACTGATGTGCTTTGGGCAGGTAACGCGTCATTACCGTCAATACCAAAAGGGACAGGAAACAAGTACGAATCCCGTAGCTTCGATTTTCGCCTGGACTCGTGGTCTTGCGTTCCGAGCTAAGCTGGACGATACACCCGCTCTTGCAGACTTTGCGAAAGATCTCGAGGTGGCTTGCGTGGAGGCGATTGATATTGACGGGATCATGACTAAGGATCTGGCGTTGGCGATGAAAGGAAAGGATATGACCAGGGATGATTGGGTCACTACCGATGTGTATATGCAGAAAGTCAACGTGAGTGCCAGACGAAAATAGCAATAGATCGTCAAAGCTGATTCATTGTAGGAGAGATTGGTTGAGAAGATGAAGGCCCGCAAGGCATAAGGTTTTTGGCCCCTAAGTCTAGAGGGACGTAACGCTGAATCTTAATGGAGTGAGAAGTCTGGAATGGTATCGGTGCTGGAAGAGTTGGAGCTGGTCTCAGGATTATGTGGCTTTGTTCAAGCGGAAAGAGAGAGGAAGACGTTAGTGGCAGGAGTAGTGGAGAGGCAGGCAACAGGGGAAGTTCGAATGCTGGTGTGATCTTGCTGTCCAACAGAGATCTGTAGACTCTGCTCATACTGTCAGAGTATCGCTTATTTGACCCTATCATGCATATGATGTCTTGTCTTTTCTATTGCATGACAGAGGGGGATCTGAAACAACCATAGCAATAGCTGGACTGTCCAAGCGGCCACGTGCTAGGATCAACACGGTGGAGGTGGTCCTCTTCAACAACTTCGCTTCTTTACATTGCTACCTATAATTGGTCTCTCGTGAACATGGGCCTCTCAAAAGGTGAGCGGGATCTGATAGTAGTCAGCACAATCCTGAAAGTACTTTTATTTCCCGCATAGTGAGCTCGCATTTCACTTGCAACGTTTTGGAATCCAGCTGACTCTTTCAGTCGAAGTACGGATTTTGAGGTTCATCGTAATTGGCTTGCTATAACGCGTAACCTACCTCTGAAAGAATGGTATCAAGATGTCAGCTATTCTCTCGTCTCTGCACTCTGGATGAACTGAGCTGACCCAGACCAAAACAGACCACATCAGAATGGAGTGAATAACTCATCCTTCATTACCCAAGTTGCTAAACTCGCACTGATTGATGATCTTCAGCATTGGACTACCCTCCATTCTTCGCTTACTTCTCTTACCTTCTCTCTATCCCCGCTCGACTCTTGCTACCTCACAAGTACTCTGAACATATCTTAAGATTGAGCGAAAAGGCCGTCGAAGGATGGGATGTTACGGGGTACATGCGGCTCAGCGTCTTGATTTCTGAGATTGTCCTGTTTACGGCTGTCTTAAGGTCAGTTCAAATATCCTTGTCTGCTTAACTATCATCAAAATGACACGATTCTATAATAGGCTTTCGAAGTCAAGCAGTAATGGGTCCTCGACTAGGCTTGTATCGCTGGCTATAGCTTTACATCCAGGCTTCATCATTCTTGATTCGATACATTTCCAGTACAATGGATTCCTATTTGGTATCATGCTCTGGAGTCTCATTGGAGCTAAAGAGGTGAGTACTGCTATCTCTGATGCTGGAGCTCTGCTGTGCTGATTATGTAGAATCGTCCAATTGTGTGTGCGGCATTCTTCGCAGCTCTTCTCAATTTCAAGTGGGTCTATCTGACCATGACATCCCCCCTCTCCCCTCCGCCACCATCATACTTAGACAATAGCTCATCTTACAGACATATCTATATCTACCTCGCCCCTGCATGGTTCATCTACCTTCTTCGCCAATATTGTATCCCTCCAGGAACCGGTCAGTCACTCTTGAGCGTCTCCAGCAGCCGGCTATAACATAACCTCGTAGGCTTGACCTTACATCTCAAGCCGCTTGTACAAATTGGGTCGGCGACTCTTGCAGTCTTTGCGGTCTCCCTCGGACCGTTCCTTTACTTAAATCAAGGAACTCAGCTCCTCGCTAGACTGTTTCCATTTACCCGTGGTCTGATGCACGCTTACTGGGCACCAAAGTGAGATATCGTACTCAAGCCACGAATATGTGAGCGAAAACTGACATGACAGCGCATGGGCTTCAGTCACTCTCCTAGATCGGATATTACTACAAAGTCAGCTAGATTGTCCATTATTGACGTAGAAGCTGACAGAAGTCTCAGTCGCAAAGCATCCCCACCTCGAACTACCAGTCTCTTCGACAGGTGTTGCGTCCACCTCTCGAGGCCTAGTCGGAGATACCTACTTTGCTGTACTCCCAAACATAACACCTTTACACTGCTTCCTCTTGACAGGCATCACCCAATTTGTATGTCGCCCGCGTGGCCGAACACTCTGGTAGCTGTCCGCTAATTGCCAGTAGGTCCAGCTCATACCCCTCTGGCGACAACCCAGCTATAAAACCTTCCTTCAAGCGATTGCTGCTTGTGGTTTTAGCAGTTTCATGTTCGGCTGGCACGTGCATGAAAAGGCTGTAATGCTCGTGCTTGTTCCTCTGAGGTAAGCACCCTTTCATCATACCGCTTACGGGTCAAGTTTGCTCTCTTCCGAAGACTGGAATCACTTTCAAGCCTTCGTCATCGCTAGCGTGTCCGGTCTCATAGGACTCTTTCCTCTACTGTTCAATGCGGCTGGTACGTTCCCGTTCATGTTCTACAATCCGAAGAGCTCTACTAAGTGCGCGTAGAAACGCCGGTGAAGATGGGATACTCGTTGATCTGGCTCGTCATCGTTTGTACACGACTCCGCCAGGGAGCTTCAAAGTCAGCTCACCCAAATATGATCGACTTAATCGGCAAAGCTGACATCTACATACAGACCGACGCCCACACTGGCATCTCACATCGTGGACACGGCTCAAAATGTATATCTAGCCTCAGCCATCCCTCTTCTCATCTTCACGTCCATCCTTCATCCATCATTCACCCTTTCCGGACGGATATCAGCCCGATACGAGTTCCTGCCATTGATGATGACGAGTGTATGGTGTAGCATAGGTCTCTGGGTAGCATGGGGAAGATTGGTCGTAGGCATGTGGCTAGATTTACCCCATCAGGGAGGTCTGAAGATCGACTAGACGTCATATCATGCATGGGGAGCCCATCTCGTCTAGCTGCAGACTGTTCGGTGACTAACCCGCGTCGTTTCTGTTGGACAAAGCTTAAAATGTTCCAAACTCAGTTTCAGTCCAGTCACCTTGCGTACCTCCACCTTTGCGCGTCGATCTACATCTACATCAATCTTCAATCTATGTTCTTTGCTTGTACAGAAACACTCAATATAACCTTCTGATCTCGAAATGCCAAGCCCATTATCTCCATCATCATCCCAGGAAATCATCGCAATCTCCCCTCCTCTTCCACCTCCATCAACATCCAAAGCCTCATCATCCAAAATATCACTAGATACTTTAGACGGAGGTACGACGCTACCCAAACCTGCGTTATGGGACCCGCCAGTCGAGCTCAGAGGAAAGATGGTTAGGGCTGTTAGGGCGTATGATGAGCGTGTGGATATACAAAGCGGGAAGCAGAAAGCTGGGAAGGGAGAGACTGAGAGGGAACGGAAGAGGGCTGTTGGAGCTGGAAGAGCCAGACAAACTGAGATTATGGTGAGTCCCTTTGTATTTTAGTCTCCTTGTTGCAGATCCTTCGGCTTGATATTGGCTTTTGTAAAGAGACAAGCGATAAAAGGCCTAGAAGCTAACGAAATGTAGATGAATACACTTGGCAAAGGTGTGAATCCAATAACCAACTCGGATCTGTACTCTCGTTCAGATCACTTTGTGTCGTGCGCAACTGGCCATCAACAATCCAATCGAGGTGGGGGCAGTTCAGGTGCCACGACATATTGGGAGGTACGAAATGCCAAGATGGCTGAGCAGGCGAGAGAAAAGGTACGTCGAGTTTCTATTGATCTTCTAGCTCGTGCTTTGGCTAATTGGTGTCATTTGGTTAGACATCTGAGCTGTTTAGGGGATGCGTGTTTTATATAAATGGATCTACTGGACCAAGACTCTCAAATCTTCAATTACAACATATAATCACGTCCAACGGAGGCCGATTCACGTACGTCCTCACCACGTGCATCTATTGGTATGTGGTCAACAGCTAATGGAGTGGATTAGAGCTACTCAAAATGGATCAAATACACATATCATTGCCAATGGAGGTTTATCAGGTTCCAAGACGCAGAAACATATCAATGGACAGGGAGGTAGAGGTGCAAGCCGACGGGCAAAAGTTGTCAGAGTAGAATGTGAGGTTATGTTGAGCTCCACGAGCTCGGTCTGACACGTACAGGGGTATTGGATAGTTTGGAAAGGGGCATAAAGCTGTCTGAAGCTCGCTATGGTATGATCAAGGATCCTGTAGGTACAACTGGACCCCATTTTGGACTCCGCTGAATGAAGTCTTCAAGACGCAGAATAGCTTGTTGAGTGCTTGGGGGTCCAACTCCAACGACGAAAATCACGTCAAGGAGCAATCGCCAATACAAGGGTCGGATCAGTAGTCGCCAAGTGATCTGCAGTCAATTTCATTCTCATTGTGCTGTTCTCAAGATGATCGCATGATTACTGTTGTATGTAACATCAACTACTGGATGCTGTATGCCTTATGAACCGTACCATAGGCCACCACTCGTTTCATCCCACCTTTCTTCCTCCAGGTCTCACCACGCCTTTCCTCTGAAAGCCTTGAAATGACTAGAGATGCGGACTCGTAAGCGGCCCCCAATACAGCTCGGAGCGAAGCATAATGAAGCGTCTATAATGCCCGCGCTTCTCTCCTCGTCTCAGTCGCCGGGTCTTTCACCGTTAAGAACTTCCCCTGCGCTTCTTCTCTACCTACTGCACAAGAGGAGAATGACATTTCCGCCGGAATCCAAAAGCTCTTTCGCCTCAGCCGTTGGGGTCTGCACCGCCGACGCTCGGGACGAGAGGGTGTGGAGTACCAATAAGTCCAAAGGAACGAAGTGAAGGATGTGTAAGCCTTGAAAGAACATCCTTTGTCTGTCTTCGACTTGCCAAAGGGAAGGAGCTAGGCGAGAGGAAATTGCTCTGCATGATATATAGCTCCATCGACGTGTGGCGGAGTACTACTATTCGTTTTCTTTCTCTTTCCAAGCTTCGCCACATTTCGCAGTATCACAGCATGACTGTCTTTCGACCTGGAACGATCATCCGAAGGTCACTTCTCCTAAGTGGCGTTGTTTCGCGTGCTGGCACCGGTACATATGATCACTTGGAAGTTCACCTTGACGAAAACGAACTTGCTCCGTGGGAGTGGAGAATCTGCATCAAGTCGACTCCGCTACCGGAGAACGTACCATGCAGCTCAACTTTCAGCAAGACAGAGGGAGGATCGGATACTCAGGATCACATGGACTCCGCTACTGAGGAACGGCAGTTTTTCCAGGAAACCGGACAGATACGATGCTACATACATTCAGATTCTCAAAGTCAAGATTCGTGGTCCAAGCTCAGGCCTCGGCATATAAAGTCTTTCTTCAAAGGTGGAGCATGGCGGGCAAGTCAGGAGATTTGTGACCTTGCGCGTACCGAAGTGTGGGAGGCGCGTCAGCGAGAAAAGCGTCGTCATGAAGAGGAACACGACACGACCCAGATGCAGGGTTCAGGACCATCAGCTACCATCTTTGGAAGGTGCTGCAGTTCCTCAGGAAAAGCGGAGAGCGAGAGCTATGTGTGAGTCGTTGCAATATACTGTAGGATGAGTTTGATGATGATCACTGATTTCTTCTGTTTCCCTCAGCTACGTAATCGATATCCACAACGGCCAGACAACGGACAGCCCCAAAGCGACGCTATTTGAAGAGCACGAAACAAGGTTGAAGAGCATGCTCGTCGAACAGATTGTGAACCAGGACGGCTTGACGGAAGATACAGATTCTGGATACTATGAAGGAAGCCTGCCGAGTTCGGGAACCACTACTCCCAGAAGTGACACGTCCAGTACGGGAAGCCGGACTCCCACGATGCCCAGTACCCCCACGAGGTCCAGTACCCCCAATTACTCCCCGATTGGTCTTCATAATCGCTCGCCTGTCTCCTGGTAATCACTACTCCGTGTCGTTGCTTGATCCTTCTCCTTGTGACTATGCATACGAGAGATATCTGAAGCTGAATAACCGGGAACGTAAAGAGTCTTCTGGGACAATGCAATGTTCTTAATGGCTGCGAGAAACCCAGTGACTCTCTCACTCCTCTGGTCTGAACTCAGAGACGGTTGCACAAACATCCTGTCAGATCCTTCTTCCGTAGAGTCCCTCACCAGCGTGAGGACTGAATGACGTACGAAAAAGGACAGGCTTTGAAAAATCTATGATTCAGAAGCCTCTGCCTCGGTCAGTCATACGCAGATCATCCTTTCACCACCCCAGCCTTGGGTCTAAGTGGGTCAAGATTTGTGCGTAAAGCACACTCCAGCCCCCAGTCCTCTCATTGTTGTCATGCCTGTAGACTTGCGATTACCGTATACTTCTGATTGTCATCTTCGGATTATCACGCGCCTTGAGGAATCACGGAGGATCGAATGGAATGTACTGTGCGGAAAGAAGATGACCTGTTGCCTACGTCACCAAGTCTCGTCACAACACCAGGACTGCCACTCCACGAGACACAAAGGAGGTAGAGTGAAAGATTTGTAATCCGAGAAGGCCCCGGCGTTTGCCACCTTTGTGGACTAGAACTCACCTTTCATCCCCTTCTCGCTCCTCATGGGAAAGAAAAGGCGGTGGCAATGAAATTGGTGAGTCCAAGACATGCATATGTTTCGGATTCGCAGTGAATACCGTACGCTACTTCCAGTAACTATTCTCATCAGACATCACTCAAGTCACTTTCATTCATCAACATGAGCACATCATCGAACCCCGTGTCCTTCTCATTCGAAGAAGGACGAATCGACGTCCGTGTGAACGAGAATTCTGCTGACGGGACCACCGATGTCACGTTCAGAGTCAATTCATCTCAGTCTTCCAGCCAGCTTAACACATCCTCGCAACACGGCACTTTGGAACACAGTATCAAGATTCATCCCACGCAGCACCATTTCACGGCAGAAGAAGTTCAGTCATTCTTCACGGAGCGGCAAGTTGCCGCTTCTGCTGTGAGCAGACAGTTCATCCGTATCGTTCGCGAAAGGAAGAAATAGACAAGAGCAAAGCAATCTTGCTTCGCCGTGTGTGACCTCATGGGTTCGGAGTTTGATCTTGATTCGGCAGCAGTGAGTCAAGACAAGGCTGATGTTGAGGATTTCATCGGAAAGTTCATTTCGTGAGTTTTCAATACAGTTCCGAAAAGAACGACTCATCGTTATTTCCCATTACAGCCAATATGACGAAGCACTTAGAGTAGGCGAGGAAGTGGTCCAATCCGCCATTGACGCCCACTGCTCCGAACGCAGAGCTCAAAACACAAGCACTGCACCATGTACAGGAGGGGCCTCGCAGACGGACGGTGCGTACTAACGGGGGGTACATGGGCTTGATTGATCTGCCAGAGCTGGCAGATAACTTTGTTGATTTACTTTGATTGCTGTGATCAATTTGACTGCTTTGATTATTTTGACGCTCTGATTACTTTGACCAGTTACTTTGATTTCTTTGACTACTACGATTACTGTGACTGCTTTGACAATTTAGACTATTGTGACTACTTTGATTACATACTTTGATCATTTTGATGACTGTGCTTCCCTGGATTATAATTATTGCTTCAATTACTTTGTGAGAGGGATCATGAATGTGATGAAAACCATGTAGAGGCAGAATGTAGAGGATCTGCCGGTGGAAACTTAACAAAGTAAACTACAATATCTACCTTCGGTCCGTGCTCATTGTGGCTACGGCTGAGGCTAACGGACTAAATTTTTCGACGAAAGCCATCATTTCGCCACAATCCAAGACCGAAACGGTCATTCATCAAGATACAAAGGAGATGAAGTGTTACACTTTAAAGTTCAAGAAAACTCCTAAGTGTATCACTCCGTGGAGCAAAGCTTACCTTTCTCGCTCCACATAGTCAGGAAGAAAACGAAGGCGGTGGCGATGAGATCGGTCAACGTAAGACATGAATAATCGATTTGCAAGGATTGCAGTCATCATCTTCCAGTCACATCCTCAGACGTCACAACATCCAGTCCATTCTCTCAGCATGAGCATGTCTTCTTCTCTCACATCATTGTCACCTTCACCTGAGAATGTACAGTCGCCACCAGAGACTATCCTGTCCACGAATTTCGACAATGGGATTCTCTCCGTCGATTTGGTCACGCAAGGTGATGCATTGAAACTCCATTTTAAGGTGAGAATTCCAGCAAATGATCGAAATGAAGACTACGAGATCAGCAGCACCGAAGACGGGCATATCACGGCATCCCAAGTTCGGTCATTCTTCAACGAGGAGCCACGGTACGCTGCTCTCTTGAGCGAGATACACGTCCTTCGTGCGCGTGCGTATGAAGATACACGCCTCCGTCAAATGATTTTGAATAGCACTGTTGGCACGTTGCGTACTACTGCTACGGTGTTCAGTCAATATGCTTCAGTATCAAACTGACAGAAAAGATTGCATCAGTGCAAGTGTATTCGCAGCTGCTTGAAGATATCCTGTCGTGAGTTCCAAAACCATTACAGGATGGACGACTGATGATCTGATCTATTTCCCATCTTGCAGAGAGAGGGAGGAGCACCGCAAGGTATCGGAAAAGAAGCTGAAGGAAGCGATCGTTCATTTCAGTTCCGCTTCAGGAGTTCAAAGCACAAGTACGGCACCGAATCCGTCTTCAGGCTCTCTCTTAAGCGGAAGGAGCTCACAAATGGAGGGGATGTAGGCTCGACTGACATGGCAGACCTTGTGGCTCTCTTTCTTTGATTCTCTTTCATCACTGTGACAACTTTGATTACTTTGACAGCTTTGACTACTTTGACTATTTTGATCACTTTGAGTATTTTGATTCATTCGATTATTTTGACTACGTTGACTATCAATTATTTTGTTCACTTTGATCACCTTTGTGCCTGTGCTTACTTGTATTAATTTCATTACTTTAGATGCTTTGCGAGAGAGATTATGAATGCAATGAGTACGATACAGAGGCAGAATGCAGAGAATCCGCCGGTCAGAACATTCTAACTATTTCAGCGTCGCGACGGCTTAGGCTACCATTCAAGCGGGAAAATGTGACTAAAGCATTACATACAGATTATAATTCTATAATAGCCACTAATTTTGATACATGGTTTGTCTCATTCTTTATCTCCTTCATCCTCTTCCCCCTCCCTCGGCTGTTCTTGCTGCAGAGAACGTTTCCGCTGTGCGCAGACCTGCGCAAGCATCTCCAATGCCCTTGGAGAGACAGCCAACGCTGCTCCTATCAAAAAAGTGAATCCACAGAAAATGGCCGCATATGAGAATTTGCCCGAATCGACACCAACAAGAACTACCATCCTGTCAGCTGATTCGAACAGCATTAATGAAGGTTGGCGACTCACCTCCACAGATGACGGGACCGATCAGAAGCGGTATCGACGATAAACTCCATAACATCCCTAATCTCATACCGAATTCTCGAGTTGGACTAATAGCGCCCATAGACGCAGCTACCAAAGTGATCCATGCTCCACTTGCAAAACCGTAACCTGCCAAACCCACCACAACGGCTGCGGCAGGCAGTGGACTGGCGGTCCAGAATGCGAATATCACTACGGCTTGTAGAAGAGCCATGAGCACGTACATGTGCCATACGCCGACAGCATCCGCTAGCACGCCTGATAGCGCTCGACCAGTGAAAGAGCCGGCTTGTAGGATCGCCACAGAATAGGATGCGATGTTGGTAGGGAGATAATTGGAAGTCGCTAGCGTTGGAGCGTTGAAATATGGTGAGACCCAACTGCAAGAGTAGTCAGCATATGTTGCCTGTGTTAAGATGAAGCATTTTTTGAAACAAGAACAGGACGAGGCACAGTGTAGGGTGACGGCAGGACGAAGTGTACGGAAGGGTAACAACAGATCGAGGCGTTAGGGAAATGACACGGAAAAGTAGGACGGCGTACTTCATCATGATCATACACGAGCCGATGACAAGGAAAGCATAACGAGGTTCTTTCCATGGTCCAAGCAAAGCGCGTAGAGGTGGTGGTTGACGAGGAGGGAGTCGTGCCTTCATGAAAAACCACGAAGGGAGCATGAGAAAAGCGTTCATCCCGGCAATAATGAGCATCGTATCTCGAAAGCCTGCAACAGAGTAAGCATCCACCATCCCAGCCAGTTCATGAGATCAGAAAACCCGGTTCCATATCATGTATCGAGATCAAGAGGGATGTATACGTACTTAGCTGATCGAAAAGCCTCTTCAACGCGATAGGATAGATTACACCACCAAGACCACTACCACAAACGACGATACCTGTTGCAGTACTACGTCGGCGCATGAACCAATGACCGGCGATGGCCGTTCCGGGAGAATAGAGAATAGAGCCAGAAAGACCAAACGCCGCATGTCCCAACATGAGCTGGTAATATTCTTTACAGACTACTTTCCATCAGCGAATGAAATTAATAAGACGACATGAAACGGACAAGCAATAGCGATGATAGCGCCAACGGAGAGCGACGAGCCTGCTATAGCGAGACCTCGGGCACCGTGTGAATCGAATATCCGACCAGCAAAGATTGACCCGGCAAATGTAAGGAACATCTGTACAGACGAAATCCAACTATCAAATACAGTCTCAGCAAGGCCTATACAGCCCACGCTGGATCGACTCACGCGACTTGAGATTTGGAGTACCCGAGTAGCTGATGTGAGAGATAATACACTTGTAGTGTACCAAAGCTTGTCACTACCCAGCTGAGTTAGCGCTGTCATTTGGCACCCATACTGATCCTCCTTGAAAAGAGACGTACCGAAACCAAAGACACAGAATAGAATGAAAAAAGACGAAGCAACGACCAACCAAGCCTCTCTCCCACCTTCAGGTGGCGGTCCAATCTCCCCATCCCCACTACCCCTCATTTGTCTCTCTACATCCGGGTCTTGTGTGAGCCGCCTCTCCAGCTGCTTATGATCATGTGGTAGGGGAGGAGGGATATTGTCCAAACCATCATCCAGTAGATTTGAACGTATAGGCGCTAATGAAAAATGCGAAGTTCGAGAATGGGTACGATGCGAAGGCGCGGCGGTTGTCATGCTTAGGATACGAGATAGAGTATGATGTAGATGAGGTGGTGGTGATGATGGGCGCGACATATTGGATGAGCTTGATGGGAATAGTGTTCAATCGTGTTCCGCGATGCCGTTCAAAGTACCAAGATTGATGATTCGTAGCTCTACAAGGGAGAAAAGTTCATATGCGGAATAGAAAATATGAGAGAATCTAATGTGATTGGTGTTATGATGGTATTGTTACAGGCTTGATGTGAGTTGGAGAAATTACCCATCAAGTTTAAAAATATATACAGGAGTGACAAACGATCGTCCGGTTTTTCTTGTTTTCCAATCAATCTGTCTGTGCCTGAGCGGCAATCACCAGACACGGAACTGCGAATCACGGCAAAAGCGGATCGCACGGACGTACGGACGGCCGAGAGCCGGTTATCAAAACAATGCTAGATCATCAAGCAAGCATCCATCTCTATTTGCTTGCATTGGGGCTCACTACGCCCTGACCAGGAGATGAAACGACCATGGTATTCAAGTCTCCCGCACCACCTTGCTCCAAAACACTGTCCTGACCTACCTTTCTCTTCTTTCGTCGACCCTCGGTGATAGCGTGTGGACTCAAGTCGGTCAGCCTCTCCTTCTTGAACAGCTGAGCACCGCCGTGCCAGCCGACCCAGCCTGTCTCATGCGGTCCACTATGGCGACTACATCAGGAATGGACCAACTGAATTGAGATAGACGCACCGAGCCAGGAGAACCAGCAATGCCGTCCCAACAAACGCGACTGCGCATCCGCCAGTCGGACGCCATCCATGAGTGTTGTATATCTTAGTCATGATTGCGGTTCCGGATGTCTATCGATTACATCATTTAAAGTTTTCACAGATTCCTGTCCAACAGATACTCACCTGTCCTGCAAAGAGAAACAATAGATTGCACCCATTTATACGGGCTCGCGCTTTTGGATCAATGCCCGCTAATCGATACCCAGATGAAACCTGATTGAGCTGCTGACCCATATCATAAAGAATGATAGCGACAGCCACAGCTCCAATCGAAATGTCCGCCGCTGAAACAGCGACAACCATGGCGATAAGCGAGATGCAGGTGCCCATGAGCTGTCCGGTCCAGGGTACGATGCGGTCCACGAGGCGACCCCATTGAGGAGCTAGAAGGGCACCAATAATGCCTAGTAAACCCCAGAGACCAATCTGGAAGGAGTTGTAGCTGACATGTCAGCTTAATGACGGCGCGGATATGAAAGCTCACTTATATGGGTCGGTAGAAAGAAGGAAGGTCAAGGTGGTCCAGCTACAATTAGGTTAGGACCAGAATATCAACATGTGGAGGTACGCACAAGCCTGCAAATACAGCTGACAAAGGATCAGTAATGTCTTGTACGTGATTATTGGCTACTTACCGCTGGTCAAGAAAGACATCAAACAAGCCTGCGTTAACGTAGGATAGGAAAAGAAGAAATGAACCATTGAACGCAGCTAGTCCAATCAGCTTGTATCCCTTGTCACTGCTGCAAACTAACCATGCCGATATACGACAATCCAATGTTCTTATCTGGAGTATCTGGCAAAGCAAGGTAGAGGACCCCAGCCATGACTGTCTCGTCAGACTTCACCCTGAAGGGAGACCGAGCATCTCACCGCCTTGAATACCGACAGCCATCCAGTATGTATCCCGCCAAGATGCAAATTTTGAAATCGTCCCAGCCAAGACTCGGCCAATGACGAGGCCAAAAATTAGACCTGAGAGTGTGATACTCATTGATCTTGCACGGATCTTTGAGGGAGCCAAGTCGGCTGTCCAAGGGATACAAATCTGAGGCGTTACCTAATAGCATGCCATCAGCTACCCGGTATATAGGTTGGGTGACGAAGGATAACATACGGTGAATACACCAACAACAAAGCTCATCGCTTCAAGCATCGCCACGTTCCGTGCAAGAGCAAGTCCAATGGATAGACATGTTGTCGTCACAATGAGCAGCAGTACGAGTGGGCGACGACGGACAAGGTCTCCCATCGGGGAGATAAGCACGATACCGCACCCGTAGCCCCCTTGCACCAACGTAGGAATACGCGAAACGTCTTCATTCGTGACACCGAAGTCGGTCGCGATCCTTCGAGATAAAGCGATCAGCTTTTCGTTATACAGTTCAAGGAGGAGACTGAAACTCACGCGACAAGCATTGGCTGAATATAGTATAGATTGGCAACGGATACTGTCTGTATCCTTGATCAGCTACTAATACCCATCACCGCTGTAGTGAATCTCCACTTACAGCAGCTGTCGCAAGGATCAAGTTCATTCGCCAAGTGAAGGCAAATTGCTCCTCTGGTTTGAGTTTTGGATCATATCGTCTTCCTTTTGGTATAGGCAAGAAACCAAAATCCCTCTTGCGGACTTTCAGATGTGTCTCGTCTTCGTTGAACTGCTGTAGTATTTCTTTTGTCGCTTCACCATGTGGGTGCACTTGAGGCCGATCGCCATCCAAGGCACCGCCGTCAATATCAGCCACGGTGTTGTCCGAGTCCATCTTGTACCGTTGATCTACTCCCTAGCGCCTTGAGGCCATCGCGAAGTCTATCCTGGCTATTGATGATCGATGTTCGAACTTGAGAACAGATGGGAGAGTATGAACACTTTAAATCAGACGTTACTCATCAACAAAAAGTCTTTTTGAGGTCGAAGTGGAGGTGAAAGCAAGAATCCTGACTGTCGGACGAGACAAACCCGAGACCTCCACCAACCGGCTCGGTATGGATATCCCGTGGGTACTCACTACTCACTACTCACAATGCATCTCGCAGCTCCCTACAATGATGTGTTACGACCGACATGCACCACATCACAAATCAAAGGCGATGCTTTTGAGCTGTTTAGACTCGTTTTTGTTTGGTTGAAGGCATACCCTTTAATGCTGAGCTTTGACGCCTTTGAGCAAAGGAGGATGCTATTTTGCGATCAGTGCGGCGTTACTAGACAACGCTCCGTGGTCACCTCCCCTTCAAAGAGAGATCCTGGTCCTAGCTTATTTGTCGGGCGTTCCAAAGTTGACTGACGATGTGTTGATTTCAGCCCCCAAAATCAAGTACTGTCCCCCGTGAAAATCGCTGGTCACTCAACCCCCTTTCCCGCTTCCTGGCAAACCCATTTATGGTATACTACATCCACTGCCATCCACAATCAGATGACCCGGCCTATACTACCACATGCACCGGGACCAAGCTCGTCGACAAAACGACATGCGACCCCAACAACGCAACGCTTCCCACTCACACCATCAAGCTCACCCTATCGTACCTCATTGACGCCACCAGTATCAGCCAATCATCACTCGGTTTCAGTCCCCAGTAAGATTGTCGATACACCGGGTAGGACTCCTTCTCTAGCAGAAACCGACGACGATGACTTGCCGCCCTCCATCTCTCAACCTCGCGTCCCAACACATGTCGACACTGGCGCTGGACCTTCATTGATCCCTCCGTCAGACTCAAGCCGAACCTTGAGGAAGCAAAGGAGCGTTGAGAGAACGAGAACTTGGGCTGAAGAAGTTGAGCGTCGACGGCGGAAATCCGAGATGGTTGTGAAGAAGAAGAGGGAGGATAGGGAACGGATTATGCTGGAAAACTCGCCCTTTGAAGACAATTTCTGTGAGTCGCTCACATTCCTTCCTCCTTCGTTTCTTCTTTCCTTCCTTCTCTCAATTCTCTTGCTGCTTCTACATCATATCTCCCTTTCTTTGTTTGCGAGGAGGCCCAGCCGCTCAACGAACGCTGCTGGCAGAGCTGATGAGGAAGGGTCATGTTCGAGCCAGGTTTTCGACTCGATGCTGGAGGAGCTGGATCCTGACAGGCAGTCTCACTTGACTAAATCATCCCGAAGTATTTCAGTCGTCAGCTCGAGCGACGGGAAGGAGTCATCTCTTGCCGAGCGTAGGAGTCAAAAAAGAACGTCCAGCATCGACCCAAAGTCGCCGGGACCCGGCCATGTAATCATAACAAAGACATCCGTCTCGACTCGGCCGTTCACAATGAACAGTCCAGAATCGCAGGCGACTTCAGCCACAGCCAAAGTACCCATCATGTCCATCGACGAGATTGTCCGGCGACATTCGGGTGCCCTGTCTCAGGCGGAGACTTCTGCGAGGGAAAAAGCTCGACTCCAGATCGCACGAGACTCGCCGCTGCCGGCTTCGATTATCGGTGCTTCCACGCACTTTGAGACTCTCCAGTCTCCGCGAGTCCCAACGAGCCCTATCATTATCGATCGCCGAAGCAGTACTCCCAACGTCAAAGGCGCACCCATCAGCCTGCACACGTCTTCGCTGACATCGTCGAGCGAGAATGAATCGCCTACTTCGACCAGCTCGTCGGATGTACTGCAGAGAGCGAGACTGGGACAGGCGTTGCTGAACAGACTAGAGAGCCGATCGATAGACAGCACCCCATCGAGGTCGAGTGGCGCGTCCAAGGTCTCAGTGACTCTGATCTCTGAACGTGTCGCTACTCCAGTCACCGAGAACCACCAACTTGATGCCACGACGAACACTGGTAAAGCGGCTGATCAATCACAAGAATTGGCATTGTACCTTCGCTCGCCACATTTGAATCGATTTCTCGACCTGCCGCGTCCCTTTCCCAAGAGGCCATTACGTGTTTCATACTCGGAGGTCGGCGCTCCAGAAGGCTACCCCGTTCTTGTTTTCCTGGGTCTCGGGTGTGTTCGGTACCTTATGGCACTCTTCGACGAGATTGCTACGGCCTTCAATCTACGTCTGATCTGCATCGATAGATGGGGGTTTGGACGGACAGATCAAGTATCCAAGGACTCCCGCACGTGTGCAGAGTGGGCGAAAGTCGTATCGAAAATACTGGATGAGTTGAGCATTGATAAGTGTCAAATAATTGCACACTCGGCGGGTGCGCCGTATGCGGGGGCCGTAGCGTTGCGACTAGGGAAAAGAGTTAAAGGCCGTTTACATTTTCTTGCCCCGTGGGTAAGTGCGGACATCGACGGTGGTAAGTAATCCGTCTTTCCAATGCAGGTGATGAACACTTGGGCTGATTTGCAAGGGTACAAGTGGCTTAAATACATCCCAAACGGGTTGATCAAGGGTGCCATTGCCGCCGAGTGGCAACTGCAGTCATATATGCTTGGCAAGGCGCCGCGTGTCTCATATGCGCCGGTAGAAAATCCCGTACGGTCTCCTTCACCATCCCTTGGTCGTCGCACGAGTCTGCTCCTCCGACGCACTTCAACTAAATCCCTCTCGCCTAAAACCGCACCGACGGGAGGCCTAGGCCGTTCACCTCGGCTGGGCAATCTAAAATCATTTCAGCATCGCTCCTACTCTGTCAACTCGGTACCAACGCGATCAAGCTATACCAGTGATCAAACGCCAAGCTCGACTTCCACCGAGTTGCTCTCGCCCCTGACGCCTATACTGGGGGATAGTAAATTTCTGACTGACGACTTCGGTCTCGGAGCAGGTTTCGACTCGTTTGCAACATCACTAGGGCTTGCTCTACCATGTCCCGTAACTTCCAAGCACGAGTCATATCCCATGTCGAAACCTCCTATGAGCCCCGCTCTGACTCAAGCACTAATGCAAGCCTCCCATGCGGAATCCGAACCTGGAACCACCTCAGATCTCCTCTCAATCGTGCTGAATCGCCCTGCGCGTACGCTAGGGTTTTCGTATTCGGATCTCACTCATCCTGCGGTCGTCTGGTATGGTTCTGAGGATGAGAGGGTCGGTGAGAAGGGGATGAGATGGTTGGAGCGTAGTTTGACGGCAGGATGCGAGTTGAGGATCAAGCAAGGTGAAAGTCATAATCTCATGACTAGTAGTCAGGTCATGTGGGAAGTCTTCGAGAGCGTGGCCCGGGAGGCAAGAGGCATAGCCTGAAGGGGTGCTCGGCAGATTAAAAGATATGATCCGAGAGGAAGACTAAGGTCGACGACAAAATCTTTACCGTAATCTTAAATGACTTAATGTAACTCGATGTTGTCTCACAGAAAGCAGCATCCACCACATCATCTATACTGTATAATTTCAGCGATTGAGATCCCGCTATAAGAGCTCAAGCGCTCCAAAAATCGTAAGTCCTTCGAGGGAATCGCACAAGATGTCGATGGCGGTCTGCCTAGCCCAACAATGTGTGTCACGAAAAATATGTGTGCGAAGCAAGTCAGCCTTTGAGGTCCGCCCGTTCTCTGGACCAGTGTTTACCCGTCCGTGCGCGTCGAGTCACGCCGATTACGATACCCTGTTTCCTGGCGAAGTTTTTGAGGAAGGAAGGAAGGAATGATCAGCGTCAAAGGGCACCCTGTCGTACGCGTCGACAACACGATGTTTGTGTTGACCTCGCCTCTGAAATACCCCTTAGCCAGTTGTTTGTCCCCATTCGTTTGACTTTCACCACCTCCTCGATAATACCGCATGTCTCCAAGATCTAAACGCAAGGCTAACAGAGGTGAGTCATCTAATCATTGGACCATTCTGCCAGCCATACTTTCTGGTAGAGACAGCTGATGAGACTAGTGGTATCTTACTGGCCCACTCCGCCGAGAGTCACACCAGACTCAGAGGACGAACAGGACCGTGCTACGCAGTACAACACATCGAGTAAGCTCTATAGCCTCTGCAACTAAGTGCTAATAATAAAAGTCCCTAGAAACATACCTGGGAGGAGGCGTGACACGGCACGAACAGTTCATAAACTACATGTGCGTCAGCAGACTCAACATAGCCATCTGTACTGATGCTGTATGTTTAGGCGAAGTACGATGACGATCCTTTCGTCTTGATCTCCAGCAAAAAGTGTACATCATGCGCCAAACATATGTTACCTTGCTTTATCCGGATAGAAAGAAGAGGCAGGTGTCTATCGTGTGCCAGCAGGCACTGCTTGTGCTCGTTCTTTTCGAGGCGGTCCCCGGTAGCGGCACCTCTGAAGTAGACGAATTACTCAGTGACACTGAGCCACTTCCGAAGCCGGAAACACCCTCGAGTGGGAATGCGGGAGAAGGTAGCAGCGAGGCCACCATCAATGACCAGTGGTCTTTGTGGTCACCACTCAATGCCTCATCCACCTCTTTTCAAAGTCCGAACTCCAGCACTCGTATCTCTGACAAGCAATCATCGATCATTGGGCTACTGGGTCGTCTATCGAGTATCGCCGCAATGCTTGACGACGGAATAGCGGGTGACACCGACCATCCGGCATCCTACGACCATAAAGCTGGCAGGTGGTTAACTCGAATCATTCACGATCTCCGAGAGGAGCTGTATTCACAGTTCACCCCGGATTCGGATTCCACACCGCTGTCGATGAGGACAATCGAGCTCAACGGTAGCCTTTGGGGTGTGATTGAGATGCTTGATCAGGGAAGAGTGAAGACAGTTCTGGATAATAGGGTTCAAGAGCTTGATCGGGAGCTTAGGCTTAATAGCGGATAGAGTTAGTGTTTTATAGGAGTTGTGACTTGTGCACGGACGTCAGAGATTCACATCGCGCTGAAAACATATACATGCGAATAATCCTGCCCTCTCCGCTGACCATCGTCGAGATATTTGCAAACATATATCACAGGTCATCCAAGACCTTGCTCCAATATCCTATAGTACATGATCCAATATTCCTCTACCGTTCGCATCTAGTCAACATGACGTTCCGTTCTGTACCGAGCGGCCCGAGGCCAGTCTCCCCCGTCCCACTAACAGAGTTCTTCGTATCGCTTCTGCTTCCATTTGAGTGATGTACCTGGATTTTCGGGTGACTACCAAGCCCCCGGTGTCTTGAAGCTGCTTGTAGAGGCATTGACTCAGCAGTGAACCAGCTCCTACAGCACATACCCTGCTCGTACTGTAAATACACATGGGTTATCAGCAAAGGGATCCGACAGAGCTAATACTGACTAGTAGATTTCCGTGTCACACTGGGAACGTCTGAAATTGCTTTCGTAAAAGTGATAATTCGAAATCATTTGTAATAGCTCGTCTGAAGGGTCCTTAAAGATTCGCAGGACTGCGTCATGATAGGTTGTGCCCGAGACAAGACTTACGCCAAGCAGGGGCACGCCTCCCTCGGTACCGTTCGGCTCGAGGTCTTTCTGTGGGTGGTGATATGTGACTTGTTGGAGGAAGAATCTGGTTGGTAGGAAAATCTGCGAGAAGAAGATTCAGAAGGATTTCCAGAAAATGATTTTGAGGAAAGACTCTTCCGAGTGGGCGGCTCGTCGGTAGAGCTTGTGGGAGAATCCCCATTGTCACTGTGCGGCTCCGATAGGAGTTTGACTGTGATCTTGAAAGACTCGTCGCCTACAGCGATGCAAGTGGCTCTATAGGTAATCTCACCATTTGACTGTTTCCAGGTTACAGTGACTTGGTCTGACTCTTCGCTCGTCACGGCGACTTCCGATACTGGATTGGTAGATGTGGAAGGGGTACTCATAGCTGAAAGCTGAAAAAGATGAGGAAGTGGTGGGGATGTGGGGTCTTGGAGGCCGTTTGGACCCTGCTCTTATACACCAAGAGGAGACACTTTCCTTTTACCTGTCTTCTCCCTTGTCAAAATCCCCAAAAATCGCCATGAAACAGGATGCCTTGTCTTTCATTCTGTACATACTAAGAATGGGCTTCGGAGTTGGAGTGAAAGCTGTGCTGGGATAACATCTGAATGGATCCTACCTTTATCCACGCTGCTATGTGACACGTCTGATCTTTCGTTAGCTACCCCTGGCCGAAATGCTGTGCATTACAGGAAGGCTCTGTGGGATATATTAGTCATCTCCTTTCATCATCTACGTCCCCAAAGAAAATCGAAATTTGAAAATCGTACTCGAAGGTCTTGTCTTCTCTAATCCCAAACGAGCGCTACTCCCACTACGTCATGGGTGGTGGGTGACCTTGAACGAAGTCGAATTTGACGGGGTCAAGCACTGGATCTGGTCGGTGGCGCGAGATTTCCCTTACTGTATTGTGTTTTGAACCAATTTGGCAACATGCTCAGAGACTTGGTTCGTTTCAAGTACACAAAGTGGCAAACTGACTTTAGGATCCTACCTCACCGACGTACATTTACCACGTAAATCGTCATCTTAATCACGCTCCTATACAATATGCATGTCGATACCAAGCACAATGTACAGTAACTCATGTCGATATTAAGCACAATATTCAGCACTTCATGCCCGCGCCTTTGTTAAATCCGACCCAAGCGTGTACCCCGAGACCTTCTCCCACTCCATCTTCTGTCTCGTGACCGGCAATGCTCTTCTCAGCCTATAGTGAACGATTAGCACTCAGTACCATTCCGCATGTCTGCCTCTCGACCATCTCTCGACCATCGATACTGCACTTACCCTCTGAAGACCTTATCTCCTAGCTCTCCGTATACATCGTTCAGCTCGAGGTGATATGTCGTCTCGATTTTTGAGATGGTAGTCACGATCTGCGAGGCGATTGATTGAGAGCCTGTCGCTTCGGTTGGAAGGGGGAAGATTGATGTGTGATTTGTCGCCAGTTGTACCTATGGCGCATCAGTAAGACCTACAAAACTAAGCTGCCCTTTCACCTACATTGCCCTGCTCGTAGTAGTGTACGTCGACATTGATCGTTCCTGAAACGGTCCCGGCTGCTTGGTCGACCACCCAACGTGTCCGCCACCGTCCGGTCCTGTATACTGTCAGCTTTGAACGCATGCAAGGAACAGGGGACTCACCAGAAGTTGGCAGTGTTGTACCGATTCCCCACGATTTCCAAGGTGTATGTTGGGTTCTCAATTCGTTCTTGCTTGCGCTGCTCAACAGCTGGCGGTGCTGGCTCGACAGCCTCGGTGGCCTGTGCCGGAGGCTCGGGAACTTCCGGTGCTTCTGCTGCTGGTTCTCCAGCCTCAGTTGGCTCGTCCTCGACCTTAGCCGTCTCTGCGGCGGCAGCTGGCTCCTCTTCCACCTTAGCCGCCTCTTCACTACCTGGCTCCTCAGTTACTTCGGGCTTCGTAGCTTCAGGAACCGATGCTGCCTCTGAGCTCTCTTCTACTACTGGCTTCGTGCTCTCCGGAACCGACGCCGCCTCGGTGCCCTCTTCTTCCTCTTTGGCCTTCTCAACCTCTTCATCGAGCTTCTCCAGACCTCCAGGCGCTACGACCTCTTCTTGCTTGACCTCTACATCACCCACAGCAGGTGTAGGCGCAGGCTCAGCATCACCCGTGTTGAGTTGTTCGGGAACGACGTCTGTCACTGGCTCTTCGGAAACGGGAGCGGGAACTGGTGCAGGTGGTGCAGGAGGGAGTAAAGGATACTGGGAGGATGAGACGGAGGAGCTGCCAGAGGGGAAATGGTTCTTGCAATATGCAGCGAGCGATTTGGCTAGTTCGGCGCTATGGACACTGCTTTAGACCGACAATTCCTACTAAGTGGTCTGTGGGTCTATGCTCACCGGAAAGCAGCTTCTTCTGCTGGAAGCTCGTACGGCTCATACTCTGAAATAGTCTATACCGATTATGTGAGTTCGACTCATGAGAGCGACCATTGACATACCATGTTGATATGATCAAATGCAAAGCTTCTCCCTCCTTCCGCATCTATGAATCGTTCCTTCTCGGCGGTCGAGCCAGGCAAGATGGTCGCCTCTGACAATAAAGACTGTTCCATCAGGTTTTGATCAAAGTATAAGAAACGGGCATGAGCCAGGCTGGGTTGTGATCTTCAGAGGCAATAAAGGACATACAGTGTGCACGGGCACATCACCCGAAGCGGGATGTTCAACCACTGTAAGTTGAGTAAGGATATATGTACGCAGTGCCGGTCGAATATACGGCATAAGTGCCTCGTCGTTCCCAATTATTGCTCGGATATCTACACGAGTCAGAAGATATCCCTGTCTGTGGGCGACTCGGACACCGCATCTTACATACCATTGATCACATCGCTATAGGTCAAACTGTCAGTAACGATGTGTGCAAGGCGAGATTTGCTCACTTGACTTGTCCTGGTGGTGCTTGTTCCACCAATTTAGATGCGAGGTTGCATTTCTCTTCCAGGGAGAGCTCTGCCATGGCGCCAGTGTTTGTAGTACTCGTCTAAACCAAGTTGCAGCTCAAGCAAAAGAGCATGACGCACGGTTCACCGCGTCTCCCCCGTTGAGCCTGATAACCCCTTCGTATGGCCTATCAGACTGACTGATGTCCAGGCACCTCGAACGGCCTCCTACCAAAACGTTTTTTCCATTTTCTTTTCAATAAATAATCTTCCCTCCATCTTCTGTATAACTCACACCGTCTCATCCCCATCATCCATCTCATCACAGCCCGAACGATCTCCTCATACGGTCTCATCCTAATCCTTCAAACTTCCTTATTTAACCAACCAAAATGGGTGGCGGAAACGTAAGTCTAACCTCCGGGAAGCACGGGATGCCATGCTTCCTTCCTCAAACGCAGCTCTTCACATCGCCGTCGTTCTTGTTCTGTTTGTTTCGCACTGGGCTAACTAGGATACACAGGGCGCAAAATCACAGCAGAAACGCGAGAGAAACGCGAAAGAGGCCGGAAAAGAGCCTAAATCGCAATTGAAGAGCAACGCTGTGAGTGCTTATGCATGTCTTTCACTTGCATCTCTTTCACTTGCATCTCTTTCACTTGTATCTCTTTCAATTCATCTACCCTTCCTTCTGACTCTCAACGTGTACTCTACGCTATCACGGTCGATTTTTAACTTTAAGCTGATATTGGTTCCGAACAGGCTGCTCAATCTATTCAATGCGATATCTGCAAACAGACTTTCCAAAGTACAGCCAAACTACCCTTGTTAGTTGAAATTTCTATCCCCGCACCCGAAGCCTTACTCTTCTACTTGATCTTCTGCTTTATCATCACTTCATCTCCTCTTACTGTCATACCTCACTTAATTGTTTTGCTGCCCTTTTCCTGTTCTTCTCTCCTTCTCTCCTTCTACCCTTCTCGCCATGAAATCATTTCGTCTCTCCCTTCTACCACCCTTGATCCTTACTTGTACCACCCTTGATCCTCACTTCTCCCCATCTTAGTTAGGTCTTTCCTCATCGACGACTCGAAACATAAAACACGTGCCTAGAAACTGACTCAAACAGATTACAGCAACATGTCGATGCCCGGCATTCAGGCAAAGATTTCTCCACTGTTTTCCCTAAATTCGTTGCAGCCTAGAAATCATAGCTCGGATACGATCAAATTCGTTCTTCGTCCAGTCGGCGTAGAATGTGGAACCGTTTTTTTTTCAAGAGAAATTAATCAGTCTTTATCTTTTTTTGGTTATGATTTATATGGGCGGTTGTTAGATGCATCAATTATCTTTGTTTCTTCTACCACTTTAAACTTTATTTAACATCATCACTTTCTTCCCAAGTGAAACGATTCCTATCGTAAAGTTTTTCATTGGCACAGTATCCCAGCATCCATTTTCTGACCTATCTGAGGGAACTTCCGATTGAATCCGAAGTAGAGTCCAGCATCTCGTCATATATATTAGATGCTGATGCATGCACAATGAAGTCTTGTCAAATGTTCACGTCGTGATATTACACGGACACTCCTGTCTTATCTCTTAACAAACAAACCCATTTTGTCTGACGCCATTACCCATCTGATCTCTCATCATCAAACAACCAAGATAAAAAGATCACAGTACCCTATCCTATGCCTTCGCTGTCCCCAAGGCTCCAGTTATCATTGGTGAAATCACCGTCCACCTTGTCGAGCAATCATCGCCCTATCAAAATCAGCACTCGAAAAGCTCTCTAGAATGGCAAAAAAGAAAGAAAGAAAGAAAACAAAGAAAAAACAGGAAGAAAGAAAGAAAGAAAGGAAAAAACACTCACGCTCGTTCAGGATTTATACCCAGACCTGCTCCGCCTCCACCCATGGGCGGTTGACCTGGAGTAGCTCCTCCGTACCCTGGACCAGGTAACGGTGCGCCGTACCCCTGAGCCATGGGTGGTATCCCTCCATACGCCTGCGGAGGCATAGCCAGGCCTCCTCCTGGTGTGTATCCGCCGTAACCCGCAGGAAAGCCAGGTTGGCCATTAGAATAAACATTCACTGGCGGTGCTGGTTGACCGTCTAAATTTTATATCAGCCCTGCCTCAAGCTTGAAATGATTATTCCCACTTACATGGATTTGGAGTAACGCCTGGACGTGGTGTTCGACCGCCCATAGCTGCTAGCATAGGATTAGGTGTCATGCCTCCCCTCGCCGGCGTCCGTCCACCAGGTGTTCTTCCACCAAGTGGAGTCTTTCCCGCCCGAATACCTGGCGTCTTGCCGCCACTTCCCTGCTCGGCAAGTCGGGACGAATATTGCGCCTTGAAAGCATTGCACAATTCCGTCACACCAGGAACTTCAGCATTACCCAGCGAGTACGCTCCAGGTAGGACTTTGACAGGCTATTTCATGTCAGCGGATCGTTACTGTGCAAAACAAAGCGCAAACATACCCAGGTCTGGATCACGCCACCGTCCTTTGTCGACTTATTCAAGAAACAAAGCTTGAGATATCCAGGCCGTTCCGAATCAATGCTGAAACCATACATGCTTCGTCCAGGATGTGCTTGGACATAGTTCTTCAAGTACGCCTCTGCATAATGTCAGCTCTGTTCATTGTGTACGTATTGCACACTTACCCAACTCATCCTCTGGACGGTACTTCTCATGCAGTTGCATTTCATCAAACTTGCGCGAGATAGCCTTGACGTGATTGATGATGAGGTCATCCAGGTCGGAATAGCTGTACTTTCCAGCTACCCGCAAGATGCGCCCAAGAGAGTACTCGTTGGGTTTATCGATCTCTTGCACGTCAATGTGTTGATACACGTCCTCGTCGACCTTCCACGTGACAGCCAGATGGTCCGGGCCTTTTGACGAAGGACGAATGACCACATCGCCACGATGTTGAGAAGCAAGGAATTGCTCGGCTTGACCGGAATTGAGCGTGTGCCAATTTGGATGATTGACCACGCGCTTGACAGACCCCGCCTCGCGACGCTTCTTTTGAGCTGCTGCCTCTTCGGCTCGGTACCGTCGCTCCGGGTCATTCTTTGGATCCTCGGCGAATGGCGATATGAAGGGGAACCCGCCAGCAATATCCGCAGGTCGTGTCGAGAGTCGGACAGACAAACGAGCAGGATTTGCCTCGATGACGACAGCCTTGATGGTTTGGCGAGGTTTGAACATGTCTTCGAGCGATGCAACTTGCTGTCCCTCGTCCGCAACGTAGTCTCGCTCGAGAATGGCTTCGATGCCACTCTCAAGCTGACAGAATACTCTTCCAGATAGGGGCTTGCGGACAGTCGCAGTCACCCGCATACCCCGACCGATGCTCCTCTCAGTCTCGCCCGTGAGCATCTGAACCACCTCCCAGTCGTTTGGCACGTAGAAAGGTGGTCGTCTGTCCGCACGGTAGTTGATCAATTCGGCCACGATCTCGCGCAATGTGTGCTGCTTGTTGCCCTCGCCTTGACGTTGCAGATTGAACGCAAAGTCATCCAAATTCAAAACTGTAAGCTTCCGAGCACGATCATCGTCCAACATAAGCTGCAGGACGACCTGGGACTTGTGTTGATCCTGCACGTCCTCTGCGTCGAGGTCAAGTGCGTCTTGACACATCTTTTGCGCAAACTCGTAATCTTCGGGATGTATACGAGTAACATCGAGAGGATCGGGCTGCGCTTCCGGATGGTCACGTTCCAGCATGATGCTCCCAAGGTCTGTTTCGATCGAGAGGAATCCAGCGACATTTTCGAAGATGGTCGGGCCAAGAAGTCCGAGGTCAGAGAATGCCAGCCGATTTTTCAACGATCCCTGTTCATTGTTAGAATTGTATCTGGAATATTGGCGAAACAGGCTTACAGTACGATGGATATTACTTGCGAGGGCGTCGGCCTTGCGAGGTCCAAGACCAGCGATGAATGGTAACATGGCTCCCTGGTAGGTGTCGGCCACACATGAATTGATCTCGATTCCCATATAACAGGTGGCGTTGACAAGTCCACGCTCAAGATGCAAGAGAAGCTTTTCTTGGGAGATCTGCGACGTCAGCAGGCAGAGGAGTAGTAACTCACCATCTTCTGATGATGCTCCATAAACGTCACGGAGGAGATTGCCTTGCCTAGATGACAATAGGCGTTGAGGGGGTTCTGGACATATCGCGCCAGAGCCAACGCATAACGTGCATTGATTGGCAGGTTTGGATGCTCTTTCTCTGCGGCCTCGGATTGCATGTACAGTCGTGCCGTGGCGTCGCTCGAATAAATGATCGGGGTGAGTTTTGGCGCCAGACGCTCGTCGTATGCCTTGAGAGCCTCGACAAATTGCTCGTGTTCCATGTAGGTATCGGAGACAGGCGGGTTCTCACCAAAGTCTCGGATAGCCACTTCGCGTAACGCAGCCGCAGCGTCGTCCCGTAGTCTAGAGGCTTGCATTGACATGCCACCCACGACAACGACGTTTGGCTTCCGTCGCTCAATAAGCTCCATAAACGAGACTCTGTCAGCTTCGTCTCGCAGATTGTCGAATTTGGTCTGAGTTCGCATGTTGCCCTCATCGTCAAGCATCACAGCCATGACTGCGTCTCGCATTTCACCTTGACCGTTGGTGAGTGCTAAGACCGAAGGTGTCTCGCCCAGTCCCATCTTGGGGGTGTTGAACGGCCTCGAGTTGACCCTCTGATATCACTCAGCCAAGCTGTCTGGCAATGAAGAATACACTCACGAATTCAAGCTCCATACGACACCGCTCTGCGACGAACTCTTCCGCCTCGCTCCGCAAATGTTCGCGCACCCATTTAGCCGCCATAGGTATCAGGTGTTTCTGTACCAGATCATGCACAACCTCCTCACGAAGGGCATTCCATGCGACAGCGATTTCCGAATAGTCTTTCGACCGCACACAAGATTTAAGAGCCTCCTCAAAGTCTTTAGATGCAAACTCATTCGCTTCGACGGCAATGGTGATGAGGCCCTCCTCTTCCGCTCTCAGGATGTGAAGGAACTGGGGCGAGTCTCTGAAAGCGACGACGGGCTTGTCGGTCAGGAATTTGAAGCTCTGTATCGTGTTAGCAGGATGACCAGGTCTCCGGACTTGCAGACTCACGTAATACAAATGAAACTGATCGATGACCGACATGCCTCGTTCTGTCGGAGTGACAGTGACTAGAGCAGCCTGTTGCATGAAGTCTCGAGTCGCTTGTCGGATGATGGGGTCTTTTGAGAATTCCGTAAGGAGGATGGCACTGGCAGCTACGGCCTAGGTCAGTCACGTGCCGCTATCATGGCGGTTGGATCTTACCCTTCAGAGCGTATTCACCACTCAAGAAGCCTGTCCCGGAACCCGAGAACTCTTCAGCGAGGACAGTAGGCGTCTTTTCATGATTGACGGGTGCTGTGGGAGTAGCATCGATTTGATCGAACGCTCGAGCAACCAGAGGAACCGAGATTCCAAATGCCTGGGAGAATTAGCGACTCGTTCAATGTCGAACGAGGTATGTAGACTAACCTTGACTAATTGCATGATTGGTCCTGACCGCGCATCGTCATGCCCAGAACGCTCTGGCAAACGTTTGACGCCCTCTGTGATCGCCTCATCCTCTTTCACCTGCCGCAGATCATCCGCATAGTGATAACTCAACCACTCATATCCTTCCGCTGCTGCCTCGATGCTCTTCATACACGTGATTGGTTGAAGCACGGTGGTGAGATAATCGTCGTTGAGATCTGGCTTTACCGCACGGATTTTGGCCCAAACTTCTGAGATTTGCGAACAACGCTCGAAGATAGCCCTGAATCGAACACCAAGAGCGTATAGTTGCCACAATTCATCCCGCTCGAGAAACTGGACAGAACTTTGCCCTTGTTGCTCAAGAATACTGAATGCGTCTCGTTTGTAATGCCACAAGTGTGGAACTTCCAGGTTGTCGACAAACATCATATGCAGGGCCTTGACAACCGCCGTTTTGTATTCAGGCTGCAAGTCGGGTCGGCGTACCTGTGAGTAGACGATTTGAGGATCGTCGACTTGCATACCGCAGAACACCCATTGTGTGCGAGGTGAAATTTGCGACATGGCCCAACCACCTGCGACTTCAGGAGCTGGAAAGAGGATATCAGGAGCGAGGACAGGGTTATCGGAGAGGGTGGAGTTGATGAGCTGGTGTCGTTCAGGTCGGTCAGTGGAGGCGATTGTTTTGTCTTCATCTTGTAATCGACGAGCCTTGATTTCGGCCGGATCGAACACCTGAAGTTGTCAGTAAGTCAGTGAGATATCACCACACCGCATCGTGTCACTCACATCTTCCAAACGCAAATTCTTCTTTCGAAGTTGCGTTTCATCATCCTCATCAATATCCATTCCCTCCTCTCCTTCCATGGCCCAATCATAGTCCTGTCCATCCCCAAAGACGGCAAAGATCTCGTCCCATTGCCTGACTCGTCAGCGAGCTACGAGAGACACGAATAGATTTCAACTCACCCTCTGTCGACACCAGATATTTCCGGTCTTGTCCGGGCAGCCGCTCTTCTCTTGAGCTTTTCCTCTCTCTTCCGTTCTCTTCGCTGCTCTTCAGTCTCGCCCTGGACTGCCTCGTCATCGTCGTCATCCTCGATAAAGTCGCCCATGTCATCATCATCCTCCTCTTCGAATCTTCGATCCTCATCGTCTCTGAATATGTCCTGTAATGTTGGACCCTCGTCTTCGCTAGCGACTTCGCCCTCAGACCTCGGTCGCGCCCGTTTGAGAGGGCGGGATGTAGATGGACCTCCAATCTTCCCTGTGTTCTCCTGAATGAGCTCTAGCTCATCATCAGAGAGCACAGCCTCCTGTTGCCGCTCTCGAGCTCGACGTTCTCTTCTGCGCTTTTTTCGCCGCTCTTTCCGCCGCTGTCGTTTTGTCTCCTCGTCCTCTTCTTCATCGTCCTCATCGTCCTCCCCATCTTGGACAATGAAACCTTCAGCTATGCGGCGAGCCTCTTCTGGATCCTCCTCTGATGATTCTTCCGAAGAGTCTCGGTCGTCGCCATGAGGGCGGATAGCCTCGCCTTCACCCTCGTCTGAAGGTGTGCCGGACCGGTCAGACATCGCTTGATAATGCGCCGGAGAGCGAGCTAGAGGTAGCACGAGTTAACCAGTGGACAATGCTCCTCAGACACCTGGTCTTGTCTGACGGAACACCACTAGACTAAGTATAAAGTGAATTCCAACGTCAAAGTCAGACCCAAAACAAACGATCCAGAATGAACGGAATATCGGCAATAACGTCGCGTGGCATTTCCAGATCAGCCTTTCCCCCGGGTGGAGGTGGGACATTTGCATAAACAGCTTTGACAACGGTATATAGTCTCCATAGCGCTGCCTGTGATCACTGGTAGTCATGACTCCACCTATCCTGTCGTCCCCAGAGGAGTACAAGAAGCTGATCGATTCTGTGGACACGTTTTTACTGGATTGTGATGGTGTCATCTATCACGGCTCGGTAGTGGTTGACGGAGTTCGTGAGACGCTCAGTATGCTTAGGAAAGCCGGTCAGCTCTGTCTATCTATTGACGATGCTGAAGCTGACGATCATATTGACGTGCAGGTAAAAAGCTCATCTTTGTAACCAATAACGCATCCAAGTCTCGACAGATGTACAAAGCGACATTTGACAAGCTGAATATCGAGGCGTACCCCGTTCGCTCTTTCTCATTGACAATGAAGAAGGGTGTAGCTAATGTCTGGACAGGAAGAGATCTTTGGTTCAGGATATGCTTCAGCAGTGTACCTTTCTGAGATTTTGAAATTCCCCAAAGATAAGAAAGTCTATGTTATTGGTGAAGCAGGCTTAGAAGAAGAGTTGGACTCTGTCGGTATCGCACACTCGGGTGGAACAGTCAGTTTTATTTCCCCAACATACATTTACTTGTGTTTCGAGATTGACATTGACATGGACAGGATCCAGAGGATAATACGTTCATGAGCAAAGACGATTTTTCAGTGATCAAGTCTGATCCATCTGTTGGAGCTGTTCTTTGTGGTTTTGACATCAGAATTAGTAGGTCTAGTAAACACATGTAAAAGCTGACAATGTTTAGATTACAAAAAGCTTGCGACTGCATTCTCACATCTTCGTGATAACGAGGGATGTCACTTTATTCTTACCAATCAAGATCCTACATACCCTACCACGCAAAAGAGCAAAGACCCATCAAAACCAGATATAAAGACCATCTATCCAGGTGAGTCCGATGAGCAGGATAAAATTCACAATACTGACTGTCCAATGCAGGTTCTGGTGCAATCTCTGCTCCATTATTATTCGCTTCAAAGAGGACTCCACTCATTATTGGTAAACCTAATAAACCAATGATGGACGCAATCATTGCAGAGTACGTCTTGATTTTCTTTTTCTTTTCTTCACTTGACATGACATTTGGCTGAGACATGAACGTAGACATCATTTCGACGTTAAAAGAGCACTCATGGTCGGTGACAATTTGGCAACAGATATAGAATTCGGTATAAACTCTGGTGTTCGTACCTTGCTGGTGATGGGAGGTGTGACAAAACGGGAACAGGTATTTGGAGATGATCCAAGCCCTGTAAAACCAGATTTCGTCATGGAGAGTTTCGGGCAGTTTGCGACATTGGCTCAAGACTAGATTGGCGTAGATTCAATGTAGATGCATACCATTACAGTGCAAGAACAAGTCTGTGGGTGGAGAATATTGCTCATGTCGACTCTGAAAGACAAATTGATTAGGTAGACTTGGAAAGTACGTTAGAGACTAAAAGTACTACAAGAATCTATATGTACAGATTGGAAATTGAACCAGAAAATCATGAACAACTTGAAACATAAAAACAATACAGTACAAGTACACTCCGCACAAGATCGCATGAGAATGATGGAAGGGAATGGTCACTCAAGTTTGCTGCTTGCTCTTCATTTCCTCCGGAGCTCTGGCCTGAATCCTCCTACCTGCATAGGACCAAATCAGCTCACCGCTCTTGTCCCCTTCCCCTTCTTTCTTTGTCCTCCTAAACTTCAGATACACAATCACGGTCTTCAACTCTTCCCCACTGTCTTCCACTTGTTCTTTATGTCTTTCCCTCTCAGCTACGTCCCCTTTGTCCGCCTGTCCCTCTTGTCCGTTTTGTCCGTTTTGTCCCTCATTGCCCGTGGTATCCGCTTTTGCCTCTCGTCCCTCCTTTCCCACTTCCTCATTTCTCTCAACTTCTTCCGCTTGTCCTTCTCGTGCAACTTTCTCACCGTTCTCAGCATCTCCCTCTTGTTCCCCCTTCTCAGCACGTTCATCTTGCTCCCCCTTCTCAGCAAGTTCATCTTGCTCCCCCTTCTCAGCAACCCCGTCTTGACCCTCTCTGTACTGGGCAAACCCAGAATACTTCAAACAGACCACCATCTCTGGCGTCTCGAGGTTCAGATCAGCCTCTTGATAAGTACAGTACATCGAAGCCCAACGTGGTTTCCTCTCAGGATCAGGAAGCAATTGTCGAGCTACTTCCAGATAGGTATGACCGAGATGTGGCTCGATGAGACTAGAAGGGATTCCGTGGGGTGATTGTGGGTCTTTCAGTCGGACTTGATTTGCAGTTCGAACGAGCTGGACGAGGAGGTCAGTCGTGTTGGACTCGGACTGGGAAGCTTCAGCTCTGAGTAGACGGGCTTTCGTCCTGCGGTGTTGTTGTTGTTGTCGTTGTTGTCGTTGAGTTTGTGCCTCAGACGATGGTGTGATTTCAGTCGGATTTGGTGATCGTGGTGTCTGGATATGGGTATGAGTTGATGGTACAGTAAGATATGAACTTGTTGAAGAAGGACGACGAGGAGGACGACGAGGAGGGGAAGGAGTTGCTTGGTGGTCCAAAGGCTTGATCCTTGTCGGCTTGTTAGCAAGCTCCATGATTGCTCTCTTCAACACCCATTTTCCTCTCTGCGCCGCCTGTTGTTCCACCTCTGTCCCGCCTTCCCAAGTAACTCTGAATACAGCATTCACAATCTCCAACTCGTCAGCCCCTTGTCCATCTCCCATATCAATCCTGCCACCAAAGACAAATCGAGCCACGACATCCCCTGGAGTCTCACACATGCACTTGCAATATACTTCGACCCATGCCGGACGTTTCGTGAGCCAGAAATCAAGCTTGTACAGCAAAAACTGGGCGATCTGTGGTGAAGTCTCAACGAGTTTGCCTTTGAGCATGTCGACGAGTTTCCCAGGATCCCGTACGTTCGCAAGTGGCGTGGCGAGCTTCGGCAGCCCAGAATGGATGGCGGCTTGAGTGGCACGGATGGTCGAGTCGTCAAGGGCCACCAGAGGTTTCTTGCTTGAATCTTGTGTAGCGAGAGGGCGTGACTTGACTGTAGGCTCCAGAGGGCTCGACTTGACAGTCGCCTCCAGAAGACTTGTGTTCACAACAGGCTCCATGGTGGTGTGTGGTCTGGGTGTGGCAGTACGGAAGGCAAATGTGATGGGACAGACCAGTGTGGTCAGAATGGATAGCCGCAAACAAAATGAATGGCGTACTGCATCAGCTCGACGAGGCTCAAATACGACCCTGAGGGGCTATGTAAAAGTGAAGGCAGTACAGTAGATTAAAGGATCAGTCAGCATAAAGGATAGCAAACCTTTGTGATCAAACATCAGCGTTAGACCGCTACACGTAGCAGAGAGGACGACAGAGGTGCGCCCTTGTAAAAAGGTGCGCACAAGGGCGCAGTGATCCTGCTCCGACCGCCAAGGAGGTCTGACCCAAAGAACAACGAGAAGAGCGCGTTCTTCTGGCTTGCCACGACAGTGAGCAGAGGCGATTCTCGTGGATTTATGCTACATCTCCCTTAGATGGTATGGTCATGTCAGAGCTAGGTGAGTGGAGAAGGAAATGCGATGAAGTCAGCACGAGGAGCAGCTAAGAGATCGCTGATTCCCAGCGCGCCGTCAGCCTCCAAGCCACATCGGACTTCTCATCTGGTCCGCTCCGCAAGACATCTTGGAATCACGATCCAGTTGTATTTTGTGCATGCAACACTTCGTGAGTTCTCTACATGAGTGAGAACTCTCCGAATTTCTCCTGTAAGAAGCGTCAGCAAGCCTGTTGCTTCGTCCCATGTGTAAAAACGACAAACCCTGTAGCCTGGTACGGTCCACTTGCCCTTCTTGACCATTGTCTCGGTTGCCTTTCGGACTTCCGGTCGTGCCTTGGCGACGTCGTGGATCTAAGTTTGTCAGATTAGAGTCAAGCGAAAGGGGAGGGACAGGCAGAGCGTGCGTGCGTGTTGAGGGATAAGGCAGAATAGCGGAAACAATGTAGCAGAGGGATGCAGTGGAGGGGGGAGGAGATGTGCAACGAACTGTGAGGTCCTCGAATGGCCGGGCATCTTTGATGTTGGATAGAGTGTCCTGGAGGTTCTTCTCCTCGGTAGAGATTTTGCTGACGGTCTCTTTTGCGGCTTGGATCTATTTTCGTCAGTATGGTGTCATGCATTGTTTCGGGCGGGTTGGTAAGACGTAGTCTGGCCAGCAGTAGATCAATCCAAGCTAATGATCGGTCACAATGCTGCACCCCTTCGCCGTCGGCGACTTGGCTTCTGATACTCATCGTTCTCCGAATCTCCCGCATGTTCAACAAAAAGGAGCATAAAGACTCACAGCCTTAGTCTCGAAAGCCTCAACCGCCTTGTTCCACTGAGTAACATCGTAGTCGACAGGTTTGAACTCGCTCAAAACTTTCTCAGCCAGCTGAACGGCCTGCTGGTCCTTGAGGACGGATTTGTAGCTGCTCAAGTCCAATTCGGGGATAGAAGATTTAATAGCGGCATTTCTGTTGACAGCTGCAGTGTGTCGGCCTCGGAATGCCTGTAGCGAGGTGATAGTTTCTTTGCCGAGTCCGAGCTGGGTGTAGATTTTTGTCCAGTCCTATTGAAAGGTTACCTTAAGAACCTCATGCGCGAGATACGGGAAGAGGAGAAGTATGAAGATAGGAAAGGAGAACTTACGACAGAGGCGGAGGCGGAACGAGCAGCCATGTTGGGCGGATTCTTCGAGCACTGTCAGCTGTTTTGATCACTCGCTCAGAGCTGGATAGGAGCTTACAAGGATGGAGGAGAGGGGATGTAGAGGTTGATGAAAGATGTCTGTTGCTATCCCATCCACGGCCGACGGAGTCGTCCAAGCTTGTTTTTCCGACAATCCCCGAATGTGGCACTTTTTCGTCCTTGATGATCTTGTCTGTTGTTTTTGGCCATTCCATATAATTCAGCTCGTCCATCGTGTTTTCTTCAATACACGGTGTGAAAAAGAGATCGTCAAAATGGCTGAAGAAGCACGCGAATCAAGTCCACGGATAGACGATGATGTGAATGTTGACGAGGTAGGTCTTCACCCCACTGCTCCCATAATCCCAACGTGATACTGATACTTTCTTTATAGGAGCTACAGCTCATGCAGGCTCGATTGGCCCAAATGGAGGAAGAGAAGAATCAAGTATGATTATTTGTGTTTAAGATCAGATGGGATGGTCGGCTGATGGTATCGCGTATAGCTTGCTGCGTCAGAGAAAGCTCAATTGAAAGCTGGTTCGACATCAGGAACACCCAAACCTGAGGGGGATGGAGATGGTGATGAAGCTACGATGGAGGAGGATCAACCTGAGGCTGTTGATGCGAGAAGTGTGTACATTGGGAATGTGAGTTGGCTCTCTGCTCTTTATTCTTCATACCATTCTTGCTGTTATTACCTCTTGTTGTTCACAAATTCACATTCATCGTTTCACTCTACTCAAGACTTTTTGGGTCAAAAACTGTGATTCTATAAGATCAAGTATTGATACAATATATAGGTAGACTACGCAGCTACACCAGAGGAGATCCAGGCCCATTTCCAAGCATGTGGAACTATCAATCGCGTGACTATCCTCTGCGACAAATTCACAGGTCATCCAAAAGGGTCAGTTACAGGTTTACTCTATCTTCCCATTTTCTCGTCTTCTTATCTTCTTACCTTACCGTCTTCTCATCTTCTCACTTCTCACGTCTCATCTTCTCACCTCTCATCTTCTCACTTCTCATCTTCACACTTCTCACTTCTTACTTGTCCATTTTCTCGTCCTCTCATCTCCTCTTCTTCTCATCTTCTGATCATCCCAGTGGAGACACTATAGTCGCGTGGGCTGGAAAGAAACCTGAAAAGCTGATACTCGGTTTATTACCAGATACGCATACGTTGAATTTGCCGAACCTAGTATAGTTCAAAATGCCTTGGTATTGAATGAAAGCATGTTTAGAGGTAGATTACTCCAGGTCAGTTGAACTGCTCTCTCTCTCTCTCTCTCTCTCTCTCTCCCTCTCTCTCTCTCTCTCTCTCCCTCTCTCTCTCTAAATCCTGTCCAATTTCCCTAATACGCAACTTTCCAATGTTCATTCAACTTCCCAATCATCCCTATAATTAACCTTTTAAAATCCTAAACCGTTGCTATTGCTGGGATCATTGCTCATACGGAATCTGCATAGGTCAAGGAGAAACGAACAAATATCCCTGGACTGAATATGACTAATAGAGGAAGAGGACGTGGAAGAGGAAGAGGTAGACCATTCCGTGCTAGAGGGCGGTGAGTATCTACATCTCCATGCACCGAAAAATATGGACCAAAAGAATTAAGAAGCTGATTTATATTCAGAGGACGAGGTAGGGGATGGTAATATTTGTTTGTGTGTGTGTGTTAGAGGATGGCGGTTGAGATGGAGAGCGTGGAGAGTGTGACGGATCAAGTAGACACAAAGTAAAATGTATTCTTATCAAAAGCAAGAGGCTCAGTCTTAGAGCCGATGCACAATGCATAATCATATCATGCTAATTAATGCTTTAATGCTTTCATTTGTCTGAACCCTATGAGGCAAGGACAGCAGCTCTTGCCGCTTCGCGCTGTTGCTCCACTTTGAGCTCGGTCGACTCTACACCGTGTCTCCATGCGTTGAACTGTTCAGCAAGTGTATCGAGCTGGCTCTGCTCGAGTACACGAGGTTGGATCCACGTGATGTCGGCTGTAGCAGATACCTGATCCAGAGTACCGCGGATAAGTGACAAGCTGTAACACATGAGGCATCAGCGTTTCTTCTCTTTGAGAATCAAGAGCTTGACATACCTGAGTGCCTTCATGATCAAGTGCTCGACCTCATGCACTGGCAATCGAGTAGCCTCGCCTATCGATTGGAAGCTCATGAGGCGCGAAGAGCCATCTCGAGACCGTGCGAATGCAGTCTGGATAAGAGCCATGAGACAGATCTTTTGTCGCAGGAAAGGTAGAGATGATTCGAGGATAGGCTGAATCGAGTGAGCTCGTCTACGACTGTGAGGGAGGCTATAGCTCACCTCGGAAGAAAAGTTATTAGCAAGACTGTCGAATTTACCAATCTCGCCACTGTTGAACGCGCTGATGAGATCTTTGATCCACTCATACTCTGTTCCACTCAAAGTCTGCAGGATGGGATGTTGCAACTATGTGTGTCAGCTCTAGTCCAAGGATGCTCTAGTATGTCCATGACAACTCACCAACTCTCCAAAATTGTAGATGGTTTCTCCAAGCAACGCAGCAATACACAAATCATGGGCTCTAGCTTTCCTATCCTCGTCTCCTAGCTCCTTGTCCACATCAACACAAGCGAGGTACAGCAGAGCATTCTTGTAATACGGTGCATAATCCGCTTTGACCTTGAAGTAGTCGCCTGCAACGCCATAATATCCCGCATACACTTGCGGCTCGACTGAATCCTGTTCGTTAAGGAGCGACTCGCACTCGTCTAAACTTTTTTTACATGCTGGGAGGTCTCCGAGGAGAAGTTGTGCGTACGCGATCGAAGAGAGGGATAGGGCGTATGCTTCTGGGATAGGTCGATCGGGGACTGGAGTGCCAGGTGTGTCATCTGTGGCTGGAACGGCATATGGGGATGTCAAGCGTGAATGTACGGATTGGAGGAATTGAAGTGTGAGTTCTGGCTCTGTGATTTATCGTATCAGCACCAAGCTCGTCTCCAAAGACACAGCAGGACTGACCTGAATATTCTCTTCCTACTCTCCGTGCAATCTCAACCAGCTTCAACGCGTTAATCTTGTCCTCGACAGTAGAGATGAACCTGTGTGAGACGTAAGCTTCGATCTAATTCCCCACCTCCATTCGGGTGTAACGTACTTTTCAAACAGCTCAATCTGGTACTCTCCTGTTCCAGGAAGGAAGACAAATTCAGTCAACGTGACAGTGAGATTATGCCACAGCCTGTACACTGTCAGTGGATCATTCTTTCTCGCAAGGGTTGTTCTCCTCATGAGGAACTGCTCCCTCGCAAGGGATATTTTCCTGGGCACACATCACTCACTTGCGCTCGTAGGCCGTTCGTATCCGTGTCCACCATGGTTTGAGCTCAGCAGGGGATGACGCTTCTTGTTGCTCGAGGTAAGTGAGTGGAGAAGTGGAGGAAGAGGAAGCGGCAGGTACGTCGATGTCCATCTTTGGGAGATTAGTCTGTGTATTTCTTTTCCACCGATATGGAGTCTGCTGACTGACACCTGATACTCGAGTGTTGCAGTGCGTGTGCGAGGTATTACGAGTTTGCTAAAGCCAAGTCTGTGATTACTAACTTGATGCAACAGCTACCAAGAGTCCGAGATGATCAAACGCCTTCAACGCGCGTTCGTATCTTGATATATTTGATCCCGTCCTCATTAAAATCCACGCACGATGTTGGGAATGTTCGAATTCACTCACTCACCAGGATCGTTTTGCAGTTTATCGAGTACAACCAAAGTCAGACCAGAGGACAGTTGAGGCGTCTATCCCTTGTCGTCTCAAAATAGCATCTTACTGCTTGTTCAGCTAGACTTCGACCGCCGCTCGAATCTGCCAAAGCGGAGGGACTAGTGACGAGTCCCGACCGACTTTGCAGTTCACCCTTCACAGTCTACACCTCACTCACTCACTCCGACTAGCACGTACTCGAACTTTACAAAATGTCATTCCGTCCTACTCTCCGCCTACTATCGACTCCCACTCCTCGTGTCTTCGCCACAACATCTTCTATTCTCCCTTCTAACCCACGCTCCTTCTCAACAACTTCCCGTATCTCCTCAACCTCGACTCCCCGTACATCTACCTCCCTCCCGACCTCGAAACTCGTTACCTCCCTCCCGACCGCGAAAACCGCTATTTCCCTCCCAACCTCAACAACAACGACCGCCGTCCGGACATTCGTCTCGTCGACATCATCTAAAACTCCCAAACCAGCTACTTTGAAGAAATCACTTCGAATCTATACCGATCGTAAAGCGTATTTATACGCCAATTACACGCACTTGTTAAAACATAATCAGCTAGTGTTATTATTCAAACATGATAATCTTTCTGCTGCCGATAGTCAAAGATTACGCACTGCTTTGAAACGAGTACCAATACCTCAGCCTCAATCAACCATCAAAGGCAAAAACAACAACACTTCGATAACATTAACCATAACTCGTACTGGTGTTTTAAGCGCTATAGAAACACCTTTAATACCATGGTTACAAGGACCTACGGCACTCCTCACTTGTCCAACTATATCGCCTACCTATCTCACTCAGATCTTAAGGGTCATCACGAGAACTATCAAACAGGGTCAAAGGGAAAACATCACGGAAGATAAACAACCGAAATTCCAACTTGTAGTCGGTCTACTCGAAGGCAAGAGATTGATGCCTGCAAATCAAGTTGAACAGGTCGCAAAGCTAGATGAACTAGATACGTTAAGAAGTATGGTAGTCGGTCTACTTGAAGGAAGTGGAAGGAACTTGTTAGGCGTGTTGGAAACTGCTAGAGGTGGTGGTCTGGTCAGGACTTTACAGGGTTTGGAGAAGGATTTACAGGATAACCAAGGTGGTGGTAGCGGTGAAGCACCTTCAGCATGATGCAAACAGTCCACCACGCAATCTGTTGTGTCCTTGCCAAATCTGTACACAGTAGTACTGACTGAGAACCTAGAATGGTGACCCACTATTTTACATTCGAACACAGCTAGAGTCTGACAGAGTCTGTTCTGATCCAAAGATGCATATCCACACTATAAACCCCCCTAAACAGCAATAGAAGACGACAAATCCGAAAGGTCCACTTGTGGATCTGCAAAGCATCAGTCACATTCCTTCCTTCTGTATCCATATCCACGTTTCGAAACCACTTACGAACAACATAATACACTTTTTCTCCTGCACTCCCTTCTGCACTCTCCAAGCTTTCTTCACCTGAAGGAGCCAAACCTTCACGAACATCTCCTCTAATTTCCAGTAGATAATTATCCTGTCCTCGATCAGTATTCTTGCCTGAGAGTCCGATTGCAGACTGCCTACCTTGGCGAGCTTGGTTAGTGCCTTGCTGATCAGTTCCCGCTCATATTCAAGGTCCTCCTCTGTCTCAAAGTCCACCTCCTTTTGCTCGAGATACCACTGGACAAGCTCTTCTCTGTCTACGCCCTGACCTGATTCGCGCTCCACGTCCGATAGATGAAGGACGCAGAGGTTCATGATCTCCATGTATCGGTTATCTACAGCTCATCAGCATCTTCCATTCACCAAGTCGTCGACAACTTCACTCACATGTTATACGCATCTTCTTCTTGCCACCCGACTGCACTGCCCCATTGACATATGGGTGCGCGCTAGATGTTCCAGCTTGGTAGCTAGATTCGGCCGCATCGAGAGCAGCAGCGTCCGCCGTATCCATGCTTTCCTCCATGTCATGTGAAGACGCGTGACCGTTTGGCGCGCCATTGGGCACATCCTCCTCCTCATCAAAGTTGATGTCGTCCTGCTCGACATGAATGATCGATTGCCGCAGGAGCGAGTATGCCTCTCGCACAATAGCGGGTGTAATCTGGCGTGATCAGCTCAGCCAACTTTACCTACAAAGATCACGTCGTTTCACTCACATCATTCTGACAATTTGCACGAGCAATGGCTTCGGACAACCGAATCATCGACTCGAGTTGACGGACTGTGATGCGGAAGTTGGACTTTCCAGGTCCACCCTCATCCTGCCGCAGAGCTCGGTACTTCTCGACCAAGACCGCCGATGCCGCCGCCGTAAGCTGGTCTCATCAGCAACTATACCGCGACAGCTCTCAAGCAAAACAACACACCTTTGGACTGAATGTCCGTGCGTACCGGATATACCGTTGGAGGGCTTCTGTGCTGAACTCTGGTGCAATAGCCGCATCCCTGAATCGATGCACATTGACGATATGTTGCGCAATATGCAGATCGACAGTCTCGTTGCACTCATCAAGCACGACAAAGAATAGGTCGAATCGAGACATGATTGGCGCGCTCATTGCGACATTTGCCCGTAGACTCATCTTGCGGTTGTATCGCCCGCCAATGGGGTTGGCAGCGGCTAGGATCGATGTTCTAGCATTTAGTGTGGCCTGAATACCAGCTTTGGCGATCGAGATGGTCTGCTGTTCCATGGCTTCGTGGATGGCAACCTGGTCTGCAATGTCCATCTTGTCAAACTCGTCAATCGCGCAGATACCATTGTCGGCAAGCATGAGAGCTCCGGCCTCGATGGTGAACTCGCCAGACTCTTCATCTTTGACAACAGCGGCGGTGAGACCAGCTGCCGTCGAGGCTTTGCCGGATGTGTAGACGGCTCGTGGAAGGAATCCACAGACGTATCTTGGGACATCAGCAACAGTCTTGTGATAGCCACGAGTAAGACTAACTTGAGGAACTGTGACTTGCTTGTCGAGGGATCACCAACGATGCAAACGTTGATATCTCCACGCAGGTGAATGCCCTCCTGTGTCTGCTTGTGCACACCTCCCATAAGCTGCAGCAGGATACCTTTCTTGACGATCTCGTGGCCTGAGGCTATGAGCGAGACGTCAACATACCAAGCTCACCGTAGACGGTTGGCGCTATACTGGACACCAGACGTTGGTAGATATTGTCCGAGTTGACCATGTTCTTGAGCTCATCCACCTCTTGCTGGGTGAGCGAGTTGAGGAATGCCTCTTGGTCTTCCTCGCCGTTCTCGAGATCGCCTCGTACATCCGTTGCCCCAGCCTGTCTCGTCAGCCTGACTGTCCTTATCACTTATTATTACGACTCACCCTCGCATCCGCGCCCTGGACCATACAAGCCAAGAATGCCGTCTTGTATTGCAAATCCCTGACTCCCAGGCTCTTTAATCCGGTGACACCTTGACTTGCAACTCCGCCTTCACCCCTTCCACCCCGATTCTCCCGCATCATCTCAGCATTCACACCAGGCAAGCCGAGCTGGGAGACATCGGGAACAACGATGAATGTACCTGTAAAGGTGCACTTGTCACCTGCTTTCGCTCGTTCGACAATCTCTGCTCGAAGAATGACATCGAGACTGTCTGATCAGCTAGAATATTGGCAGGCAACTAACGATCTCGGCATTGAGCCTGTGGGAATCTCATTGGCGTTCTCCTGGATGCGGACTTTCTGCCAATCCGAGAACTTGGACTGCTCGATATTGAGCTGCCATCCTGACCGGTTATTGCAAGTTCCATTTTGGCATAAAATCGGCTGAAGGGCAAGTTGTCAGTCGTGTGTTAGCAAGCTCAACTAGACGACGCACCTCGGTATATTTAAACTGCTGTTCAACATCGCGAATGACGAATTTGCAATTCTCGCAGACGAACGTCCCACTGACCAACTCAGGTCGCACCTCTGATGTTCGGGTGACTGTACCACTGATGGAAACGAGTTGACCGATCTTGTCCATCCGCATGTCCCGGATACCAGCAGTCAGAGGGAGATTGTAAAATGCGATATTGAATTCGCGCGTGATCAGGGTGGAAGTGGAAGCGGAAGCGGCGGTGGAGAAGGAGGTAGATGTGTAGAGGTAGGTGGGCTCGTAGTGCCGGATGAGGGCTTGAAGAGCGCGTCGCAGGTAAGGAAGGAACCTGGGCAGGAGTCAGCTGATAATTGTACATGAGGCTAGTGTAGCTGACCGGTAGTATTGCGATTGAATGGCTCTGGCGAGTACCTCTTCACGCTCTAGGAGATGGCTGAAGTCGACATAGAGGGTCGTGAGTTCAAACTCCTTCATAGCTTTGATCTGTTCAATGTAGAACTTTGAGTCTTCCGCAGTAGGTGGCATAGCTCCATCCACATTCATCGATCCGGGTGTATCGGGTAGAGCGATTTGTTCTGTGAAACTGGGGTATATGTTAGTGACTTGATTTTCTATGTCTTCACTCCCATTCCCACCCCACTCCCAGTCCGGTCCCAGTCCACTCTTACTCCTTCTACCACTCCCACTGCCACTCCCACTGCCACTCCCACTGCCACTCCCACTGCCACTCCCACTGCCACTGCCACTCCCATACCCACTCACACTCCCACTCCCACTCCCACTCCAACTCCCACTCCGTCTTACTCCCACTCCCACTTTCTCTTACACCACCCCACCTCTCTCTCCGCACTACATTTTCCTGTCCACGGTACTGTGTACCCCCCAAAACTTACTTTTCCAAAAACAATTGAAAGCTCTCCATGACCTTCTCACCCGTAGCATCCTTAACTCTTGGGATCGCATCAGTATCTTCCGGGACATTACGTCTCCCACCAGCACCACCTCTACGCCTTTCATTTCCGGTGATATCTTCTCCTGGACCTCCTTCTCGGGAAACATCATTAGGTAATGAACCGCCTAGACCTCTAACATTGTCGAATGCTAAAGGGTCGACTATAGGTCTCGATTGTGGGAGAGAGGATGAGTTGGGTGTTATTGCTCCTGGGGCAGAAGATGGTGGTAAATTGAAGTTTGTCACGGGAGATGACATTGTCAATAATTGCTGCTGCTGCTGTCGAGGGAGAGAGTGATGGAGTGATGGAGTGACGAAGAGATGAAGAGATGAAGAGCAGTCTAGGAATGGAAAAGTAGGCAAAAGTGGAGGGGAGAGAGCAAAGATGAGTTGACGCGTCGGATGGGTTAGAAAACGCGTCGCGACGCGGTTTTTGACCTTTGATAGTAAAATGCCACGTAAGTCCCGTGCTCAGCCCCGGACCCATGAGGGAGCATCTCAGTTATGTTTCTATACTTGGTGCGAAGAACACCTGATTCTTGTACCCTTGATAGCTGATCTACTACACTGAGACAGAGGATTAAATTGCAATCATCTCACCACAACACACGTCATTCTCGAGCTAGTCTGTTAGCCCACTTTTGCCACTCAAATCATCATATACAACAGATGCATGAGCGATGTGAGCCGTCATGCGATATTGTGCAAAGAGCTCTCGAGTATAATTGAGCGAGTATTCTAGTAATCTCCATGAATCAATGCTATGCTTTCTTTGTCTCATCTATGAAACGCCTTGTATGGATACACCCTGTGAGACGGAAAGTAGCCCGCGAGAAACTGAGTCACGCTACTGATCCAGCTCAACGGCAATACTTCACCTCCTCCCAGCCAAATCTCGACTCTCGTGGCCACTTTTCGCTTTGAAATCACCGCTCCTAAAACTCTGGCATTAGAGCCGGACGGCGCAGGGCAATGATCGTATAGCGATCCTCCGATCAGTAGAAGTACGGTCTCGTAGAACACCATGTCCAGCTATGAAGTGAGCATCAGCCCAGGAAATGAATCCCACAACCATAGCATACTACGTACCACTGTAGGTGAGTTGCTCAACATAACCTTCCCGCCATGAGCACACATGGGATCCTCCCACATTGGCTGAACGCCGTCAAGGAAGAAGTGGAAGTTGTTGTCATCACCCAACACCTGCACGCCTAGGCCTTCGGTTCCTCTCTTCATGGGCTGACCAGTCGGCTCAATGTCCCGACCCTGCCGTTCAGCAATTCGTCGCCTCAAGGCTTTCCAAGTCCCGGCGAAATGCTGAAGGTCGCCCGTAGTGAATATCTTGCACAGGCCGTGAGAGTAAACGTCAGCTGATGGCGAAGGCGATTCTACATGGCGTCTCGTCTGCCGCATCCTAGTGTCAGACGTGTCAGAAAACCACAAACACCACGAGTCTTGAAGTGGATACGCGCGCTCCGAAGACGGTGGCGAGTCCGTCGTTAGGATGGCTACGAGATCGTCCGACTCGCAGGGATCCGGCGGGGGAGTGGCCGGAGCTTGGGTGGACGGGGTAGAGTGAGCTACTGAAGACGTTTCCTGATCCGGTGGGGTTTCTGTTGACGAGTCGGTATCTTCGCTGGATGGCCGAGTGGGAGGTCTGAGGCAGGTCAACTTTTCAGATCCAGGGACATGGCAGAATGATCAGAGGCTGCTAGACTCGACTTACTGGACGGTAATGACTGGCATCCGGACGAGGACTTCTTGGTCAGTCTCTGGATCAGATGGTAGCTGATACGAGACGTGTTCCGGTGAGGAGAATAAAGATTCGTCTGGTTTGAGCACAGTGATACTAATCTGAGGAGTTGGGAAAGCCGTGGTGTCCGATCCAGGTGTTTCGGGCTTGCGCGAGCCTTGATTCTTCTCCAAAGGATCGACGGTGTCTGGGATAGTGATAGGTAGTAGCTCGGCTATTGGATCGACAAACGTGTTCTCATCGCCGTCTACAGTTTGGCTGTGAACGGGTGGGGGTATTAGAGTCGTCGATTCTTCGATCACCGAATTGGGCTGGACCTTCGCGGCACTAGGCTCCTCCGTCAGGACCACGATACCAGCTTGAACCTCTGGCTCTTCTATCTCGACAACATCTTCATCCTTCCTCACTCCGCCGCTCTTTTTTTTCTTCTTTTTAGATTTCTTCTTCTTCTTCTTCTCCACTATCCCTTCCATTCCTTTCACAGTCCCATCCGATTCTGTATCTTCCAACTTGGTTTCTTCCTGCGCCTTGTCCTCTCCTAGTCCCAGTCCTAACCCTAGTCCCTCTTGCTGTGGAGGAAAGACTTCTACTCTTAACTTTGTTCCACTTTCCGCCGAAGTGTGCGTGAAGGAATTAGGATTCGACAGAGACGTTAACAGAGAAGAAGGTTCAGTCCGATTTGGATCATACGCATTAAATGGTCCAAGGGATGTCAATGATCGTACAGAATTAAGGTGTTGCTGAATATCATGTACGCTCAACGCGTGAACGAGCTTGTTCAACGCGTCTTGTGTTTGGAATCCTTGCAGTGCGAAATCGTGTTTCGGCGCTCGATCAAAGTAAGACGGGAGGTTGTCGCTGGTCGTTGAACATGCGTCTTCAGTTGAAGGTGGACTGGGTGTATCAGGTGGTTCCACCGTTATCACTGGAATTGTCGTCGACTCCATCCTTCGTTTTGTGTTGTGGTGGAGGGAGAGGGGTTGAATGTGAGAATGGACTAGAGGAAGAAAGGAAAGAAGTCGAAAGAGAAAGGTTGAAATTACAATGTCATAGCGACCAGGACACGTCGTGCTGCCCAGGCACCATGTCTCGCACTGACCCCTTTGTTTCAGATCTCTCGATCGACATGTATGCAATTGATATTATATGTTGATGACTGTAGACTGTACCCAAAAAGTAAACATTTATCATTTCCAGAATGCTCTCGCTGCCGCCCATGCTCTTCGCCATGAGGACACCTTGACACCCTGCTCGTCAACCTCACCATGCCGGCGCCTGATCTGCTCGGCAATCTCGAAATAACTCGAAGCCATTGCCCTCGCCCCGCCCCTCGCAGTCCTAGGGAGATGCTCCATTGCCACTTCAGATTCTTTGCGCAGAGTATCTGCACGATCGAGAAGCGGTATGGAATAAGGCTTATAGGACAGAACAGGTTTCGCGGAGGCTGGGTAGAGAATGTCGAGGACTGCTGAAGCCGAAGGAAAGGAGGCGAGAGGGACGTATAAGCGAGAGATCGTTGCGTCTTTAGCAATATCTCGAGCGATGTTGACTAGCTGTAAAGCTCTTCCCATCTCCCTCGACTTGTCCACGATCCATGCTCGATTACCTCGCTCTGCCCCGCCAGGCGAAGGATAATTTCTCACAGGGCGATGAGAGTGAACCGGATTTGACGATGTTGTTAACGTTGACCATGCAAGAAAACAAATTGCCGAAGCGATTGATCCGGCAACATCGTCTGCATACCGCAGCAAGTCGTCTGTTGTTTTGATCGGCAGATGATTAACAAGATTGTCCTCTTGAAGATCGCCCAATTTGATGGGATGGCTGGGAAATTGCATGTCTGTTTCGTAGCCTTGACACAACTCGAGAAAAGGTCGGATGGGTACTAGTCGGGGAATGAGGTTTGAGAACAGATGAAATGCTGATTTTGTTGAGGAGGTCATGTCAGATATTGAATCCATTGTTGGATCCAGGTATGACTGTGCTGGGTATTTATCGTATGATGCTATTAGATGTGTTCGTATTCTATCAAGGGTATCTCTTTTTGCTTGGGTATGGGTCGTCCCATTTGCAGGGACTAGATCATCAATTAGATTGTCCTAAACAGAGATATCAGCGAGACGATCTCCCCTTCGTATATTTAGGCCGAAACCGAAGCTCACAGTTACTCGGCACCATGAGTAGATCGCCACTAGACCGATTCTCATCTCCCTCCCAAACGCAAGTTTAGCCACTTCGAAGCTCTTGCTTCCCTTGCGTAGGGTTTTCTCAGCCTCGATCAGACCTCGTAACATATACGCATCGACCTCTGGTGGATTCAAGGCGACTCGAGCAAGAAGTGCGATATGGTGTAACGGATTCGCTGGAGGACATGCCGGAAGGGTCGGGGAAAGCAAAAGAAGGGTATGGAGTTGTGACAAGAGCGAAGTAGCTAGAACGACGAGGTATGAAGTGAGGAGAAAGAAGATGAATTCTCTGCTATTGTCAGAACTTGAACTCCAATTGCTCGGCGATTGACCCACTCTAACGGAAGAGATTGCCAGACGTGAAGTCCTAAGCTCGTTTCGGGGGATATCCGCCATGCACCATTCCTGATTGCGATCCTGCGCGTTACACGATCAGCTCCTAGTCCTGTACTCGTAGTGGCTCAAACCAGACTTACGTATCGACCCATACGAGCCAAGCCGAACCAATTCCCCAAGCCCACCATCCCTCTTTCGTCACCCGAGCACCAAGATATGTCAACCAGCCAATGACCGGGCTGATCCATAGCAGGATCCAGCCCATGTAGAACGCCCTCATCCCTAGCCCTAGTTTCAGTGCTAGTTCTAAGCCCCATATCTTCATCTCTAGACCATGCGCCTCGATCACCAGCGCAGCACCCACGATCATACACAGGATCCAGACAAGCGAAGCCACCGGCCTCCTAGCCAATGTCTGTACTGTAGCCTCCGTTTTCAGTACGGCCTTATCCCTTCCTCCCATGAGATCAACATCCTCGCTTCCTTCCTTGAGATCAACATCCTTTCTTCCTTCCTTGGGATCAATCACAGCTTCGGTCCGTATAGTCAGGCTATTTGGTAGATCGAAAGGTAATAATCGATGATGTGTGAATAGCTCATGTAACAAGATCAAAAGGATAGGTTGAAGAATGAAAAACAAATGTTCTTCAATGGGTATGAGCCAAATTCGACCTATTATCGATCCTGGAGGATATGTCCATCCCATCTGAGAGAGTATGAACTGTACGAATAGAATCTGTATCAGCTTTGATGTTCCCATGTGCAAGAAAATACGCAGATGACCAAACGTACATTGTCCCATGGTGTGGTATATATCGTTGCCTATTTTTAGAATGAGTACAGGTATGGTATGAGCAAAGGTAGAGAGATATGAGCAAAGGTAGAGAGATATGAGCAAAGGTAGAGAGATATGAGCAAAGGTAGAGAGATATGAGCAAAGGTAGAGAGATATGAGCAAAGGTAGAGAGATATGAGCAAAGGTAGAGAGATATTAGCAGGTAGGTAATTGAAAAGAAGAGTAGGTCAAAGGGACAAATATAGAGAATAAACGAGTAAAGGAAGCAACAGGTAATGAACGAGCCAAGGAACAACTTGAACGATCAAAGGCATTGATTGCTATAACTCACCATAAAACTAAGCCATAAAATCTTGAGTACATCTCGACGTCCAAATAGAGGGCGATAAAGAAATCCAAGCAAGACGATAGGTGGAAGTAGGAAATATAAATGTCTTTAAAGGGACGTCATTCAATCAGCTCGCTTGGTATCGTATCGTGGACACACTGAATAAAAACTCAAAGCTCACATTTGTATATATCGTAGCATCCTGCTTGACTAAACCAGCTCCGCCAACAGGTCTAGATCTAGAAAAGCCAGGATTCAAAAAGTGGACAAAGTCCACCACACTGGGTTAAATAAAAAATCATCAACAAATGCATTGGATGGTGGATGAATCGCGCAAATCGGGAAATGGCCGACTTTTCGACAGACCACATCATCCATCATGGGTTCGTTCTCACACTCACTGCATGACAGCAAGCTCGTTAAGTAGATAGACACAATGCATCATGCGGACACCTTTCCATGCTGCTAGAACGCTATCTACCATGCCCCCGTGTTCGACTGTACGATCGATCATTGATCCCTCATAGCCCCACCCATCATCCGATTCACTCCATCCCTCCCAGCCCTTTGCACTCTTCCTCGATCGATCTTGACCCTCTTTCCAGCTCCAGGCGATTCTTCTCGTGAGGGCGTCCCTTCTTAACCACAATCGATCAGTCACAGCTCAAACTCCTAGCGTATGTGAATTGTAATTAACTCACCGTCCATAGGTCGTTTACGAGATCCTGCCCGATCATCGACAGCAGTCGACCCTTCCGGTGCTCGAATATCGTCTGAGCGCTCTCGAGCTGGGCCCATCCTCGCTACCAAATGGGTCGTACTGGCCGAGCGAGACGAGGGTTCTCCAGAAGCACCGGGACGGGGTGGCAAAGCATATGGACCTCGAGCAGGCACACCGTTCGTCGGCTCGGGCGGTTTGGACCCTCGCGGAGGCTCAACCCTTTCTGGCCGAGCTGGCAATGGGCGTGCACCCTATAACACATTAGCATACAATAAAAATAAAGCGCGAGACTTTATCAAACCCACCTCTGATGGCCTCGTCCTTGGAGCTTCCACTATCCTGTCGGCAGGACCACGAGTATCAGGGCGCCCATTCGCCTCGCCACGAGTTTCAGGCCGTGCATTTGAGATCTCCTCGCGCCGTGGTGTTCGATCACCATTTTGTACATCCGCAGTAGATCCACGTGTCGACCTCGTCTCACGTCGGTCCAGGTCTCGAGATGGAGCCTTGTCGGGACTTCGGTCTTTCCTGGATGGATGTGGCAACAGCTCCCGAGTTTCTCGCTCTCGACGGTGGCGATCGCGATCATCACGAGGATCATCCCTGGGTGGAGCGTCTCGACGGTCGTCTCGCCTATTTCGTCGCTCGTCTGGCGGGTCGTCTCGCCGCTCATGCCGTCTGACATCACGCCCATCTCGATGGTGACTTGCGATTCGGTCACGGTCACGGTCACGGTCTCTGTCGCGATCCCTGGGATCATCGATACGTCGTGGCTGCTGAACAGTCAGCAATAGAGTTCTACTTATACAATTTGCCACTGAGCGTACAGCGTCGTCTTCTCGCTTCCTTTTCGGCCCAGCAGGGTCATCACTCCGTTTATCACGGTCACGATCCCGATCCCGCTCCCTCTCCTTCGCCTTCCTCTCATCCCTCTCTTTGTCCGTTTCTCGCCTGCGCTCTTCCCTCGAAGATCGTCTAGCGCCTTCACGATGGCTATCCAATGCCCCTTCTCGTGCAGCGAGAAGCCTTTCTTGTCTCTGCCGCTCGGTCTCACCCTCAACAGACGTTGGTGTCCTTCCATCCTTCGGTTTCTCGTCCCGACCACTGGCGTCCCTATCCCTTGAACCGCGACCTCTCTCCTTGTCTTCTGCATCTCTACGCCGTTCGCTCATCCGACTTTCCACACTGCCACTACGGCGAGTGGCTCTATGCAAAGGTGACGCCGCAGGTGAATCAGCCTTGATCGCCTCTTCGACTTTGGGTCTGGCTAAGCTTGTCGAATCCGAGTTCGATGCGGGTCCAGTTGGCGGTAGGGCTTGCGCGATCGTGCCAAACTTGCGTGCCCGAGCTAGACGTCTCTCTTCTTCCATAGATACAGGAGCAGGAGGAGCCATGGTCGACGGAAGGGCGTTGGACGGATGAGCCGGCCCAGTAGGCACAGGCTTTGACTCGTTTGTTGCCGATCCCTTGATGGATGTAGTTGTCCCATTTGCTCCAACCGGAGCCGAAGAAGTCGAGCGAGTGGCTCGTGGACCAGACGGGACTGCAATTGCAGTCTCACGCTTGGGCTCAGGTGCCGAAGGCGACGATACGGCCCCCTTGTCAGAAGCGACAGATGCAGGCCTAGAGGTGATCAGCAAGAGAAGAGATAATGGAAATAATCGACCTACTCAACACCTTTGGCTTCCTTTCTCTTCTCTTCCAACTCGCGTCTAAGAGTCTGTGCATCTCTCGTTTGCGCAGGTGCAGGAGGAGGAGTACCAGTCGAAGTGGGAACAGGTGTCGATGTGCCATTGGCTGTGATGTTGGCGTTTGATGCAGAACGAGGTGCCGTGGGTGGACCTTTGGCGGGTCCAGAGGGTGGAGCCGGTGGTTTTGCCTTATGTATCCCAATCTGACAATCTAAGCGCCTTTCGCATTTCTACCGAAGTCTCATCAACTTACGAATTCATCAAAGCTAAGTAGCGCGCGTTGCCTTGATAAGGCTTCGAGCCGCTTCTTGTAGCTATACACAGATATGAGCTATCTGTGGAAAATCCTGCGCTTCAAGGTGCTTACGAATCAGTCTGAGTCTCCAAATCCGGCATATGTTTCAGGTCAAGACCCTGCAGAGTTGCGCTGAGAGTGTCGCGATGATCCTTCAATACAGGGAAAGACTTGATGACCTCGAGAGCAACGGTCAAAGCATTCTGAACATGCATGAACTCGCCTTCTGCGAAGCACGAGTCGAGTGCCTGACAAATGTAAGCTCTTGTTGAGGGTGATAGTCTGATTACTCACTCGTGAGAGGTTGGTGTGGAATTTTGCGTAGATCTGACGGAATTGGTTCCAAGTCATAGCCCGAGGCTCAACTCCAGTCTTTGTCCGGAAAAACATGCCTGGAAGTTGTACCACTTGAGTGCCCTCTTCGACCTTGTCCGGTATCCCCAGAGCTTCCCGCTTGTAGATAGCGTCGTCCTTGTGCCAAGCGTCGAGATCAGTCATGATAGCCGATAGACATCGACCTGGTAATGTCAATATTCAATATGACGGATGTATGGGTACTTCTCAAATGTACTCACCATAATTCCGAGCTTCGTCAATTGTCATTGAGAAGAGACACGGGGCCAAGCTAGAGTCGAAGAACTAGATCGACGTCAGCTTGTCCAATAATCTTAATATGCCCCTTCCTTCTTCTTCTTTCCCGCAGGGGGTGGGGGGGGGGGGGGGGCGGTGGGGTGGAGCCAAGGCATTCAATCAACTCACACGTTCATAAGCAAACAGAGTGGAGAACGACAATGTCCCAAACTGATGAGCCATCTTGATGAATCGCGCAACGAAGACGGCATCCGCGGGATGATGCACGGCCCGCGGTAAGAAGCAGTACTGATGTAGTTGGAAACTCAGAGCTTTTTGTTGATTGCTCGCCGCGATGCCTAAACTCATCAACATCTGTTATCCATCACAGACTCTCCAGTTGTTCTGGACAAGCTTTTTTGCGGGAAGGTGGAAGGGAAGGATTGTCAAGTCCTACTCACCTTTGCCAAACCACCTAGCGCTCTCCTTCTGTAATCTCCGTCTGGTGACATCAACAGTTTTCTGCTGCGCATCCCTCTCCACACCAAGTGCCGTTCTGCGCGCTTCAAGTCTCTTAATCTCAGATTGCTTTTCCGACTCTTTTGTAGAAGGTACAATGAAGCCTTGTACTCGAGCAATGAGTGATTTGAGCCTCGAGTCGATTTTCGCATAGGCGTCTGAAGAGACTGCAATGTCCGACATGACAAGTTGCCAGAAGATGACAAAGAACGGAGCACTACCCAAGTCATTACATGACGCAGAGATTTTTATGGATTTGTGGATATAACTTACCTCAGTAAATTGTTGACCTCGGATGGCAGAAGATCCCGAGCTTGTTCCATAGTAGGACGCAGGGCTTTTGGGAAATCGCGTGACCGGTTCTATCGCGATCAGCTAACGATGCTTTCATGTATCAGGCAGCTCACCCTCTTCTTCGGTGGCGGGATAGTACCTCCTGCAGATCCATCTCCATTGGTATCTTGCATAGATACATCTCCCTCTCGTTCTCCGTCGGAATCTAACGAAGGCGAAGTGGGCGAGGGAGGTAGAGAGGCTGTTTCCTTCACTGGAGATGTAATCTGGAGGCTTAGGGCTTCCTTAGCTGTAGCGAGACGTTTTCGTAGGGTAGCTTTGTCATCGGCAGTAGCAGCTGACAATTCGGCCAGGAGTCGTGGACGTAGGATTTGGAATGCAAGAGAGTATTTCAAGCCGTAATCGGTGACTAGAGATTTCAAGTCTGGTATGAGAGCAATATGTTCGGCGGGCGATAATTGTTCGCTGAGGAGGTCGGTATATCGAATAAAAGTATCGTGCACCTGGTGTCATCAGTATTGATCGTTAGAAGATGAGTATCGTCTGAACACACCGTATCCTGAGTGGCCGCTATAGCTTTGATTGGTAATCCCTCCATCTTATCCAACAACTCCAACTTGGTCTGCGCCAGTGCAATCTCAAGTGGGATGGCCATCCCAGCCTCTTTGAGCATATTCAAGAATCGCGGCAAACTCTTCTTTGTACTCTTGGCTTTATGAGTTGTGCCCTGTCCACCCGCCGGGTCGGCAATATCAATCATAGTTGCTGTGAACGCTTCTCGCAGCAGTTCCGGTCCACCGGCAAAGGCTTGTAGTTGGTCCGTGGAGAAGGCGTTGTTCTCGATCGGAGGATTACCAGACATGACTTCAAGCAGCTTGTCAAGTATGACGAGGTCGACCGATTCACGCGCGATCAGGCGGTTGATGATGAATTGGAGCACAGGTAGGAGATCCATTGTTCCGTATCGACGATTGAAGTCGGCTACAAACGCAGCAACATCTGGAAAACATTAGCTCGGTCATCCTCTTCCAAAGCTGCGCGAGTCTTACTTTGTAAAGGAGCAGAAGGAGAACCAGAATCTCCTAAACGCCAATCATAGGTAGCTGGAGCTTTACGACCTTCAGGATCAGAGTCATGTGGATTTGACAATGCATCCACTAGCGTGAACGTTGCCACATCCATTGACAGTTGGTTCATATACCGTCCAGCTTCAATGATAAACTCGCCTATGTTCGAGTATGATTTGACCTGGTTCAGAGCGACTATCCATAATGCACAAGGATTCGCATGACTGAGTTTCGCAAGCTTTCGTGCCGGTCGCCGATCGATGACTGCCGTCGTACCTTGACCTGGTGTGGTGGTAGGCGCAGTGACACGTTTGAGCTGGGCTTTGACCTCTGCCTTGCTTTGTCTTGCAGCTCGAGCGGCGATGGGGCAGGAATCGTTCGAGCCGACAAAGCAGGTGCTATCTCGCCACTCGCCATACAAGGCATATCGAACGGTATAGGGGAAATGTCTGATAAGTGCCCACAGCTCGAGGTCGAAGCTTGCAGCTACATCCGATGCAGACAGAGCCGGAAGCAGTCCGCGTCGAATGATGTCGAGCCAGGGACGCATCTGTTCAGGGGTGGGCTGCGATCGTCAGACGGACAGACTTCGAATGCAGAGAGAGAAGCTACTCACTTCGACGGCACTCTGCTCAGATAATGTCTTGGCTCGATGTCCAAGGCCAGTATCGATTTCCTTGTCTTTCCGCAAGCTCTGGAAGTACGCAGCACCGATACGACAGATCTTGACCATCGTACTTGGCGATCGTCCAGCCAGACCTCTGACAAGAGACAACCACCGCAAACCGCGAATGTGGATATCAAGAGGATCATGCCAGCGCTCCAAGCCATCGGTCCAACCCGGATAGAAGAACGCAAATTGTTTGGTTTGGGTGGGTGGGGGTGTCGGAGCAAGAAGTGTGAGGGTCGTGTCGTGCGGTGCTATTGAGGATTGTGCATTTAGTGGCGGAGGCACCGTTTCACCGAAGGACGTCTCGCCAACGTCGTCAAACTCTGGTGGCACAGCGCCTGAGCTGACGTAGAGGTCCTCGAGAGCATTATCCACAATTCGGACGATTAGATCCGCAACAGCAGGATGACTCTGTGCGACCCAAGGGTGTTTAGCCAGTAGGTACTGCGCACTTGGAACATCGCCAATCGCTAATAAAGCCTGCAAGAGGATGATGCGTTGTTCAGGTGGAGGTTTTGCAGGTTCAGCATTCTCTTCGACGGTCGTGGGTTTATCGCCATTCGCAGTTGGGGGCTCATCGTCCACGAGCATCGCAGCGTTGGCCAGCGCATTTCCCTGTTTGGCTCCGATGGCGTCTTTCCAATTCCTGCAGATTGCCTCCATCTGCTCATCGTCTGGCGAAAGCTGCGGGACGAGTCAGACTATGCCCTGACAGCATTGCAACGAACGACTCACGAATGGGAGAAGATCAGCGAGACTTATGAAGCGATGTTTGACAAGTAAGGCTGCAAGCATATACTGCCCGGTCACGACACCCTCCTCTGTTTTCGGAACGTCCGTTTTCTATAGCACCAACATCAGCACCATTCCCCAACTCAAGGACAGACAACAAGACTGACTCTTGCAAAGCTAAACTTGACTCCTAGAACCTGTGCCAACACGCGATTACCATCGACTTTCAAACATTCCTCTAGTTCTCTCAATTCGTCACTCGCCCAGCTGGATCCAGTCGCTCGTCCCTTGCCCTTCTTACCCTCCTGCTCCGCGGCTAGGGCAGTTTGACCCCACGGAGAACATTTCAAGAGTTCGAGATAGAAGTGCCAGTGATTTGTGATGTTCTTACTAGCGATCTCTAGTACGAGATCGAGTACACGAGGAGGTGACAGATTGAAGTAGCCAATAAGTGATAATATCTTCGCCCATACACGCTGAGCTCGTTTCTGTCGTGCCTCGTCTTCATCATCTGTTGATGTAGTGGAACATTGAGGCAGAGCATCGGGACCAGTGAGGAGAACGATGAGGGCAGCGAAACCTTCTGAAGATTCTCGAAGTAGGTTGTATTTTGATTGCTTATAGAACAGAGTCGTGTTACGCTTGACCGAAGCGCGTTGTACACCAGGAGGACCCATATTGGGAGGGTATAAGTCTGCTTTGGAAAGTGATGCCAATCGAGGGGGATTTCGACTACCTCCTGGAGCAGGATAATCAGGAGTGAGGATGAGATTAGGGATGATTGATGGGATATGCCCAGACGCCTTGACATGATTGTCAGTCCACAGGACGTTTAAGATAGCTAAAAAAGAAGGACAAGCTCACATAAAGTCGCTTGATCACTTCCAAGCCCTTTTCACCCTGCCTTTGTCCACCTTCCTCCGTCGATATCTCATAGCCTTCAATGTCCTTGCAATCCTCCTCAGTCTCATGCAGTTCATCGACGAGGTCCGACAATGCTTCCGCAAAAACCGCAACTTGAGTCTCTTTCGCTTCTCCGTCCAAAGAGTCAATCGCAGTCGTGAAGACTTCATACACTGCCTCGACGGGAAGAGAAGACGTGACCAGGGTGAGGATCACATGTGAGATAGCTATAGGCGGTACGGAAGATGAGGAAGAGGCCGTCGAGGACAGAAGAGATTCGAGTAATGTCGTAATAGTCTCTTGTCCGCCATCGTCCCAAGTTGGTATAGCCGAAGCAAGCTGCTGCGACAGGCCTTCCAGCTCAGACATCATAGAGACTGAGCTAGCAGCAGGCGTTTCCTCTACCTGGGCGCGCTGCGACCGCCGTGGAGGCATTTTTTTAAGAGGTAAAGCAAACAAGTACAAGATGAAGACTCCCATTCAGGTCAGCCTTCAACTTGAGTAGTCAATCGAAAGTCGCGATTTGATTCCGCTCTAATGATTTTGCTACGACGATCCGCTACAGAGCAGTCGCTGGAAAGGTGATGCATGCAAATGATACACGTTTGGCAATTTAAAGTGTGGTATTAACGCCAGTATCCCTTCTATTACCTCGTACACCCATTTGGTACCACTCGAAAACGACTAGACTGGTTGAAGCATTCCTGCGGCGATCATCTCCTCTTGTGTCATGGTGGATGACTCGATCATAATTCCAACACCGAATCGAGAAGCATTCTATCTCAGTCAGCACAGCTGAATCGTCGCGCGCCCAGAAGAAATATGACATACCTTTGCGTGATCAATTTCACCTGAAACCATGAATGCGAATGCTGGGGTGAAACGCTGCTCCAGCAACATGCCGACTTTTCCATTACTATCAATCTGACCCCTGAAAGTCGCCATTCTGAAATCGTACTTTGCGCCGAGAGTGGTGATAGCTTCTCGCTTAGCAGGACCCATCATTGATGCTGGCTGGATAACAGTCTGCAAATCAAGTGCAACATCCACCTTGTCGCTCAATTTCTGGAAATAAGTCGTTTGGATGTTACCGCTGGGCTGCAGTTGGGCGGTAGCGATCCATGATGGATTGAAAGGTTGCGCGACGGGTGGTTGACCGAGAGGGGTAAGTGCGGCCGCGGCGGAAGAGGCGAGAGTAGGGAGGGAGGTGAGTTTGGCGAGATACGAGGTGGAGGTCTCGAGGATACCGGGTTGAGGGCGCTGGACAATCGTCTCGAAACCAACTGACAACCGAGGGGAAAGGGACTGAAGAGCAGAGACAAAGTGGATACCGGTACCATCCAGTACACCAGGGTTCATGGTCTTTAGACTGAAAGAGTGGTGGGGACCAAGATAGTCGTGCTCGATCTGAAGCATTGATTGTCCGGGCTTGTTGTAGAGCTAAACAACAGTGAGCTGCAGGCCTTTTCCATTCATAGGACCTCGAAGCTCACCTGGCCCTGGACTTTTGTGATGTTGCTAGGTGACCAAGTCTGGTTTGCACGCATGGTAACTACTCCTTCTCCATCCACACCGCCCTGCAGGAAAGTCTGAAAAACATGTTAGCCTGACTCTATATCCTTTATCCTTATCCCAAACAAGGAGAAAGTAACATACTGTAGCATTGGCAAAGATTGCTCCAAAGTTATAACTCGATGGCTTGCTTGATGAGCCAAGAGCAAACGAGTGTGTGAGTTGGAATGCTGGGTTTGCCGAGACGACTTTTGCGACATCCGCCCTTGCGCCATCAAAGAACCAATTGGCCAAATGGACATCTAATTCACCTTATAAGCAAGAAAACAAAAAAAAAACAACCCCTTGTCTCTTCACGAATTCTCTCCCCTAGATGAAAGTTGACAACGCACTGGAGACCTCTTTGGATACATTCTCGACGGTACCAGGCTGAACCAAGCCCATGCTCTCCTTCCATCCATGGAACCGTGCATAAGTATTCAACACTGGACCCGATACTGGGTGAAAGAGGTTTGTGACTGCATCGAGGTATGGTGCGAAAGCTGTTGGCGCCGAGGCCTTTTCGTTGAAGGTAGACATCTTTGTCCCCAGCTATAGCACGATGAGAACAGTTGATTGTTGAATGTTGACGATGATGATGATGCGAAATTCCAAAGAGTCAAAGACGGGGGGAGGGGGAGGGGAATGGCTTCCGGCGATCTTTTTAGAGATTTCCTCCAATTCCCGTAATGTGGCACCACAAAATTCAGTGGAGGTAGTCCACTCCTCCTTGCTCTTTTATCCCTCTTGTCCCTCTTGTCTTTTCAAACACATGTAGTATTTCAAACAAGATGACAGACGATAAAGCTTTGACACCAGAATCATTAGCATTCTCAGCATCATTATTCACCTCGCAAATCGATTCATGGATCCCTCAAGATTTCGGCACTAAACGCACCGAATCTCAACGAGCTGCAGAATTCGATAAAGCCATGCGTGCAGCAGCATCAATGGGTGGAGAGAACGATAAACGTGGTTTGGGACATCCTGAGCTTCTATCAGCTTCGTCTGCTGGATCTTCGGGGCTCATGGCCCTTGATAAGCGATTAAGAAAGGGGAACCAGAGGGCGGCCTCGGCGTCAAGAATGGATGCCGAGAGGAAATTGGGTGCTCAGGAGGTCAGCGAGAAGGAGCAGGATGAGGAGGAGGAGGAGGAGGAGGAGGAAGAATCGAGGTCTAGGATGGTTGGGAAGAGTAAACGTCGAACGACGGTGGATCTTTTAGCGAGTAAGAAGAAGGCGAAATCTCAGTTGCAAGCAGCATCAACAAAACCACAGCCGCAACCACTCTTAGACACACAAGCATCATCACTGGCACAAGAATCACTCTCAGACACACAAGCATCATCACTGGCACAAGAATCACTCTCAGACACACAAGCTTCATCACTGAGACAAGCATCATCACTAGAACAGGTATCACCAGGACCAGAACCAGGACCACCAAGACCATCACAATCACAACCACAGTTAAAAGATCCTCATTCACCAGTCGAGGCAGATAATCCCCAAACTCCCGAAACACGCACCACTTCCTCTCCTGGGGGTTCTGGCGATTTCCCATTCCCTGGTCCAGTAGCATTAGATTCTCCTCGCGCGAAACAGATTCTTGCTACGAAAAAAACAGCATTGCATACGATACCCAAATCAATATCACATACTCTCCACGAATCAGCATCGAATACTCCCAGTGAATCAACATCACATACTCTCAACGAATCGACATCCCATAGCTCAACTCACAAAGAATTCCCACCACACAGCGAATCGACACCTACTCTCGACACCCACGACTCCTCATTGCTCCAAAGCTCAGAAGAGCCCCAAACCTCTCACAGCCAGGGTACAAGCAAGCAAGAACAGAAACAGTTTCTAGATTCAGACATTGAGAAGACAGGTGGGGAAAATACGGGAGATAAGGGAGATATCATTGTTCAGAGTATGACCAAGACACAAAGAAGAAGGGATAAACGTAGACTAGCCAAGCAAGCGAATATCACTGTAGCTCCATGACTCCATAAACATCCTAGAACCCTAACACCACATTAGCCAAACAGAGAATTTCACCTCAAAACAGTATGTATATCCAGCACCTTCATACCCATGTCTTTTTCTATAAAGAATACAATACCATGCAAGAATGTAAAAGCAAATGCAAAATGCGTGCATGTCCTGATGCTCTAGAAAGGAAAGATGAAAAGTTCAACATATCCTGATACTACAGATTTCAGAGACGGGAACCTTCTCAAGACAAACAATGACTAGTGATACAAACAAAGATGCCGGGAAATTGGACAACACAATCACTAAATCCCAAAAATCACACAAGTGAATTCTTATCGCCTCTTGCGCTTCTCCCACGCACACCACTACCTCCTCCATACAACCTTCCATGACGCAAGAGGTCGTCGGTGCCCATATCTGAATCATGAGCGAGATGATCGGCCTGTTCAGCCAACGAGGAAGCGAGCATCCCGAATAATCCAGTCTGGGATGAACTCATGGTTGTTGGTGATACGGGATTTGTACTCGTTGTTCTTTTACTTGGAGAAACGGGTATAGGACGAGGTGGAGATCTCGCTGGTTGAGTCGTCGTTTCTGGTTTCGCCAACGTCGTCGAAGAAGACGGGATAGGAACGCCTTTCGCCATTTCAGATTCGGCTCGACTCGATTCTGCGGGATCTGTCGCCGCTGGTTCTGGAGCAACGGCACGGAACGGATAAAATCGGCTCGCCAGACTCGCCAACACGCCTCTATCGGCTAAACTCGATGGGTAGGCAGTCGCTACCACCCTCGGAGCGGGTCCCGTACTGACAGTCGACGCCGACATGAGCCGATCGCTCGGGGATGGATTCCCATGCGAGACAAATGTCGAGCGGATCGATGAATCGCTCAATCCTCTCGGCCGCAAAGTACGTTCCAGCAATGGAGGCTCGAACGGTGTGGCTACAGATTCGCCCTCTAGTTGATCGGCAGATGTATCGATCACAGCATCCACGACGGCTGAGAGGCGTTGACGTTGCCCGTCTGGGGACGGTCGCGCGCGGATCGTCCCATCGCCAAAATACTGCGAGCTGACTGCACGGAGCGGCCTCGGCCCTTGCGCGGTACCATGTTCACCTGTGACTGTCCAAGGTTCACCACCGATCGGCGAAGGTACACGAGCCGCGCCAGCAAATATCCCTAGGAGCTCGTTACGGTTGGCTCGCGACTTTGACGGTCGGAGGGTACCGGGTCCGCCTTGTCGCACCGTGGGGGGAGCTAGATTACCTTCGGTCGAGGATGAAGCAACTCTGCCAATAGTTTGTCCATCGACTTGGGGCGAGGAAGGTAATCCATCAATCGCTGAACCCCCGCTGGGACCTTGAGCAGGAGGCGGTGCGGCTGGCATGGCTCGACGGACGATACCCGTACCGCCAAACTCGACACTGACATGTGTTGTTGTGGCCGAAGTTGATGCCTGCAGCTTGGGTGCCGCTTTCACCGGCATAGCTTGCATTTTGCTCTTTTCCAAACCCCTACCCGGTCGAGGGCTGGGCAATCCCTCCTGTCCCGCGCCGTCACCAGCGGGAGTAACAAAGAATTTCGTGATAGGAGCAGCGATCCAGCCGAGTCCGCCACCCTGCTTGGCTTGAGAGTCGGGATCATCGTCATCTCGATACGCATCTTTTTGCAATTTCTTCGCCAGCCTCGGCTCAATGGTAACGTCATTGACGATAGCTTGAAGATCGATCAGTTCTCCAAACACATCCCTGAGCAACTTAAGGAGCAAGCTGAATTCCTTTCGGCTCAGGACGCCAAGGTCTCCAGGTCCCCTGAAGATATCCCGTAGTTCGGCGATTTCTTGTTGAAGATTTCGCATGGTGGAGCGCGAAAGATGGCCGACATCGCCTGGGAGATGCTGCTTTTTCAACCGTTTATTCAGCGTCGGTACATCGGCTTGGCGAAGTTTGGTCAATATCTTGCCGAGATGATCAACCAGTAAAAGCAGAACACCAGCTCGTGGCTCATGTAGTGATGAGGTTTCCGACTCCGCAGGCGGTTGCGGAGGTGTTTCATTCGACGCGATCGATGCACCTGTTCGGTGACGAGAGTCCTCTGTTTGTACCGCAATATCGACACGGTCTGTCTGTACGGCTTGGTGCTTCGTAAGGAGCAGCAGAGTCTTCCGCTGGGGTTTCTTCTGTAGTCCTGGACTGGGCAATGCTCCTTCTGACCTCGGTGAGGGCATCTCAGCCGTTGAAGACTGATCGACCATTGTCAAACTGGCATTCGGCGAGTAGTTGGCCGACTCTTGTGGCGACGGAGCATCATTTCGAGCGAGTATCAACGATCGCCTTTTGCGTGCAGCATCTGCCGCACGGAAGTACTCGAGGGCCGCCGGAGACAAGGGTGCGGTGTCCTCACTTTGAGTTCCTTCTTCTTGGTGCGATGGCCATTCTGCAATCGGCTCGACTCCCTGAGACTGTCAAGATCGGATCCTGTTATAGACACTAGAGAGAGACGTACGGAAAAGGATCGCAGCGTTGGTTTGGGCCGATCTGTGGCCGGTGCCCTCCTTAATGGGGGTTTTTGCACCTGCACAACCTTGCCCTTTGGCACACCGTTCAGAACGTAGGCAATTCCTCCACTTGGCGATGTCCTGAATACTGGTTTTGGAGACTCGTTACCATCACCGAGAGGGGGACTGAGACTCGCGACTACAGACTCGTCGTGTATGAGCGACCCGCCAAACTCGCCAATAGGGCCCATGCCCAATCCAGGACTCGTCAGTCCGTCGGTCGTGGACGTCGAGGCAAAAGAGGGTGCCATTGAGGACCTTCGATGGTGTTCCCATGCCGACATACCACCTGTTCGAGAAGGTCCCGCGATGCTCATTCTTGCCCAACTATGACGCTCAGGGAAGGTCCCCACGATCGGACTGGATTCTGTCCTAGAGTGAAGTCCACGTTGACTTTGGGATAATTCGCTGGCAAGATGTTGATGGATCGATAGATCCGGGGACACCCGTCCAGCGACGCCAGCAGCTGCTCTAAGCTCGTCATTCTCATCTCTGAGCATACGCAACTCCTCGCGAGATTCGGCAAGGGTGTGTGTCAATTGAGCGGTATCATGTCTGAGAAGTGCGTTGCTCGCCACGAGATCTTCCAACGTCCGCTGGTATTCTGGTACGTCTGATGGTATTTCCGCTGTGAATGTCTCTGAAAGCTGGCCTATAGTGAGCTTGGAGACTGATTCACTGACTACGTAGCTTACCTCGGTATGTAAAATTGCTAGACGATCCTTAGCATTGGCTAAAAGCTCCTGAGCGTCTTTTGCCCGCGCTTCCCTGACATCTTCAACCTCTTTCGTGGCAAGTTTGAGCTGACCTTCGAGCTCGGCTACACCCCTCAGCTACCACGACAGAGGGGCAATCGATTCTTGCGCTCACCTATCCGAGCCTCTGCTCTGCGGCGTTTACGAACCTCGTCCCTTGCCTTGCGACTTTCACTATCCATTGCCTCTCGAGCCTCCTCGTACCTCTTTTCAGCATCTAGTAGCCTTTCTTCGATTCCTACCCCACTCGCGTGTCTTGTCGTAGTCGATCGTCGTAGGCTGGTCAGCTCAGATCGCACATGAGTCAAGCTCTGCTGCGTCAGGGTCTGAGTATGCATTGCCTGTGTGTATCGCTAGAAGCGTCATGTCAGCTGGCACGACCTCCATAATGTTCTGGATCTGAAGCGTGGATAGAGCAAATGAGGCACCTTTTCGAGCGCTTCATTCTTACGCGACATCTCAGCATACTTTTGTAAATGCGTAGTATTGGCTTTTTCGAGATTATTGACCCTTCGCACGCTCTCAGCCAAAGCAGTCCGTTTAACTTCCAGCTACAATAATCAGTCTCATACCTTTCTCCAGCAAAGAAAAAGATGAAAACTAGTCGACATACCTGATGCTCGAACTTCTCTACCTCGCGCTGATATTTCTTCTCGAGAGCTTCATATCGTTGCAGCAGTGCATTTCCAATCTCTATTCATAGCATCATCAGATTTCACCTCACGAGCAGGCCACAAAATTGACTGTGATCCTAAGAAGAAGGAGTAGTGGAGTGACTTCCTCGACATAGAGGAAATGAGCTGGGGGAGGGGTGAAGTGTGTGTCTGTGTTGGAGGGGAGTGAGGGGGGCAAGGGGAGTGGGGGTGCCGAGGGGAGTGAAGGGGAGTTAGGGGGAGATAATGAAAGTATGAAACTTACCTCCTGAAAGCTTAAGTTTAGCTTCTGTAGCATCTCTAGCAATCCAAGTACTACAACCTCCAGATGATCCACAACAACATCTTCCTAGCCCATTCTCGATATCCTCTTTTCTCTCATTCACATTCGTATCCCTTCCCCCTTGCCGTGAATCATCATTCACATATTCAAGTTGCCTTGTCAATCCATCGAGTGTTTCGGCTGTTCGTAAAAAAGTAGATGTAGACGGTGAATCTGGTATCGAGGTAGAAAAAGGTGCAACTGGTGATAATCGACCTGTACCAGTATCAATGTTGGAAAATGTAGATGATGCGATTGTTTGGTGGGATGTAACTAGATCATCGTCCATCCTAACTCTACAACAGATGAACGATGAGCAGGGTAAGGGATGATTGTACGAGTATCAACCAGACTTGTTTACAGCGCCGAGATCTCAACGGAACCAAAATCTTTGACTAATCGGGTGGCAAATGATCGTCTCCTACTTTTATACACTTCCCATGCCGCTGTTTCAAAGGGAAGTCTGAGATTCTTATAGAACAAGACATATACATGCAGATCAAAACAACAGATCCTCTTCACCCCTAGGTCTAGGTACATCCGCCTCATAACCACCTCCAGTCCCACCACCATTGCCGAAATCCAGGTCTCCCAACTGACCGTACGGGTCCTCATCCGCTCCTGGCGATTGCAGGGAATCCTCTACTGGGCTGACGGGCGCAGCAACAGCAGAGGTAGCTGCAGGCCGAGCTGTGATAGTGGGCGGAGAGACACGTCGCGCAGAAGATGATGATAAGCCGAGTCCACCGGGGGTGATGAGGTGACGCTTTGAAGAGGCGTTGAGGGCGGGGGAATCAGGTAGGTATCGTGGTCGTGCGGTCCTGATGAATGTCTGGAAGGGATTAGCGAGGAGTTTGGGCAGAATACGTAATCAGCGAGAGAAGTATGGGAAGAATATGGAGATGACATGTGGAGAGGGGAATTGTGAACGACATATGGAGACTGGGAGTTGTGAATGGCAAGTGGAGACCGGAAATGGGAATAGGAATGACGTACATTTGGATTCTTATGATAGATGCTTCCTAATGTACCAGTATGCAATAACAGCTGATCTAGCATCCCCTTATCCATCCGATCCGTCTCGGTCGAAATGACGGGTTTCTCAGAGAGGACAATCTCCCTCGCCGCCGTTGGGTTTGACGTGAGCAAGCGCCAATACATGAAGCCCTGTGGATTATCAGCTTTTGTCGACGAGATGTGCAAGTTTGATGCTCACTCTATCTCTCAGATCCGGGTTTTCTGCCTCTTCAGTGGCGAGCTTCAATATTTTCGGCAATAACTCCTGAGCAGCTGATGGCCGGCGTATGAAAAGCTTTACCGTCGCTGTCAACAACGCCAATTGGACCTGCAATCATCAGTTAATGTCCTGCAACCTCGGCAGATCCGACATAACTCACCTCTGCAGGCTCTTCTTTAAATGAAAAGCTGAAGTCTTCAAGCAACTCATCACTGTTTTCTATCCTGTCCGCATACTGCCCGACGATCCAAATCATCGCCGCCTTTGCTTCTGGCTCATCGAGCACATCCAGGTTCTCGCATAAAGTCCCAATGATGCTCTCGTATTGGTTTGGATATCGTCGGAAGATATCTTTGATGACGACAATGGCTTCTTGGACGACATAGCTGATTTTGGTCTGGATTAATCCCAATAGCGTTTGGATACATTGATCGGATGCCAATGAAATCTTGATGGCCAGTCGACCGATAGAGCGCACAGCCTTGCGCACAAAGTCGACATCGACCTCGCTGGCGTACTCTTTGAGCTCGGCGAGGACCTCTGAGACGTTTTCTTCCCGAGTGAGACGATACATGATCTCGAGTTTGGCAAGCTTGACGTAGATTGGATCGTTGTATTTGCAGAAGAAAACCTTGACCTCGTTTTGCAGGACAGCAGGGCGACGCTGGATGATGAGAAGGATATTACGCAGACCAACATATTGGACTTCAGGTCCAGATGAGAGCAGCGTGACTAGAATCAGCCCTGGAAGTCTGTTCAAACACACCTAATGGCGGTCCCATCTTCCGCTCTAGCATGCGGATCAAAACCTCGTCCTCCATATAATTCATCAAGTACAAGCAAACCTTGATGGTGGTTAAGACAACAGCGCTATTGGCATGTTGGAGCCGAACTGATATCCGCTCGGCGAGCTGCTCGGCGTCCATATGCGATTGCGGCACGAACGACAAGAGCGAGTCGAGGATGTATATTTGGCCCCATCTACTGATGTCAGCTTTCAAAACTGAGTGCAGAAACACTGAGCTTACTCGGAGCATTCCCCCAGAGCAGCGACGAGCTTGCCAGCGACAGTTGCGTTGAGACGTAACGAGATATCCTCGCTCTTATCCGAAATCTCCACCAAAGCCGCCACGGCATTGGCGACGACTGTTGGGTTATGGTCGGCCAGCAAATCTCTGTTTATTGTCAGGCCATCACTTGCCCTCTGTCAAATTTCGACATACCTGAGAAGCGCCACGAAACCCTCCTTTTCTACCACCCGTTTCCCGAAATCTGACGAGTACAACTTAGCCACGCTGTTACCAATTTGTCAGCCAGTGATAGCGGACAATGATTATTGGTCTTCGACTCACGCGATAGCAGCTGTTTTGCGGACATATGGATCTTGATCTTGTAATGCATGCCGTAGAGGATCCACGAGGCTTTGTACTATCTGTGGTAGGGGAATGGAAGACATGGTACGAATTGCGAGACCTCGAATTAATGGATTACGGTCGTTGCAATCCTATATCTAGTTAGCTCATCCGTTCGATATATTGTCTAGCCCGCTCACAGATAAGAAGCCGCTGAGCGCGCCAGTCACTTCTTCAGGTCTAGCCCTGCCATAGTTGACCAAGTACAAGTAAACCACTGTGATTGGTCAGCACCGATAAAGCGAAAGTCATTCGAGGCATGGGTGGGTGAGTTGAGCGAGAAATGAAGAGGTCAGATATGAGGGATGACTCACTTTTCTTGATTTCCAAGACCTGAATGGCCATACATTGTACAATATCCGGGAACAGAGGGGACACTATTGAGGTGTATCAGCACAGAATTCTTGGAGCTGTATTAAGCTCTCGTCTCCACGACATCTGTAAGCAATGACTCGCTGTTCACACTCGTTCTTCGCCAGCTACCCGCACTCCACTTCTGCCCTCATTGCATTCCTTCCCGGGCTTTACATCCCCAATCCCAAGTCACTTCCTCAACCAATCACACTATCGAGCGCCCCAACATCTTTATTAGAAACTCACTATCATTCCCCATGGTCATATTCGCGACGATCTTCTTCAACGCTGTCTTCTTCCTCTGAAATCCTTTATCCCGCTTATCATTCGCCTGTCTCAACTCATCTCTCAACTCCTGGGTCTTTCCCCTTGCTACACAGCAATAATCAGCTCTCTCATCCCTCTTATCCTCTTGATGAACTCGTATAAGAGATTAGATTATACGCACTAAAGAACTTTGCGTCGGCCATCTTCTCCCTCTATTCTGCTGTCCTTCCCTACTCAAGTACACTCGAATTTCAACCCCTTGGAGTGAGTACACCTTCAAGAGTGTCCTAATTCCAAGACTCAAACTTGAGTAGATCGTCAAGCTGTCAAGTCAAGGAAAGGGAATTATGGATTATCAGTCTGTTGTCGTCGACGAATACAATGACCGAACGCGCATAAGACGGTTGAGGAACGGAATCAAAATCCGTCTTTGAGTATCCCGATGAGCAAGATAGTGATCTCGTTACTTGCTTTTGAGTCTTGATATAATTCATACTACAATGTCATTAAGACTAAGAACAACAATCAAACCTCTCTCCCAGAGTTTGAAAAGTATCACTCTTCCTGGTCCTTCTCGCCTTGCAATCACGACTATCCAATATCGTCGATCACAATCAACTGCCGTTCCTCCTCCTTCTACTTCTACTTCCGCACCCCTAGATGAAGGTGAACGCAAAATCCATGACAAACTGTTAGCTCGATTTCATGGTAAACGTCTAGAAGTACAGGATATATCTGGTATGTTATCTTACCTCTTGAACTCTCCTTCTCTACTCTATTTTTTGCCCTACTTATCTACTTCATCTACTTCATTCCTTCTTTCCTTCTTTCCTTCTTTCCTTCTTTCCTTCTTTCCTTCTCTTCTCCACTTGAGCACCTTGGGGCCCTCATAGTTGTTTGGCTAATCTCACTCTTGGGGAATTCATAGGTGGCTGTGGAAGTTTTTACGCTATTCTAGTCTCAAGTCGTGAATTCAATGGATTAACAACTATAAAACAACATAAACTAGTCAACGAGTGTCTCAAGGAGGATATTCAAGGTATTCATGGATTACAGGTCAGTCCTCCAAACCAAATAGGAAAGTGAAAATGTCGCTCATGTCATCTTTCTTTTTTTCCTTAACAATAGCTTAAAACAATACCAGAAGAAGACTAGATGCCCGATATGCATTGCATGGCTATACTTGATACAGTGAGCGATGAGATGTTGTGGAAGAAAGAAAACACGTTTGTGAATACTGCTGCGTCGTCGCTTCGACTTGACCAAACTAAACTACTCTTCCCCTCCTTCAACGACTAGTCCCTCTACACCTGCTGTGGCCTCGGTAGTTGGAGTTGCGCTTCCATCGCCGTTGGGTGTACCTGCACTTCCATTGGGTGTGCTTGATCCACCATTGGGTGTGCTTGTACCGCCGTTGGCTTTGGACTTTTTCTTCTTCTTCTTAGACGACGACGATGTTGTTGGTGGTGGTCGTGTGAGGATCTCGGCACCAGTTTCTGTGATCCTACAACCAATCAGAACGAGGCTATAACCACACGCGAATTCCGGGACTTACAGAATCGTTTCTTCAAACTGAGCAGATCTGCTCCCGTCCATCGTCACTGCCGTCCAGTCGTCCCTCCAGTGATCTAGAACAGAATCAGCTTCAACCCGTATTCGAAAGACAGTTTAGCTCACCAAGATTGGATGTGCCTGCATTGATCATTGGTTCCTACAACTTTGTCAGCGAGAAAACATAAATAACGAGGAAGGACGGGATACTGACAATGGTGAATACCTGTCCAGCTTCCATCTTTCCAGGTGTCTTGCTACCTCCGTAGAAAACAATATTGGGCAGACCATGGAACTGATCAATTATCAGCTTAACATACCTCTCTATCAGCTGGAAAACGACTCACCCGCTGGTTGATCCCGTGACCGGTATATCTACGGACAATACCGTATCCCTTTGGCTTTATGACCTCCTCGATCTTGTTTCCGATATCACGAAACGGTACACCAGGCTTGCATATTGCGATTGCATCTTCCATTGATTTCTTGGTGGTGTTCATCAGGTCGAGTGAATCTTGGTCGACTTTGCCAACTGGATAGGTAGCGTTCAAATCGCCGTGGAATCCACCGTGATCTGGAAATATGAGCTAGAACCAGCTACAGAGGGCCGACAGCTCACATAGTGTTACATCGAGGTTGATAATATCGCCTTCCACTAATGGCCTTTGATCGGGGATACCCTACATACACCGTCAACAAGAGGACTGGAGTCGAATAAGGGCGGAGAACTGGGGATGAATAAGAACGATTATACGTACATGGCAAATGACTTCGTTGACACTTGTACAAATACTCTTTGGGAACTTGGCATAGTTGAGCGGACTAGGATAACTATCGCGATCGATACAAGCTTGGTGACAAATTGCGTCGAGCTCGTCGGTGGTGACCCCAGGCTTGATATGTGATGCAACCAAGTCTAGGACCTCCCTCGCGAGCTGGAATGGTGAGCCTGATTCTGCATATCTGAAACTACGCTGCGAAAGGGACAACTTACTCGGCAGACTTTGCGCATACTCTCAATTTCCTCTTTAGTCAGAATTTTGACTGTCCTCTCCCTCACAGCCTCGCACGCCGACATGCCCTGGGCTACTCCTCGTCAGTTCATCGTCTAAGATGACTTTGAGATCACTCACGATCATCTGCATAATCCGGTCGGGCAATATGAGGTGGGACCTCTCGTTTCTCGGATAATGGGTAAACAGGTCGCAGTGGTCCTGTAAAGTTGTAATTCCTCATGTTTGGCGGTAATGTCTCGTTCTCTGTAAAGTAGGACACCAATCAGCAAACAAATAAGGAAAGCGTAGATACAAGCCGTACTTTCTTCTTCCGCTTTGGCAGCAGCTTGCAATATACTATGTATCGCTTTATGTGTCCCCTATGGTCGTCAGACCACCAACCCCAACATCAAGTGTGACTCGAATAACATACCCCTATGATCGTATTAGCATTGACCTTGACGACGAGATACGGCTAAGCTCACAATTACTCTTGAAGCAGTCCTGATCACAGAAGAAAGACCCGGGAATGCCCAACCTGGATCCATCAGTCACATATACATTGAGTGAGCTGAACGGACAAAGCCGGACTAACTTTTTGCAGTTTGGACATTCGAGCCTTGACGCCTCCTTTACTCCACATCCTGCACATTTGACCATCGTGATTTGAAGTCGCTTGAGTCTCCTTCTTCCGTTGTCAGATCCAAGTTTGGATATGGAATGATTGAAGAAAAAGACGAGTCAAGAAAATGACCGTTTGAACTGCGAGTCCTCGGAATTTTGTACCCGGACCCGGAACGCGGACGCCACGTGGTCTTGCCGACAAGGGGTTCGTTCCTGTTGAAACCCAAAGACTTCCCACAAATAACATCAAGAGTACTCGTATACCATTATCATCATCTGGCATCTCTTGACGAGCTACTACCAGGAGTTCAAGACAAGCACTATCCCCCCTCCCCCTTCTCATCTTGATGATGCCGTGTTGCAATTGATCCGCGCAACTTTTCCCACATCGCCTCAAAGACGAGTCACACTTGGCGCGCTCATCTCCTTCTCGTATCGATACGTACTCATTTGGGGACGGCGTAGGTCGACATTCTATGATGGAAGATACACCCGGACCGAGTCAAAGCCGACTGTCGTTGTCCAGTCCTCCTCAACGAGTATTACACCTTCACCATCCCAAAGCTCGTACATCAAACGATACCATCCGTCCAGAAGGCACGTTCGAAGACGATGATCCTCCTTTATATGCTGAAGCTCCTCGCTTGAGCCACGACGAAAATGAACGCGATGGTGATGCCCTGTTAGGTGATGGAGGATATAAAGTCAGTGAAGATGGTCTTGGACTTTATTCGAATGGTCATGCACGGGCGAGTAGTGATGGTGGAAGAGTGCAAGAGGCGGCGACATTACAGCAACGGAAAGCACTCTGGTGGAAGGATGTGACAGTCACTGGAATATTCATCATGTCCTGGTATGTCACCGTTCCATCCTCCCACCAGTCGTTTTGGAGATCAATGAAATGGGCTTATGCGTGTGTTGTAGGTACTGCTTCGCAACATTACTATCGCTATATAACAAATGGATGTTCTCGCCGCAATACTACAACTTTCCTTATCCCCTCTTTGTGACTTTCTGTCACATGTGCGTGCAGTTTCTGCTGGCAGCTTTCATCCGCTGGACCTTTCCGGTCTGGCGGCCGCCTGAACGACCTTCTCGGCAGGAATATGTGTAAGTATATCTCTGGAAGCTAGCAGTGTGCGTGTTGTTGACCATTGAATTAGGGCCAAGATCCTCCCTACCGCTGCATCGACTGGAGGTGATATTGGTCTTTCGAACCTGAGTCTCAAGACCATCAGTCTGAGTCTGTACAGTGAGTGTTTCCTCCTGTACGAGATTATCAATTACTGACACCTGTCAGCAATGTGTAAATCCTCCACATTGATCTTTGTCCTCGTCTTCGCCTTCCTATTCAGGCTCGAAGTCTACTCTCTCCGTCTCATCTCGGTCATATCCCTCATCTCATTTGGCGTCTTCCTTATGGTCTTCAATACCACCTCGGTATCTATCCCAGGAATCATCATGGTGTTTTCTGCATCTGGTTTAGCAGGTTTACGATGGGCACTCACAGAGTTGGTGATGCACAAACGGGGAATGGGCATGTCGAATCCATTCGCAACTATCTTCTGGCTGGCTCCACTTATGGCCGTCACGCTCGGAGTGGTCAGTATGATCATGGAAGGATGGATCACAGTTTTGTCTACGGATTTTTTCAGCCTAGAGGATTTGAGAGTATTGAAAACTATTGGAGTGATTGCTTTACCTGGTGCTGTAGCTTTCGCTATGGTTGCTAGCGAATATGCGTAAGTCCCACAGTCCTCCGTATAAAACTTTTGGCTGGCAAAGGGTTTTAAGATGCTGATACTGAATTTTTTTCCCAGTATCATCAGTAGAGCAGGTAGTGTACCCATGTCGATTGCTGGGATATTCAAAGAAGTTTCAACCATCTCAATCTCGGCATGGGTATTCGGTGATCAGCTCACAGAGCTTAATATCATCGGTGTAGTAATTACCGTTCTAGGTACGTTTTACCTTGTCCCATATACATAAATAAATACTATCTATCTTGTTTGCTGATGATGAGATTGTAGGTATAAGTTTATACTCTTATCATAAATATCAAAAATCAGTGACATCACCACAACCTCTTGATTCACATGGCAAACCACTTTCACTTTCACTTGCAATACCAACAGACGATACATCTCCACTTGTTTCTTCTTCTTCTTCAAATACGATACAAAGACCTTATCCATATTCGACGTCTTCTCAATCTGGACAACGCGGTGCAAGTCAGGAGATAGAACAACAAGAAGATAATGTACCTCTAGCACCACTTGTGAGACGTACAGATGAGTCTGAGCAAGAGAGAGCAGTAAGGCTCAGAGATGAGTTTGAAGGTTGGAATGAATCGAGAAGCTGGAGTGAAGAGGATGGAGAAGAAGTGGATGAAGATGAAGTAGCTAGAAGGAGAGAAGATAGGGAAAATGCTGCAGGTCCTGCAAGTGCAAGTGCAAGTTCAAGAGGGGGAGGGGGAAAGTCAAAAAGCTGGGGAACTTGGTGGGATAGTAGTATGTGATGAGATACGTTACGTTGCGTTATAGAGTCATTTTTTTCTGGTATGCATTCGTAGTCGGTTCCAATTAAAGTTTTAATTGTCATGCTTTACAGGTATGCGACAAGCGATTAAGCCATCTATCGTTGGCTTGCCTAAGAATCAGGGTGGTAATTGTCTTGTGGCAGTGTGACAGTGTGATAGTGTGCCAGTATTGGAAAGTCCTTCCCTTGGCTTGGCAGGAGACGAATTCCTGATGATTTACATAAAACGTTACTAAATGTGTGTTTGATGTAGAAATGATATTCGCTGTAACTCCAGTATGCAGAACATGGCCACTACGAATGTCTCAGACCTGTGAACTCAGAGGCAGCTCATGACCGAACAACAATTATCCCAGTCATCTCCAACCTCCATTCTCCATCCTCCGACTTTCGACGCACTGATTTGATTTCGTCGAGTCGAGCTCAGGCTTTATCAAATTCCTTCTTTGCACCAGCAAATACTCCATCCAATTCAGCACACATATCATCTGTGATTTTTTGAATTTGCTCAGTCCCATCTTCACCTCTCCCACCTATACTTCTTAAAGCTTCTACTCTAGCTGCTCTGACTTGAGTTTTAGCCGTTTCGATAGTCGCTGCTAGTGATTTTAAAAGTTGAGTACGTTGTTCGTTACTCGGTCTATTAAGATGAATCAGCTCTTTTTCCAAGATTTACCATTAGATACCATAAGGGAGGCAGAAAACCGCAAGGAAGTGGACAAGGTAGATTTGGCTTTTTGAGAAGAAAGGGGTTTTTAAGATGGGACAAAGGTGAAGAAACCAGGTAGATGGACTTACCGAGCTATAGGTACTTTTATACTTGTCTCCCCTACCGAAGAAGCATTTATCCCGGGAAGATTCGCGACGTTGATAGCGTTTTCTATGTCCTTAACGAGCTGGAAACTACGTCAGCGATGCTGACCCCATAGGTAAGGGGTGATTATTTGTTTCTTTGTGTCGCACTGAAAACTCACATCATGCTCCCATACATCTACAATCAAGGCATTTCCTCGTTTTGTGATTGACGCTACTCTATTGAGTGGTACAGTAGCACCGTCACTCTTTTGCGTAACTTTGATGCCATCCAGTAAAGCTTTCACCAAGCATCAGCATCCTACCAGCTTTGGAAACCCAGCCTCCCTCACCGCCCCTCTTCTCCTAAGAAACAAGAAACCTAAAGGAGGGAATGGGGACGTACAAGGAGTAACACGCCCACTGACTCTATCAACACCTTCCAATACAGCTGCCCTTGCCCACCCAATCGGTTTACTCATCCTCTCCTTAGCTTTCGTCAATACCTCAGAAAGGTTAACCACGCTTGATTCATCTTGTTCTGGATCATCTGAATCGTGTGCTGCCTTTTTAGCTTTTCGTACAGCCGTCGCTTTTGATTTCTTGAGATTTGCCCGGGAGGACGAGAAAAGTCGGCTTGAGCTAGCTATTGGGGAGGGAGAGACGGGGATAGGTAGTCGAAGGACGATAGTGGGAGTGTTTGGGATAGTTCTCGCCACAATTCGGACGGCATTGATATTGAGGCGCATTCTTTGAAGTATGGTTTCCCCCTTCTATCGTCTTCACTATGGGAATTGAGTGGTGTATCAGTACAGTGAGGTGTATTGACCATGAAGTGAATAGCATTGAAATTCGGTCAATTGGCAGGCACGAGAGAGATCACGTGACTCTTGTCCTTGATTTTCCAAAATCCTCGAGCCGTTTCTCTACAGTTTTGTATTCCCATATACACCAGAGGGACTAACAACAAATCCATACGAGGTCGCTCAAGATGGCAAGATTCACATCAATAGGCATGAAGCGCAAATCGTTCGTCGCCTCAGCGGCAGAGGAGACTCGTGGCTCTGAAGCTGGTCCTTCAACTTTTTCACCCCCTACGACTGGCGGAGATGATGGCGAGGTGAAGAAAAAGAAGACTCACCGAGCTGGACGGAGAAATCGGCCTAAACAGGCTGAAGTAACAGGAGAAACTGGAGCTGGTCATGGACGGGAGGGGGAGGTAAAGGCGAGTTCGAGCAACGTGAAGAAGGATCCTGAAGTGAAGAAAGACGTGAAAGTGAAAATGAAGAAAGACAGAGGGAGGGAACGAGAAGGATGGGGTCGTGATCCCATTATTGCTCGTATGTCTTTTTTATTTCATTCAAATGGAAGATGTGAGACTGATGGAGAGTAGAACGGGCAAATCTTAATGCAGCACATGCAGACGCACTACGAGCTAAACGAGTTGATCAGAGATATGCCTCTACGACTTGCTTTGCTTGTAGGGCCGTAGGACATGCTGCGAAAGATTGCCCCAATGTGCTTCTTGCTTCTCGTGGTCAAGGGGGTGAAGATCTAGGCGAAGAATCAAATGTGGGAATGAAGAGGAAAAGGGGGAAACAAGGTGGTGAAGTCACTGGAGGGAAATGTTATCGGTACGTTCTCTTCTTCTCTTCTTCTCTTCCTCTCTTCTTCTCTTCCTTTCTCTCTCTCTTCCTCTCTAGCTCACTCAGTCACATATCGTATAACTGATATGACACGTTCAGATGTAATTCAATTGATCACTCATTGAGTCAATGCCCAGAACCAATTGATGCCTCGGACCCCACACCTTTCGCAACATGTTTCATCTGCCTTGGAACAGGCCACCTATCGTCTTTATGTCCAGCAAACAAGGAACGCGGAATCTATGTGAATGGTGGATCATGTAAGATCTGCGGCAGTGTCGCACATCGAGCAAAGGATTGCCCATCGCTTCCGCAGAAGGAACAGCGCGAGGAGAGAGATAGGGGAAAGGGACGAAGAGAAGTTGTGTTGGGTGATGGGACTGGTGCTGGGGCAGATGAAGATGATTTCATGGTACAGGCGCGACAAGCTGGCGGAGAACAAGAACAGAGAGGTGGAAAGAGGAAGAAACATGCTCCGGCGCGGAATGGCGAGAGGGGAGTGAAGAAAGGTGTTGAAGACGGTGGATATGCTGGTTCAGAGCAGGTTACGGGGATTGATCAGGTGGAAGAAGTGATTAAGCCTGTTGTCAAGGTCAAGCCTAAAGTCATTTCGTTCTGATTTGAGAACTGTAGCGAGCTCTGTGTAGGTGTAATACATTTCTAATTGATCAATGCATCGACTTGTGTACATGATATACAACTATGATTTGCTCGGCTCATACAACGCTCCCGCGTCTCTGCAAATTGCAAGTAGCGAGAAAAGATAACCAATGCGGCGTGCCGAGCGTGCTGTCGGCCATAGCATGAGTTGACGGAGCGAGGATCGAAGTTGCCTGAAAGACTCTTTCTTGCCAAGCTTTCTTGGTGTCATCGAGCTCCTTGCACTTGTGCTGGTTCTGCCGTAATAGACACTAAATCCGTATCAAACAATTCGATAAACTATCACTCATCAGCAACGAACTCCTCGCCCCTTTTTCCAATGAGGAAAGAGAGTGACATACCTGCTCATTCAAAACCCTAACTTTCATTCCAGCGTACCTCCTGTACTCTTCAAGGATACTACTAAGAGCCCATCTTTGTAACTTCCTATAACATCCTACGACGGTCCCAGACCGATGTCGGCCCATATTGCAGCATACTAAGGTAGGGAAAGTTTCTGGTTGGAGGAGGTGGGTCAAAGCGCGGATGATCAAAGGTTCAGGTGGTGGTGGAAGTGGTGGAAGGTGATCTATAGATACGTGAGGGACGAAAGGAGATCAGCTCGATATCATTGACGCGATGAAGAAAACGTACATTGCCCAGCGAATGGAACTACGCCTCCATCTGTATATGGAGGCGGAAAGTGAGGGTTGAGTGATTGTTGAGGTGCAAGATCATGTAGGACTATTCCTTGTGCATCGACGAATGATCTCCTACGATCATTACATCAGCACCAAGTCAGAGAGGAGCGATACGATTATGTGAGTAGGGTATGAGGGGGTGGGGGGAGAGAAGGTTGTTTGGAGCATACGTACAGGATATCAGAGGGTTCTTCAGCTCCTACCCAGATGATAGTTCGTAGATTGAGCTTCTCTAGAAAAGAAAAGTTAAGCTCAGACGGCTGAGCTGAACGATAAAAGCCATCTTCTACCAACCCGAAGTTGATCGGAGGAACAATCTTGGCCATTGGGCTTCAAGTCGTCCTGGTTGAACCACAGGACAAGGATGCAATTGAAGGACAAGAGAATCAATCTTTGTTGGTGGAAGTGGAGGTCAGACTTTTTTTGGATTCTTAAACTTTTTGTCATTTGTTGTTCTCCCATCAATCAATCAATACATTCGACCCTCTTGTAACGATAACCTAGTGGTCACTGATCGGCCTGAGAACCGGAAGAAATGCCAGGATTTGCCTGAAAGCATTGTTGATATACAGATGGGGGTATGAGCAAAAGTTTGTCTAGATCGATCAAAGTACGACCAGTACCATTCAAGTGAGTCTTGATGCTTATTGTCTTCTTCAGCAGTCGATTGATTGATGATAGTAGATTCCCAATCTGTTACAGAAGCGCCAAGATGACTACCTCTACACCAATTCTACCGTGCTTAGACCTCTCGTCAATCTCCATCACTCGCTCATCCCCGCCTTTACACCCTTTCCAGTCGCCCGTATTCCACATCCCACCCGCCATCCAGGCTCATCTCGAAACAGCCTCAACACACCTACATAATGGTGAAACAGTCGCCTTCCCTACTGAGACAGTCTATGGTCTAGGCGCGTCTGCATTCGATCGTACAGCGCTTCAACGTATCTACGCTATCAAGAATAGACCTTCCGACAACCCTCTGATTATCCACGTATCATCACTAGATATGTTGGAACGACTCTTACCTCCCAAAGAGGAATACACAATATCTCAACTCTACATGGCTTTGATTTCTGCATTCTGGCCGGGTCCACTCACTTTGTTATTCCCCACTCCGAACCCTCCACCGCCACCTGCGCCTCAGACAAGTGGTATTCGAATGCCATCTCATCCTCTTGCTCTAGCATTAATACATACCGCCGATTTACCATTATCAGCTCCATCGGCCAACTCGTCTGGTCGACCAAGTCCTACCCGCGCACAACATGTGTATAACGATTTGAACGGCGCACAGGGGCTCGGATGTATACTTGATGGAGGCGATTGTGGCGTCGGTGTGGAATCTACCGTCGTCAATGGTCTAGACTGGAAACAAGGCGGTGGAGGAATAGTCGACGTTCTCAGACCAGGAGGACTAGGCGTGGAAGAAATCGCTCGTATAGTCGAAGAAGTAGACGGTCAAGCTGGTCTAACTCAAATACTGGTTCACGGTAAACCTTGGCATCGAAATGCTCAAGCTTCATCATCAAAGCAACAGTCGCCTACTTCATCCATCAATCAACAAGCACTTCCTTCCGCCCCTGGTCTGAAATATAGACACTATTCACCCCGTATACCCGTCTTCTTACTGTTACCCAGCAACATCTTCCCCCGACCTTCAACACTCGCCACCTCCGACCCTACATCACCACGAGATGTCCTGGCTAGATTATCACACCGACTCCAACATAGTGGCGATACGAAACCACCACATCTGGGTCTACTGCACTACGATAACTCCCCTCTCAGCTCACATCTTTTGAAAGGCTCCGTGGGGGATACACAACTCAAACCGATCTCGCTCGGCGTTAACGCTGAAACTGCAGCTCAGCGTCTCTTCTCATCCATGCTAGCTTTAGAAAGTGCAAGTGTAGATGCGATACTCATTGAGGGGTGCTCAGACGACGGATTAGGGCTGGCAGTCATGGAACGCGTTGGGAAGGCTGTGGGTGGAGGAGGGGCGGTCGGTGGGCTGGGAGATGGTGTCGAAGCGAGTGGAGAGTCTGGGAGGTTTTGGGTAGAAGTTTAGATCTTTGAGGTTTAGATTTATAGATTTCATAGGTACTATATAGCATTTTTAATATTCATACAATGACATTACATATATCTCTTGAGCAATCCATCAGCTCTACAGGTCCCAAGTTCCAAACTACCACACAGCAGAACATTGTAAGTAAAACCACCAAGAAATACGGTTTCCACAGTGCTGACTTTCCAACGGAACTCCGCGGAGTTTGTCGAAATCTCCGTCTCTACGTATTTTCTGGACCTCTCGCAAGATATTTCTGCGACATCTACAAACCTCGACCCATTGACCAAAGTCTCATCAAAAATGTCCTCGAGACCTATCAAACGATCGAATGTTTCTCTTCTGACAGAGGGACAAGCCTACATAAATCGAGCGAAGAAAGTTCGTCGAGAACAGATTGAGGAGATCAAATTCGATGATGAGGCTAGAAGGTCAGTTGCCTCTCTATTCTTTTTCTCTTTTTCCCCTTCTCTCCTTCTCTCCCTCCCCTGCTTTATATTCTCCCGTTGTATGATTTATTACAGGATACTCGGAGTAATATCGTTCTTTACTTGTTGATGGCTGATATATATAATTTCACAGAGAATGGCTATCAGGCTTCAGTAAGCGTAAAAAAGCAAAACTGGAAGAAAGGCGTGCAAGGGCAAAGAAGAGGGATCATGAAGCTCATCTTGAAGAGCGAAGAGAGGTATGTCGTATTACCAGGTCATATCACAATCATGACTCTTCGAGGATATGGATCATTTCAATGACTTGGCTGATGCTTTTCTTATGTAGGCTAGAAAGGAATTGAGAGAAAGAGCAGCAGAGAATGTTAAGACTGTTCGAAAAGCTCTTGGTCTAGCAGATGAAGATCAAGGTAAGTTCTATCTCATCCTCCTCACTGCCTCACTCGCTCGATCCTCAAATTTCATCTCCATCAACTAGTAGTTATTGAAACTGATTCTTTTATCCAGAATCATCAGAAGCAGGACCGTCATCTCCTTTACCTAAAGAGGATGAAGAAGAGGTTTATTCAGACGACGACCAACAAGCAACTATAACCATTACCGAAGATTTTGATCCTATATTATCTACACTTCCTCCTCCACCTCTTGCACGACGTATACCATTGGGAGATTCTGAACTGGAAATGCCAGCATCTAGTCGACGTGCACAGAAAAAAGCCGCAGCATCAGTAGCGGAGAAAACAAAATCAAAAGATGCGTCTGGGAAAGAAAGAGTGAAGAGTATGGAAACTAAATCTGAAAGAAGGATGGGTAGAGCAAAGGAGAGTCAGAGGAGGAAAGAGAAAGCTACCTTGGCTATGGATCGGGATGGCGGCAAGAGGAAAAGAGGCTCAGACGCAAAAAGAGGCAGAGGTGGCGGGAGAGGTAGAGGTAGAGGGAATGGTAAAAGAGGAGGATCGTCAAAGCGCTAAGATGTCATGGGTAGAGACGAGGATAATCAAGGCGCTAAGATGTCATGCTAAGGAGGTCAATGGTCAAGGCGATAAGGCGATAAGATGTTGTGGGAAGACATGAGATTAAAACAAAGCGGTAGGTGCCATGGTGGCTATGACTATGTTGTAATATATGCATTGAGTGTGTCTTGAGTAATGGAATATCTCATTATTGCCTTTTATCACCGCTCGCGCATCTCGACGTGATCCCCCCTCAGCATCCCCATAGTCTCTTCACCTGTTGCTTCCACGCGGTCAAGTGGCCGATCTGATGATGGTTTATAGTGTACTGTCCAGCTGGATGGTAGGAGGCGCAAAACATCATCTCGGAATTGCGACCAGGCAGCTACGAGAACAGCGTGATCAGCGAGGCAAGTCGGGCATTGGCAGTCTCGACTGACCTGCAAGAGTTGCCTTGATACCTTCCCTATCAGGATGAGCTGAGACTGATCTTGATCTTGATCTCGCAGTGAGGTAATACATTGGTACTCCGGTTGAAATGAATACTAGAATAATCCCATCGCGATTAGTAATGCAAACAGACGTGGATCTGGATATGACGAGTCCAATCACTCACAGAAAGCTATGAGCGCCTCAAGAGGAGCCGCGAATATAGGCATGAGTAGAAGAAACGATGCTACCTATAGATCACCTTCAGCCTTACTTGACACTTCTGATGGTGGTGGTGTTACTGACCAGACAGAATGTTATAGGGGTGATGAGCCAGACACGATAAGGACGTTCGAGGTGCGGTTCTTTCACGCGCAGAACCAATAATCCCAGTACGGTAGTGAGGAAAAATGTCCAGGCTGTGACGGAGAAGAAATTGAGAAGGGCTGATAGAACGTTAATATCAATATGAATGGGAAATGAATCCCAGTCGCAGATTGCTGGTGCAAGAGACTCTATCGTCGCTTGTCTTCTCCAGGACTTACTTCGAAATCCACCACCAAATACCACAAACAAGGTAGTCATGCCTGCTTGAAGAGCCATGGCGTTATCAGGGGTCCTTCGACGGTGATTTAGCCTTGAGAATATCTCTGGCAGGAAATGATCTCTCGATGCGGCGTAGATCAGTCTCGCGGCTGAAGGCTTCATCAGTATCTGTCTACGCTTTGGGCTGGCTGGAGTGGGAATGGACTAAGGTCACTGACTGGTGTAAAAAGCGTTCAACAAAGCACCAAAACAGCTGATAGCGACCAAAGTGCTGAATAGCACAGCACCGAGTCGACCCATGATGACTCGTCCGAAATCAAGAGCGACAGTATTGGAGGACGCAACCACGCTTGGATCAAGAACGACAAAGTAGCTCAAATTGGCGGCGACGAAGAGTATGAGAACGGTCGTCATGCTTGTATAAATCGCTCGAGGCAGATCCCTAGTCGTGTCCTTCATCTCACCTGCTACGTACTGCTTATTCAGCAACGCACACGTGGTTGTTAACCAAAAAAAAGGTACGACTTACACAACAAGCATCCCAGCCGTCAAAAGCCCACAAGCCAGAGTAAAGCGCCAAAGCGTACGAGCCTGGAGATGTCGAGGTGCCCTCAAAAAGACTGCTTGGGGCGAGTGAAGGACCTCCTCCGTGTGTTGCGAACCAGACTATACCGAGCACAGCGACGAAGATAAGCGAACCAGTCTTGACTGTCGTGATGACCACTGAGGAGTTTGGGCCCATCGTCTGCGATACTAGATTTAGGATCGATACGAGAATGATCGCTATCGTCGCTGTGATCTGCCCCTTGTCAGCTGACACCTCGAAATGAGGATTAGAGGTCTACCTTGAAGGTCCATTCTGGGACAATGGCCTCTGGATCACCAGTCGTCGCATGATAGATCATTCGATTGACGTACTCCCTGACCTTCATCAGCGTTCAGTGACAGGATAACGGCAGATCACATACCCAAAGATAAGCGAGATGATGGCTGAGCTACCTGGCTTGATGACAGATACTGCCGTCCAGGTATACAGATAAGCAACCATCGGGCCAAACTGCGAACCTCTATTAGCCTCCATGACAGCATTGAATGCTAAACATCAGACGTACAGAGTAGGCCAAATACGCTTGTGGACCACCGGATAGAGGAATCGCACAACCCAACTCTGCAAAGGACCTGGCAGGTCCGTATCAGCTCAACTGCAGATAGCGTCCATCCAGAGCTAAAGGGTCCAGCTCACGCAGCACCTGTCCATGCCAATATCCCACTTGCTACCCATACCAACAGACTGGCTCCCACGCTGCCTACTTCAGCAACCACCACACCAGGCGACGAGAAGATGCCTGATCCGACTTGAGTGCCGACGATGAGAGCGACCCCTGAGCTAAATCAGCTTCAGATTCACCCAGAGTACGGGTTTGTGAGCTGACCGTGTAAAAGCCCAACATGCTTCTCCTCGCCTTTATGAGCATCCGCCCCATCAGCTCCTTCTCCGCTCAATGTCAGAGGTAACAGAGCATGCTGAAACTCAAAGCCACCGAGACTAGTGACTGTATCTGATCGACTGGGACGCCCTATGGAGGGACTCTCAGCACCAGAAAACTCTAAAGCCCGAAGAGAAGATGTCGGAGACAGTGCACGGGGAGAAGACGGTGATAAAGTGCGGGATGGAGGTGAGGAAGGGAGCGAAGGCGATAGGGATTGATATGGCGCAGGCATCATTCCTTTCGCACGTCGAGGCGTTCTGTTTATGGATGATAAGATGACATCCTCGAGCTCATTCCGTATCGAGTATGGGTTGAAGGAAAGATGGAGTACAGAGGGAACTGTATTCATCGGAAACCAGGTACACGCTCATCAACCTTCCGACGCGTCGATCTCACTCTTCTCGATTCTTTTTTGACATTCGACAATCTTCACATATTACAGCTCAAAACAGATAGTCTTGACCAGATTACAAGCTCATTGCGGATACTTCTCATACGCCTGAACGAAATCCACAGCTTCATACCAACTAAAACACCCTCTGACTGTCACCAGCTCTTCCCGTCGTCATGTCTCTCTGGGTTGACAAGGTACGAGAACGACCCTTTCGTATTTCATGGATGGTGAGCTGATATCTGACTATGGTAGTATCGGCCTCGTAACCTCGATGATCTTCATTACCACCCCGAGCTATCCTCACGGCTGAGATCATTAGTGAGCTGCGCCATTCCTGGTGTCGGTACCTACAGCTCATCGATTGATAGGCTGCCTCTGGTGATTTCCCGCATATCCTCTTCTATGGTCCATCTGGCGCTGGAAAGAAGGTCAGCTATAATAAACTCCGAAAATCGTTAGCTGACCCAGTCAGACTCGGATCATGTGCACTCTACGAGAATTATACGGCCCCGGAGTAGAGAAAGTACGTCAGCTCTGTTTCTCTTCTCTTAATGTACAGACAGAGCTGACGATGACTTGTTGTAGTTACGGATAGATCAACGGGTGTTCGTCACACCTTCGAATCGGAAACTGGACGTCAACGTCGTTCAATCAAATTATCATATCGAACTCACACCTTCGTGAGCTTAACTCCCCCCATCAGTCCGTTATGGCCGTTGCTGATGGAGTGCAGGGATGTGGGGATGTACGATCGTGTGGTCATTCAAGATATATTGAAAGAGATTGCCCAGACTCAACAAGTCGACTTGAATGCTAAACAGCGTTTTAAAGGTACGCTTTCTCATATGCTTTCGAAATCGTCACGCCAAGCTTACCGATGAATTCTAGTCGTCATCATTAATGAGGCCGACGCCCTCACTCGTGATGCCCAAGCAGCATTGCGTCGGACAATGGAAAAGTATATGAACAATATGCGACTCATCCTATGCGCTAGCAGTACATCTAAGATCATTGCTCCGATCCGATCACGGTGCTTGCTTGTTCGAGTAGCTGCACCCACGACGGACGAAGTGAGTTGACCTCTGTCGTCTCTTCCTCTTAGTCTCTCCTTCGTCTCCGCGCTCTCTTCCTTCCCCCTGCTCACTTCCCTCTCTGCCATCTCTGTCCTCTCTCTGCTCCCTCTCTCTCTCTCTCTTCCCTATCACTGTCCTTGATAGCTCTGTTCCCTCACAGCTAGTCTAACGAATCATCAGATGTCAAAAGTCCTCCATCACGTCGCCAAGAAAGAACGTTTCTCTCTACCCGAAACCGCCGCTCAACAAATTATCGACACGTCCAGCGGTAACCTCCGAAAAGCATTACTCGTCTTCGAAGCAATGAAGATGCAACGACCAGATCTTTCGGGCGACATCGAAGTCGCCAAAGCAGATTGGGAGACATATTGTGGGAAAGTGGCCGATCTGATCTTACAGGAACAGAGCGCTCCAAAGCTCCTTGAAGTTCGTGGAAAACTTTATGAGCTATTGTCACATTGTATCCCCCCTACTGTCATTCTAAAGGTAAGTTTCTTCCCTTTCCAAGCTATACGACACCCATCTTGTTCCAACAAACAAACAAACGTCGTCGGGTCTTGCTAAGTCTGATGTTGTAGACGATTGCCGAAAGGATAGTCGACAAAGTAGATGATACGCTCAAACCGCAGATCGTACATTGGGCAGCATACTATGTGAGTCAGGTATGGATACACCTCTTAGCTTAAGCTGACTGACTATATTCAGGAGTTGAGGATGAGGATGGGCTCCAAGAAGATCTTCCATCTAGAAGCCTTTGTCGCAAAAGTCATGACGTGAGTCTTTGTGGACACATCTTGCCGTGGGTGTGCAAATGCTGATGCTGAGCGATTTCTACAGGGTTTATAAGCAATATATGATGTGAGTGGGAGATGTACTATGGTGAGAACATAGCTGACGATATGTAGGATGGGCGTCTTAGATGATTGGGATATGTAGTGTTGTCGGAGATGTATGTAATCATGGTTCCACAATCTCGTCAGAGCGTCAGACCTAAAGCACGACTAGGAGAGAAAATCGTCAGAAGTGGTCTGAGTTTAGTTTGGTGATAAGTGAAACGAGTTCAGTAATACTTAATTCGAGTCCAGTAATAAGTGATACGAGTTCAGCTAATCAGTGTTTCGGCTTCAGCGACCAGTGAATACAGTTCAGCGACGAGTAGTGAGATAACAACGACGAGAGAAAGATAAGTCGTCGAATCAAACCAAAAAACCTTTTGTCATGGATTGAGAATGAAATGGGCGTAAATGCGAATCAATCATACATGTCCCCCTCCCCCATGTCTACTCTACTCCTTCCCTCCATCCTTCGTTCATTCCTTCTCTCCCTTACGTCTCGGCAACTTCACGAAGACGCCTGATGGTAGATCGGACAGTACCAGCTGAAGGGGTACCGAAAGTGTATGCTCCACCGGCGTAGACTTTCTTGCAGGCCTTGCATTTCCAGATACCGACAGCGGTTCGCTTAACGCCGTTCTATGAGTTTTATGTTAGTATAAAGGTCTCGTAGCTTTGTAAACATATAACAGCAGGGATTGGAGAGTGAGAGATGACGAGTAGAAATATCGACGAGTAGAAATGAAGAATGAGATATCGACCAGTGGGTGTTCTGACAGTAAAAATCCCAGATAACAGTAAGGAAGGAAGGGAGGAATGAGATGGAGAGAGTCGTGATTGTTAAAGAATAGATTCTCACCTTGCCACAAGCGGGACAAGCGTATCTGGAATGTTGAGTGATTTCCATCTTCTTGACGCTAGATAAACACGGATATCAGCAACTCAAAACTACTGACCACAAAGTAAAGACTCACGTCTTACGAAGAGAAGCACCGTAACGGGTACCGTACTTTCCGGTGATTCCGACCTTTTTTGTGCGTTTAGTCTGATATCATAGTCAGTAAATGGTCCTCTCATACAATTTGATTAACGAAGCAAGTCGAGACAAAAAGAGAGAGATAGTCATGGTCGCCCGGATTGAGTGTACTCTTTCTTTCTTTCTCCATCTCCTTTCTTCCTCTGCGTTAAACGCCTGGATTGATCCGTATCCCCCTCCTCGTTATAATCCACCGTCGTCGTATCGCGAGCAAGTCCGACACCGACACCTCGATATCGATTCACCAGACTCATTCCTTAAGAATCGCTTGGAATCCATACCATCCATCTCCAAACACCAAACACCGACTGGTCATGCTCGATCTCTAACCCGCTCTGCTGGTCTCTGAGATAAAGGAGATGGACACTCACCATTTTGTCGAGTGATTAGCTTGACGGATAGAGAACTGTAGCTAAAACTGAGGAAAGCTTCCAATGACCCAACCCCCCTGAGAGCAGGCCAAGCGCGAGTGTGGCAGTCGTTTCTGGTTAGGAGTTAACGGAATTTCTGCTTATCGCCGATTGTTTCGAACATAACTCTTGTTTTGGCAATTTTTGGATTTTCTCCCAAACGTGGTTTGAGAGCAAAATACTTCCGTCGGTGGAGTGTTCGCGAGTCGGTTGTGAAAGCAACAAAACCGAACGTTTGTTCACTATTATAGCAGGTTCAGCCCCTGCTGTTAATCACTTGTTAATCCCACCTCATCTCAATCCATTCAACTCTTGCAAAATGCCATCTCAGCAACCCAAAACATCTCCACCGGCATCCAAGATTCCTCGTCCAACGTCATCTCCTAAAGCTATACCATCCCCTACTCCAAATCTACACACGTTGCATCGTCTGTCTGAATCATCTACAGGCGATTGGGAACGCGGCGGCTCATCAGCCAATGCACGTAGTCCTCCTTCTGACACACATTCACTACGCGACTACGTCAAAGGAAAAGGTACTGCTGCTGCTGCTGCTTTACCGAATCTGCAATCACCTTTACGTCAAACCAGTCCACAAATTCATTTACCTCCTCGATATCCTCGAGATGGATATGGCTTCCGACCTGCTTCTGGACAAAGTACGCCAACCAGTCAACCAAGCGCTAGTCCACTATCGAATGCAAATATGAACCCAAGCTCTGCTTCTACTCTTATTCCGGGTTTCTCACCGTATGTGGCTGTACCAGATGCGTCGTATAGAAATGGAGGAGGCGATGATGAGGATCTAGATCATATTGATAGGACCAACATGGAAGATCTCAGAGATGAAGTCCGAGGAGAGTTGGTCAGGATGGACGGATCAGGTCCAGAAGTTCAGGTTGGGAACTTGGCTGGAGGAGGTATTGCCGATGAAGAAGGTTTAGGGTGGCCAGGTGAGCGGCTCATAGCTCGTACAATACTAGAAACTGACTTAAGCTTTTCTTCCTCCCTTCCCATTCCACTCGTTCTTCTCTACTCTGCACTCGTTCTTCTCTACTCTGCACTCGTTCTTCTCTACTCTGCACTCGCTCATCTCTACTCTGTGTCTCGTTCCTGAAATTCCCTCTCTCTGTCCTTCGTGACTCGTTAGCCAAATCAACCAAAGCTCGAATGTACTCCTCCCCTCAAGAGAAAGCAGCCAACATCGCTCTCCTGTCTTCTGCAATCCGCACAGTCCTCGAATGTATAGGCGAAGACCCTAATAGGGAAGGTCTTCAACGCACACCTGAGCGATACGCCAAGGCTCTCATGTGGATGACAAAGGGGTACGAAGAACGTTTGGTGGACGTGATCAATGATGCCATCTTTGCTGAAAACCACGATGAAATGGTCATTGTAAGGGACATTGATGTGTTCAGTCTCTGTGAACATCATATGGTTCCATTCACTGGCAAGGTAAGTTTCTTCTTTTCTTCTCCCCGGAGCTTAATATCTGCTGTGTTTATTCCTTGCCTTTCCTTGCGTTGGGTGATTTGTTTGTTGATGCACATCAATAGATTTCTATAGGTTATATACCTAATAAGCTTGTCTTGGGATTATCAAAGCTTGCTCGAATAGCAGAGACTTTCTCCCGTCGTTTACAAGTCCAAGAACGCTTGACGAAACAGGTGGCTCTAGCTGTTGAAGAAGCTATTAGACCACGAGGAGTAGCAGTCGTAATGGAAGCTACGTGAGTGATTTCGTCATCTTCATATCATTCATTTTGTCCAACATCTACACATATTACCTTAATCCAACAACACTCTCTATCTCGCTACCCTTCTCAATCCGCTATCCTAGCGTTACCTTTACTTTACTGTTCATTAGTCACTTATATTGCATATTCTAGACATATGTGTATGAGCATGAGAGGCGTTCAAAAACCAGGTGCAAGTACTGTAACAAGTACAATGTTAGGTTGTTTTAGACAGCAACAAAAAACTCGTGATGAGGTATGTATCATTTCCCATCTCCATGTCCATCTCCCTCTCCCTCTCCCTCTCCATCTACATCCACATCTACATCTACATCTACATCTCCATCTCCATCTCCGTCCCCATTCCCATCTCCATCCACGTCCCCATCTTCATCATTCACACTCCTTTCATGTCTGACTTGGACTTTGTAGGCCATCACTGACTACAAGTCACAGTTCTTGACATTGATACGTACCCCAAGTATCGTCAATCGTTTCTGAGCACTTAGGAAACGCTCATAACAATATATCAACAAGATATACAATGCCATGAGAGACAGGGTGATAGGGGATATATCATTTGGGATTTTTAAAGATTAAGGATAGTAGAGAGCTGGGAACGAAAGGACAGGTAGTTGATCCTTAAAAGTTGTACACATTTCTTGTTATTTCAACATAGCCCATTCTATCCACGACACAAAGCATCGTCTTGTACACCTGCATGCATTCAACAGCAAACAATCCGTACATCTCGTCTGCTGAGATAAATTGCAACTCTCAAGCTTTGTCCGACTTGGGCCTAAAGAAGTCAACTGGCAAGTGACAGTGACCAGGAAACAACGAGCAAGAACACGAGAGGCGGTCACGTCATCACTGCATGCATCGTCCATCGTAATTGGCTAGTGTCACATCAACTTGGTCGTAAAAATCTACAAAATCTCTTCGCAATGCCCAACATCTACACAACATCTACGTCGACTCGCACAAACAACGTGGCAAACACATATCTTGAAAACAATGGATCGTACAGGGGGAGGTGATGGTAACCTCTGGGAGTGGCGGATATGGGTCGTACCCACTGAGCAAGCAACGTCTTGTTCTTGACTTCCAGGTGCACAAAGGTCAAATCGAGGAGTGATCGGGTGGTGCGGATCTCGAAGACCAGACTTTCGTTCCACAAGGGATTGAGCGATGTGCCGCGAGTAGCAAGGGTACGACGCGTGAGTGAATCTCGTAGAAGGTCCGTAGGATCTACAGTCGCTTCGACATACAAGTCGGATGCGAGCGGGAGACGTTGAGCCGAGATGACCTCAATCCGAATGCGGTAGGTCTGAATGGGTTCATGGATCTTCTCTCGAAGGGCGCGCGGTTTCAGCACATAGCCATCACTGTCGATGAACATGGCTTGATTGAGGATAGAGCCTTCGTCTTATTCATGTCAGTTGTCGAGGCCGAAAAGCCAAGCAAATCAACTCACCGATCGTCTGCCAGTTGATGGCTACAATCTGAGCTCCAGCACACCACAATGGGACTGGGTTGTAGTTGGTGCTGTTCACTCGAGCGCCCTTGGGGTACACCCTCGAGATATGGGAGAAGTTGTGCTTGACCCAATCCGCCTGGTTCTCTTTGATGATTCGCGCTGCAGTTTTCTCCGAAACTGAGAATTGATGTCGAGGTTGATACTCAACTAGCTTGGAGAAACCTTGATATTTGACGCCTGCAGTGTAGACGAGCAGATCGGTGAGACTCTGAGAGAAAGACGATTTCTCCGAGCTTTGGATGCTCAATCTGCGAGCGAGACGAGAAATACCAGAATCTGATTCGGCAGAAGACGTCGAGTCCGGAGGAAAGGTGTCCAGTCGTGGTGATACGGCAGCCGCAGCAGGCGGTTTTGTCTTGAAGAGGACTCTGCCCTTGAGGGCTTCAGGACTAGGCAAGTCCAGTGAGGTGTCGATCCGCTCGGTCACCAGTAGGTCTCCGAAGACGTCTCGCAATATCCGGCCCAGGATGTCTTGCTGATCCGACGAGCAGTGCACCTCGGCTGAGATGATAACGGGATAGGGCGAGGCAACGAACCCATATTTGTTGATGGCCCGCAGGATGTCTCGTACAGGCACTTTGCTCGTAAGTGTCTTTTTGTGGTAAACCACAGGCTCGAATTCTCCGTCGTGCACGTCAACTGAAATCAGCAATGTTTTCCTCAAGTCGACTCACTTTCCACACATCGGCATTTTGCCAGGAGCACCCTGATATAGCCTTCCACCGTGCTTTCTCCTCGCCACTGTTCACCCACAAGGTACGTATTGTGCGAGCTCGAGATGAAGTAATCTTGCAAAGGCTTGGTCATGTCCGTGGGTTTCCGAGCTGCATTGATCGGAGAAGACAAAAAGTCACACAGAGATTCAACACTCCATGTATCGTTCGTGGCAAAGGTGTGAAAGACATCGCCTGGTTCGATCTTCTGTGTAACTCGAAGAAAATTCTCCACTTTCTCTCGGTTGAGCACACCTCCGCATGTCAGGCTCTCGTAAAGACTATCGATTTCCGGTCTAGTCTGGATCTCGCGAATGAGATCGCGGAAAGCACCACAGTCTATCGGACCCTAACTTTGTCAGCCTGATGCTTTTGCAGAAAAGGTATGAGACTCACGGCAAGCTTGCTCATCGATGTCTTTGGGACCACCAAGCCGATTTGTTTGCATAGTGCCACAGCAGCGTCCACGTCGACAGTCCTTGCACCAGCCGGCCACAGCTGACGAATCCAGATCATATCTGGGTCCGAGGCGGGAATGTCATTGATCAGACGATCGGACGTTTCCGACACCAACTGCTTGAGTGTGTTGACCCACATGGAGTAGACCTCATCGCTGAGGGCGACCATATGAAACACTTTCCATTGTGCTGATCGAACATAAACGATACTGATCCATCGGTTCGAAGCGTACGTATCGTCGGGAGGCTGATTGAGCCTCAGCTCCCTGATAGAGCTGATGGGAACTGCGGACGTTAGCGAAGAAATACAAGACCACGTGAGACTACACACTCTTGCTTCCTGTTCGACTGGTCCAGGAAATGACACCATCCTTGAGGCGAACAATGACTTGTTTGATCTTTTTGGACGAGATCTTCTGCATGGGCACGCCATTTGCAAGCGGGCCTGGTATGATCACGCCGAGCGAGCCGTCGGTCATGACCGTGATGGGACAATCATATGTGGCTCGACGTCGGGCAGGACGTATCACAGCGCACGGCAATGATTGGGGTTGGAGAGATGAACTGCGCCTGGCATAGTAAGTCAGCAGATTTTCATTTTCTTGGCGGAGTCTGAAAGAAGAGTGGGAGAAGGAAAGAAAGAGACCAAAGTAGCCCTCAGTTGGCCGTTCTTAATGTACATGAACTAACTTCACCCCCCGTAGGGTCAGTTTTAGCATGGAAATGTAAATCATCTCTGGGCTTTTGGTCGTGGTGGTTTGAATTGATTGATAATGGGTAAAAATTGTGGGAAAAAAAGGGGGAGAGAAGATAGTGTGGAAACGCAGCGATTAAACGGCAATGTAGTCGGCCGGCATGGAGCAGAGGGCTTCGAAGACTGACCTATAGCAAATATACCGGCGTCATGTTCATGGAAAGGAGCGCTCTTGCTCACTCTCTTTTCCTACGCAAGCGAGCATCAGCACCGGCCTCTGACTCCACGTAGTAAGACTTCTCATCTCATAAAGGAGATGATGCTGACGAGCAGAATGGTGGAGCGAGGCGAAGAGGCTCAGTATGCAACATGGCTGTGTGCGATATAGTCAATCCGCAGGGCGTCCCCCGCGTACGGGATAGAGGCCAGTAGGACTGGGGCGACAATTTATAGTCGTCATAGCCGGGGTAGGAGATAGAGGAGAGTAGGATGTGGGGTGTAGGATGGGATGATAGAAAAGTAAAGAGACTGATCCGATTACCGCGGGCGAAGGCCATCTGAGGACTCACCTTTGTGATGAGAAACCGGGGGAATGAAACGCTGATATGGCGACTGAGAAGAAGACGACATTCTCCTAGGACAACACGGAGCATTGCACCGAGGAATTTGGCCAAGCGCAGACATTGCGTAAAATACCACGTAAGGGCCCCTCGTTATCAATCTTTTTATACGAATCAAATTGCGGTCGTTATCGAAGAGACCTGCAACAACGGTGGTTGGGAAAGTCGGTATTGTTGCATGTAGTGACGATCAGAACCGAGATAGTGAGGTGTTTCAGGTCTCATGCCAGTCGAACAACAGGGATGCGAAGGCCGGCAGCAGCAAAAGGACACAAAGGCAAGTGCCGATGTATTCGATTGCAAGATGTGTCGTTGAGAGCGGCCGAGAGCGGCAGAGATAACGGCCGCAGGGCAGCTACATCCCAGAAGAGAATAGCTCGACAGAGACGACCATTTGCGATCAATAGGGTATGCATTCGGCCGCTCTTTGCAGATGTCATGCATGTGGGCCAAAAGGTACACCGGATCTTCAGCTCTCCCTATGCGCAAATGCACTCCTAGCCCTTATCCTTGCACCGACTCTATGGAAGATGAATGGTAAAGGAGCCGTAAGGACCATGAGGCCTCCCAAAAGACAAGTTGCTCCAACGGGTCCTAAACGTCGATACATTTGTTGACCAAACAAAGGGAAACCAGTGGCAAATGCGCAACGCATGAACGAGTTACTTGCCAGTGCTGATGCTGCCACTGGTCTATATGCACTGTAATTGGCGATATCAGCTGGAACTCCCCGTTGTTAGGTCTATAAAAATGACTGTGGAGGACATACTCAACAAGATAGGTGAATGTACTCGTAAAGGCATACAGCATTCCTGTACCAAAAAAAGTTGATCCCAGGATCGGAAGGATCCATGGAACATGTTTGAATGAGAGTAACCCGAGTAAGAGCAGACCGAGAGGACATAAACAAGCCCCGTAGAAACCCATGACGAGTCTTGCCTCAGGTGGAGCTTTACCGCCAGGGCTTGAAGCTGTAATGGTGCGGTAATGTCGATTAAAGAACGTCTGAGAAGAAACGGCACATACTTGGCCGAAACCAATACCGAGGAACGCGAGGCCTGTCTGTTGAAGCGAGCTAAAACATCATGCAATATTAGCGGTCCGTGCGAATTTGAGGCAGGTGAACTGTCGTACAAGCCATGCTGTGTACGGAAGATGTACGGCACTCCACCAAAGAAGATGTACAAGACGCCGAGAATGATAGCTGACCATAGATCGAGGAAGAGCACCATAGGTTGCGTCATTAGGAGAACTATCTTGATCAGCTGCAGTTAAGCTGTGCTGTTGTGTTATAACGAGACTTGCTGAATGGAGTCCTTATGCTCTTCTTTAGAGCGACCAAGAATGTCTGATGTCGCTTTTCGATAGGTGCTATCCACGGTTGACCCGTATCCTTCCTCAACCTGACGAATCAATTTTTTTCTTCTACATAGCACATTATATCAGGATAGACTCAAGACTCACTTCACTGCACGTCGCCTCAGGAGCTCTACACTGTATGTTTCTGGGACTAAACCGAACAATAAAACCAACATCACAGCTGCCCATATAATGATGACATAATACGTCCAACGCCAATCAGCGTTCTGATTGATGAATCCACTGATAATTACACCCAACACTGGTCCCATAAAAGGGGCAGAAGAAAATATCATCATAGGGCTTTTAGTATGGCATGTGATCAGCCTAACTTTTCGGTGCCCGAGTACCGGAGCTGGAGCTGGAACTTACGTTCCTACCTTGGCATTTGGAAAGACATCGGAGATTGCTCCACCCGAGACAGATATGAAAGCGGATCCAGCAAAGCCGGTTAAGAAACGAAAGATTAGGTGAACGGAAATATAATTGGCGAAAGCGACGGGAAAGTTGAGTACTGTGTCATATCCCTTTAGTAATAATCTGACATTATGAATAATGAAAAAGACCAACGGAGGAAAGTTGCGAAGCTGTAATGTAATACTCGACTGCGTCCTACGAATTCACTCAGAGGTCCAAGAAACACTACAGTATCTCATCAGCACAGTTCAGAGTATTGTAAGATCTTATTTGAGTGCGAGTGGCGAAGTGATGACTCACGAGGTCCAACAGCCAATCCAGCAACAAAGAAAGATATGCTCAGAATGCACACTTCCTCACTAACACCAAACTGCTTCTCCATACCGTCATAAGTCCCAGCGGCAATACTTGAACAACAAGTCACGCATCCACAAGAACCGGCCAGTACAGCAACCATGATCCTGATTCCTGATCAGCTTTGGTATTTGGCAAAGTTCAGCATGCGCACCATCTCTTTGATAAAGGCGTGTTAAGCGGATCATCCGGGTCTTCAGTACCATTCCAACCCACTGTCCATTGTTCTTGGTCGTCTTTATTGAGATTTTGCAGTCTGGCATCGGGTCGAACCTGCCTGTTTCCGGGAAGTGCTGACGAATGCGTATCGGTCGCCCCTCTTTCCTTCTCAATTCTTCCCGAATGATCCAACCTATCCAATTCGAAACCTTCCGGTGAGCCGTCAGATGGGCGTACGCCATCCGACATGGTCGGCGTTGGTGAAGGAGCTGCCGAGCGCTGCATCCCAGCAGATTTGTCTGAAGTCTCAAGAACCTTCAACGGTTTTGGTTCAGCTCTGCACCTTCTACTTGGTCTCTAGATCGTCTCGTCTAGATCTAAACCTCAGCGTTTAAGTCGCTGAAAATGACTCTTGAGTGCCCTTCACCAGAGCACGATAGACAGGAGGCTCATACTATTCCGTGAGTGCATAGTTGCAATTAATCGGCCTTCATGGCGACGACTCAAATACAACCTGGATACGTGCGATCGGGTTTCATAGCGAACTTGAAACATTTCCAATATATAGAAAAAAAGACAGAGAGATGGGTCGACGTCGGTACAGTCAGGTCGACGTCGGTACTAGGGAAGGGTAGGAGCTACTACGAGTGGTACACAGCGTTTCGCACCTACACACTCACTCTTCACACATGTGTGCATACTCATAGTTCACCTTCCCTCCATTGTGGCTGTTGATATTACAGGGAAAGAGATACATCGCATACCTTATGGAAGCAATTGATTTGTTTTTGGCAAGCAAACGTCGGCCGAGTCGTCGGGAAACGAAAATCAACAAAACAAAACGGCCGAATCACGGACAGAGTGAGTGGCAAGAGTACATCCCAAGTCAGACACAGAGTTCACTACTAAATCCTACAGATATTACATACTTCTCCCTTCGAGACCTCGTATTATTTCAGACCTATCGAATCACTTCTCCTACTACTTCTGCTCCCTCTTTCTCTCAATGGAATCGCTCTGGAACCTCGCCACCGACACCTTCCAATTGATACAGCGGAACGAGCTTTGCGTCTTTCCTGAAGAACACCCATCGTTTGATGAACCAAGGCAACCAGGTCTTTGTCTGGTACTTTGCAAATACCGGTACTGGTACAGCAAAGACGAAATCGAGTTCTTCAAGGGTCCTCTTTGAAGTTTCGGGGGTAAACAAGAAGATGAGTACCCACGCGAGAAGATTTGTTCCGGCGTAAAAGAAAAAGGCGCCAGCCGCACCGAACGCCACTAACATCGAAGGGAACGTGAGACCAAGTACGGCGGACCACATGTTATTTTGTTGTACGGCGAACGACATGCCTGCTTCGCGATGGGTGAGTGGATATGCCTCGGCTGCGTAGACGAATGGGACTGGTCCCATGCCTGGGCTGTAGAAGGCTGTGAAGATGTATATGGCCAAAGCGATGATAGGTACTCGAGCAGGGTTGGCAGTGTCGAGATAGAACATCCCACCAGCCCAGAATAGGGAGATAGCCATGCAAGGGAAGGTGAAAAGGAGCAGGTTACGTCGACCGAAGGTGTCGATAGTCCATATTGCGGGGAGAGCAAACACGGTGTTGACTAGTCCGAAACCGAAAGATGCAAGCAACGATTGCTTGACAGAGTACCCCGCTTCGGAGAAGATGGTCGATGAATAGAAGGACATGATGTTGATACCACATAACTGTCTATAAACACAATCAGTTGACGAAACATGAGTGAATCAGATATACGATCGACTCACTGAGAAAGCATGACAACCCAACTTGCGAGGTTTGCCCTCCTCAATCGTGGCACCACGAAGATATCGCCCAGTCTTGAGAAATACGTCGTCCCCTTGAAAGCATCTTGCTCCTCGATAATTTGGCAATAGGCATAATACATGTCTCTTGCAGCCTGAATCTCACTCTTCCTCAACCTGCAGAAAGAACGGAACGCCTTGGGATAGTTGCCTTTCTTCATAAGCCATCGAGGTGATTCCGGCGCGAACCAGATCAGGATAAGTAGAGGGACGGCGGGGATGAAAGCTGCTGAGATTTGGAGTCGCCATGCGATTTTACCAACTCGGTCTGAGGTTATCGTCAGCTGAGAATATCATAATATCCAGAAGGAGGACTGAACGTACAGAGGACGAGGTTGCTGCAGAAGCCGAAGAAGATACCTGGATAACGTTAGCTCAATTGACTATCGAAAGTAGCCAAAGGCAAATGTAGATATGTAGATTGGCTGGCATTGCTGGATGCGAATACATGAAGGGCATGGCGATATGGGAAATGGTTACGGTTATGGTACAATGAGATGATGGGTGGCATCCGACCAGAGTGGTCTGACCAAGGTCTTGCGACTTACCGAAAGCCACCCAGAGTTGGAAAGACATAACGAGGGCACCTCTGATTGACGCTGGTGCAGCCTCACTCGTCATGATCGGGATGGTCGTGATCTTCATTCCCATACCCAGACCGAGCAAACATCGACAGATGAATAGCTCATACCAATTCCGAGTAAAGCCTTGAGCCAGTACTAAGCAAGAGTCAGCTTGCTATCCCGAATACCATTTATTCTCGAGTGGAAGCTTACCTGGGAAGACACAGAAGAGACCGGTGAAGAAGATGACACCTCGACGACCGAGGAAGTGATTCGCAGGATCACAAAGCAGAGCCGACTGTGCAGATACGTTAGTCCTTGTGAGAAAGTACGTTGACTCGACTTACAATAGTTCCGACCATAAGCGACGGGGCACTGTTGATCATACCGACGAGCCAGGTGTTGTCTGCGATTCCAAACTCTGTTGGGAATGACAGGTTGGCCTGTTTATATCAGGATGATAGCTCGACGGGTTTCAGTGTATCAACTTACACCATTGGCACCGGTGTTGTCCCAACTGCATCGATCAGTTGGCGATCTACATTCTCAGTCTGGACATACCCTTGGATGGCAGAGCCAATCGAGCAGACGATAACTAGATAGTACAATGCCGAAGTCTGACTCCACTTATCTAGGAGAGTGTTAGTCCCTGATCGCATTGCCTGGACCATTAGAGCTTACGGGTGAACTCTCTTCTCACCCAATACTTGTCCTCTTCGGTGAGGTCAGTGAGACTCTCAAACTCGGCGGGGTTCTGCGCGAGTAATGCAGCTCGGCGAAAGAGATCTCGCTTGTCGTCGAAACCATACTGAGAACAAAACCTGTCGGAGGTGCTCCAGAGCTCTTCGCGAGTAAGACCGACGAGCGGGTTCTGGATCCTACCACGAGTCAGTCTTCTACGCAATCATTTGTTCAGGCAGACTCACTTTGCAGAGACATTCCGATTCCTGCTGGCATGTTCACGACGTTGTTGCTCAATGTCTTCGACATGATCCAAGTCTTGCTTGGAACTCTTCTCTGGATTATAACTAGCTACCTGGCCCTGGGGCAAAGGTGCGGCATGTGGAGAGTCTACGCTAGAAGATGAGGATGACATTGTGAGTAGGCCTAGCTTTGTCAGGAGAGGAGGCAGATTAGCAAGCAATGTTGCTCTGAGTGGACATTTGGGACAGCATATATATTTCAAAATCGGCAACAGACGAACGGAGTTTATGTGGAGGATCAATGTCAATTACACCATGTCATGTGAGTGAAGAGAAAGGGGGATAGAGTGGAAGGAGGAACGCAGGGTACAATGCGCTCAAATAGGAGGGGTGGGAGGAGAGCCAGCCGTAGAAGCAGACGCAGCCGCAGGACCAGGACCAGGAGGAGAGTGGCAAGGCCGGATCAATTTACATCTTCGGGGATCTAGAGGGTCCGGGGACAAGTCGGGGCAATCGGGGGCCTCTGCGTTTGTCCATGGAGTCCCCAACTCGGGGCAGAAGACATACTCGGACCCGATTTCCGGCAAGAACGAGGCCGGCGAGGCCGGTTTCTGCAGACCGTCATGTACTTAGTGCAGTTCCTAGAAGATGCAAACTCTAGTGACGTCAGCGTTTATTCCCTGCGGTTATGAGCTGTACCGGCTCTGGAGAAGACGCGGAGGATTCGCGGAGTTGTGATGAACTGAACTGAGTTTTGTGCGACGTCTGGCACGGATTTTGTCTGGATTGTAGCTCACATATCGGGTAATCTACATAGTAACGGCGGAGTAAAAAGATGTTCAAAGGGAGCCCATCATTGCACATGCTAGTGGTAGAGGCTGAACGGCGTTTATGTCGGTCCGGAAGAACGCCGAAACCGTACTACATAAGAAGGAGGCGACACATGCCCAGTCCTTCTCATTGACGTTCTTACTACATACCAAAAATACACATCACACCCAACAGACAGAATGATCAGCAAGCCCGCTCCTACCCTGCTTGAGCAGCTCGAGAACGCCGGTGTCGGCGTCGATGTCGATGACGGTGATCCCAAGATCGTCGCCTCCGTCTTGCCTTATCTAAAGCCGCACGATGTGACCAGTAATCAGCTCATTATCCAAGCTCAAATCATCAACCCTGCAAACAAGGAGTTGATCGAGGAGACTATCCGTTCCATGCCTGGTGCTAGCTGGGAAGACATTTACACCGTCTTGGTACGTCTTCGCTAACTGCGCTTCCGACTTAGGTGTGCAGCTGTTGATCCGTGATGTAGACTGCCAAGTTCCACAAGAAGCTCATTCATATGATCTCGGGACGAGTTCTCGCTCAGGTCTTCCCGACCAACGCATACGACAAGGAAGCCATCATTGCCCACGCTCGCAAGTACCGTGACGCATACAATGCAGAGGGCATCTCCAAGTACGTTACCTAATACCCCACTACTCTCAATGCCTACTCCTGTCGTCGGAGGATTCACATGCTGACACTCTATAGCGACCGATTCTGTATCAAGATCCCCACGACGACTGCCGGTGTCCAAGCAGCTGCAGTGCTGTACAAAGAAGGCATCCGTTCTCTCGGAACTGCTCTCTTCTCCCTTCCTCAGGCCATCGCCGCCGCCCAGGCCAACATGCTCAGCATCTCGCCATACTACAACGGTCAGTGGTACTTCTGTTGATATCTCAAGTGTCCCGCTAAAGTTCAGTTCAGAAACACGTGCACATGTTGAGCCTGAACTATGGCCCGATGTAGAGGACCCGGCTACTCAGCACCCCATGTCGGCTCGTATGATCCATATCCGTGACACCTATGCCAAGTTCAAGGCAGAGGGCAAGCATGTCCCCCTCAACAAAGCCGCTTCGTGAGTTCAGTTTCCTGACTTCCTTTCCTCTGCCTTCCGTTCCCTCCACTCAGTGATTGCCCCCTTTAAGGCCTCAGCTAACCAAGCAATCAGGTGTATCACCGCCCGCGAGTGCATGGCGATGATCGAGCTTGGTGCTGACCAAGTCACTATCCTCTCGAACCAGCTGGACGACATGATCTCCACCACACGTCTACCAGCCTACGTCAAAGGAGCTGAATGGCAATCACGATTGCGCCCTCAAGTCGATCAACCAACTTTCAAATGGGCAGACTGGGTGGCACCTGAACCCACTGTATCCAAGACTCGTATGGCCCAACTTGCCAAGACGGACCCTCTTAGCAAAGTCATGAATGCCGATTACGTCATGGCGGATCCAAACATCGATTACCTCGCTGATGGTGTGCTGGACAAGTATAATCAGGAGGATGAGGTGACTCGACTCAGGCTCAAGGATGCCATGGACCTTTTCACAGGCGGTCAGAATGAGAGTGAGGCTGAGATTAAGAGGTTGCAGAAGATTTATGTCTAGGTAGATCGATTAGTGATAGAAACTGTGACAAGATGTATATCGAGGCGTCATTGCACTTATGAAATTCATTCTTCTTCTTTGTTACTCGAGTGGGAAATCGCCTGAGAAGTAAAAGAGACTGACCCTGGTGATATTTGAAATGATTGCCAGCACTACAATGAACAGAGGCCTGTGCACCACAGGTGAGTGGTATCATGTAGATACGTGCAAGGCAAGGTAAATTTGAAAGCATGGGCTAAGTAGGATTTGAAAATATCCCTGTCACGAAGGCGAGTGATAGGCTGCGGGCGATAAATGGTGGGGTTTAAAGATGACTATACTGTACCCGACAGAAAAATAACGCATGCAATGGGTAAATCTGCTGCATGTACAGTATAGTATCGTCGTATTGGATTTATATACAGTATAATACACGACTGCAATCCTATATATCAAGTCTGATCCCCTCGTTCCCAACTCTAAGCCGACGTCGTCTGCGGGTCATTCTCGCCTTCATCGCCTTCATCGCCTATCTATTCGAGGAGTGTACCAGAGTCACTGTGTGCGTCTGAATGTAACATGTACCAACCACACAGCTTGTTGAGCGTGCGATGCATGTAGAGCAGAGCATCGGTCCTCTGCCCATGTACTTCAGCGCTCTCTCCCTCAGATTGGTTCGTTGCCATGTTTCTGTCCTCTCCTTCACCTTTATGACGCGTGCTTCCCACCCTTGTTTCAACATCAAGATGCGACATGGATTCGAAAGTCGAACTTTGACTCCTTTCAAAGCAAACAAAACAAGTTAACGAAGTCAGAGACTCGTGGTTAGCAGGTAGGTGTACTCACCGGTCAGCGTTCCTTTCTGCGCTCAACTCGGAGAGCTTTGCCGATGTATTCGACCCGCCGAATGGTCTGGGCGGGTTGTTTGCATCAGGGGACCTTTTGCCCTTTAACAGCATGTTTTTCGCGCTTTGCACGAGGTCCGCTGAGGCATTCCGGAAAACATAGTCAAGTGCGCGGTGATCGTGTGGCGCGAAAAAGCTGACACCATCTTCGTATGGATCCTTGCTGTGATTGTCGCTCTGAGAGTGACTCGGGTTCTCGCTCTGACTCTCGCTTGATTCTCGCACTGATCCTTGATCCGCCTTCCAGAGAGTAACCATGGATATGAAGTCGGCCAAGACATGAATTGTGTATTCGATCTTCACATCCTCGAAGACTCCATGATAGTGAGCGGTGGTCGAACTAGCGATGGATCTTGTATCCTCAGGCGAGGGGAACTTGTTTACGTTTCTGCTGGACATTGAGTCTGATGAGGAAATGTGAGGTGATCGATATTCAAGGTCAAAAGCAAAGTCTTGATCTGAAGGTCAGAATGGTTGTGTTGTGTTGAGAGAAGATGAAATGGAAGTTAGATTTGGTCCATATTCGACATCTTATATACCTGAGGATTAGCCTTCCTTGCTTCGCAGAGGAGAAACACTGTTTTTGAAGATCCTTTGAATCATACCCCGTGGGCTTCTTAACAGTCGTGGCTCACTCCTTTCATATGCTTGGTTGCTGATGCATCCTTCCCATGACGACATTACGGCAGCTCTCTCCTTCCCTGTGAGACCTGTTCGTCATGATATTCTTGCAAAAGAGCCAACCTTTGTTTAGTCGTTACTCTGCTGAGACGCTTTAGGTCGGCGTGACATAGACAGTGAAGACAAGTGGCACCTTCGCCACTACTCCCTAACCAGCGTCAATTAGTAAGAGCTATATTCATAAAGTTTATAGTCTCATGCATGAGCTTTTAAATCTTTGTATCCGTGCTCACTGTATGATGTAGGGAACTCAGACTGGCGCTGTTGCTCGAAGCGCAAGCGTTATCGATTCTGCTGATTCCTCAATTGGCGAACAAAGGTCCGTGCGCATGTACTACGGTACGGTATTACGTAGGTATCATCGACTCATGATAAAGCAAACTGATTTCATGACTTGTGAATAGGGCTGGTCAGAGCCAAAGCTGTTTCATGTCCCTGCTAGTTATGGCGTGCGAGCCTAGATAAGGCGGCTTTTCACGATTACTACTGCATGACGGGAAAAAGAATCAACAATACATCCGATTGCCCGGTCCGCTACGTGTATCTCTGTTTTGGGTCTATATGCAGTACGGCACACAGGTCGGACATGATTGTACATTGATAAGCCACAGCTGCTAGTTTGAAAAGCTTCGTAGTCCAGGAGGCTCTATATTTCCACGTTCGTCGCCAATATACACGCTGCTGCGTATGCGGGACCCGTTCATTCACCAGCCTGTGTGTTTGTGCCATTCATTTGGGGATCAGTATTGTGGGTACCATTAGTGGAGTCATTAGTCGTGGAATCATCAGCCGTGCTACTGTCGCACGCCCTGCCGAGGGCCAGTGACAAGTATTCATGAGCTGCGGCTCTACGGGTTTCTGCCACCACTTCGCTCTCGGCGTCACTCGAGAATGAGAAGACGGTCTTCATGGTCTTCATCCATGACCTTACAGCATTGGACGCGGAGGATCGGGAAGATCTTCTACTGTATCGCCTGAAGATACCACAAGTCAACAGTGGGACAGGCAAGTGTATGAATATTCTCACGCTTCTTCTTCAAGCCATAGCTTTATCCGTTCATCAACCGTCTCAGGAAACTCTTCCCTCCACCTGCCATCTCTCCACACCTCCATACAGGCCGTAAGGAGTTCTTCCGGAGGATGCTCAAAAGCCTCTATGACTTGTTCCGGCTGATACTTCGTGTAGAATCCGACAGGGCCTTCGTGCCGATTCGTGCCAGCCGTGCCAGCCATCACGAAACTGCCAAAGCAGCGTCGGTCATCTCTATGCAAGAGTTCAGGCAGCGCTCCGATATGGTATCCCAATCCATTTGTCAATGTCCCGGTAAAGCTTTGCGTCCCGCAGCTTTCCAGGAATGCAATCGTGCTGGGTGGAGGGTATCTTTCGAGCACGCCGTCGACCTGGACAATACGTTCTGTCGTAAGGAATTGGGCAGCGCGCCTTGAAGAGGGCGTGCTTATAACGCAGTAGAGAAATCCTGTAAGATGCTCTAAAGCTGTGAAGGTAGCGTTTGATGAGTGAAGTGTGAAATTAGAACCCTGCAGCCTAACGTTGACAGGTTATATACAGTACCCAAGGGCTAGCATTCCTATTCTCCCATGGAAGAAACGTCACTTTGCAAAATCCTCTCAATCCGTCGCCGTGGGCTACTCGATAGTTGCCTGATCCTTTCATGTGTTTTCTTTGCTGAGCAATAACGACATTATGACGTCTATGATTGGCTTTGGACAGTCCCTACCTTTGTTTCCCCTAGCTTTCTGACACGCTGCAATGGGACCTGCCCAACTCTATTGGAGGCATCGTCTACAGGCAATTGTGCATCGGGCTTACATGCACTACAGGATACAAAAAAGCTGACAATAATAACGGAAATACTTATGCCTTGGCCACTAGTCTACTCACTTGTGGTTCAACGACTGGAGGTACTTGAGACACTCCCTGGGCATATGCCTTCCGCCACACAAGCTGCAGGCATGTTTACCTGCCGGGCATCCTCTTTGATTACATCGATTGAAGACGTATCTAGTACACAATCGGTCGTCTCTGTAATAGATCCAAGGTGGCAGGCCGTTGGTGGCGGTCTCGCTGACTCCGAAATTAGCTATGACAGGCTCCCCGCTCGATAGTGTGTCTTCGCGACATGTTCGCTCATCGTGACCCCGGCGTCCGCATCGAAAACAATCCTCGTTCATTGTTGAGCTAGTGGCGCGACTTCGGGTGATGCGCCTCGGGGATTGGTCTACCGCTATGTTGATGTCAATGTTGAATGGTGTGATATCCGGTTCTGGGGACTGCGGGTGACATGAATCCGGTTGTACAGGAGTAGGCGCTCTTGAGGGCGTAGGCGATCGTTCTTGGAGCGGCTGTTTGCCCTTATTCCTGACTTTGGGACTAGCAGACTGAAATGTCAGCTCAAAAGATCCTGGCACTTGCCCTTCTATCGCCCAAGTCTCGTTCATCTGGACTGTCGCTGCTGCTGCTACTGCTGCGAGAGCTTCTGCCTGCGATCGGAGTGGGAGCGCTTGGTGGAGGCTATACGCTGATGAGCAGACCACAATGGAAAAAATCCCGGTTCACTCACCGCAGACCCAACTGGAGAGCTTGGCAAGAGATCTCCGGGTGCCAGTGCCGTTGTGTTGTTTAACGGTGAAGAAGGGATTTCCGTAGGCACACGGGAGGCTGACGAGCCGACAGGCACCGGATCGAACTCTCTCGAGTACAGCTGATCATTGAGTAGGTCTACCAACATTGAGAATCTGCCCAATTCCATATCCAATAACCTGTCTGAGGGTCTGGGGCTCGGTGGTTCCGGCGAAAGCTCCGGTATCGGCGGACCCTTGAGCTTCTTCAAGCTGCAATGATAGCTAGCTCTGAAAACATCTCGAGCTTGAACGAAAAAATTGTACGGTGTGATATCCGGACTATCGAGAGTGATCTGTGGCCAGAGCTCTTCTGGCAGCGCCTCACGAATCTTCTCACGGATATCCTCCTCAATCAAGGACATGATCTTAGGAATGTCGTCGTCGAGAAGGTACTGGGTAATGAAATCAGCTGCTGCGGACCGAGCTTCCGCAGTATCGAGGAGCATCTCTTCTTGACATTTAGCCAGCACCGAATCGGAGAGTAGTCTGGTGTCAATCCACTTCTGCTCTCCATCGTCGAGCTCCCCGCTAAGGATCCGATCAATTTCTTCTTGCTCGGTCTCTTCATCGGCAAGGAGGGAGAGCAGTTGTGGACGTTGATATTTTCGTAATAGGCTGCCCAGCTGGCCAAGGAGGAGAGAGAAAACCGTCTCTGGAAATTTGTCTTTGTTGAGTGTCTCGCTTTCCATCTTTAAACAGTCTGGGGTTCCTGCATCAATTGTATCAAAATCAATGTGTGGCGAATAAGGACGAGCAACATACTTTTGTTTCCAGGTAGTGCTGTAGGTCCTTAACGTGGACTAGATCTGTAATCGACAAGTGGTTCAAGAAGAAGGATGAGTTGGAAGGTAGGACTCAGAAGAAAGTAAAAAGCAAGAAGAAGCTGGAGTACAGGATGAAAGAAAGAAGGAAAGAAGAGTGGATCTCTGCCCATCGGTTTCCCAACGCGGACACTCTTTCCTTCTTTGCCACTCAGACCAACGAGAACAAGATAACAGATGTCACATCACTCAGAAAGTCCTTCACCGCACTCTCAACTTATAATCTCACACCACCTCCCGCATGACCATTTTCCCCAGTCCCTCCTCGATGCATCCAATCCACCTCATCCTCAGTGCCAATCTTCACCGCATCCTCTTCGCCACTATAATCTTGCTCGGCCATCTCATACGCCTCGGGTCCATCTGGCTCATGAGAGGCCCGTGTCTGCAACTTTGCATAGCCTGCTTCGACTGCTTCTGGCCGATCGGCAGTGGCAGACGCGGCATTCTTTCCTGTAGATCGGTACAGGTGTACGAGGAATGTGATAACCAGGTAGATAAGGAAAGAGAGGGAAAAGTCGAACAGAGCATAGGAGACGTGATCGATGCCGAGACTGTTTCCAGTGAGTCTCAGTCTCACCGAGAATTGATATAGAAGGTTCAGACTCACTCATCCGCATTGTGCAGTTCCTCATCTGTGGCTGACAAGAAGAGTGTTCCACCCAGCACAAGGAGCTACGATATAAGCTCTCGACTGTTGAAAACCAACGGAAATTTCTCACGTATGGAGGCAAGTGCTGGAATATGCGAGTGACTCCTGGTGGAGTTGGGCCGTCGTTCAACACAAAGCAGATCTCTACTATCCGCAGCGCGCCTGCAGCAATGAGTGCGTAGCCGAAGAGAGCATGGATCTGCGGGAAGTCAATTGAGTGCTCAATTGGGATGAACTATCTCCGTACCTTGGATGAGATCATCAGGGCCTGCTCGTGCGCCGACATGCCCCAACCCGTCATGATGATACTGAAGAGGATAAGTATCAGCTCGGTTGGCCGTAGGACAAGCAAGCTCACATGGCCGCAGGCACGAATGATCGCTTGCCCTTTCGACTGAGAAAGATGCCTAACATGCCGCCAGCCCACCAAAGCACACCCTGTAAGTGTCAGTCTGGTTGAAGAAGTGGTAGAGAAAAGACGGACCATCATGGTGTGCTGCATGTCCTTGTGTGACCATGCCCCGCCATGGTGCTCGGTAAATGTGTTCACGATGCCCTGAAATTGAGTCAACATGATGCTGATTGCAAAGCTCTCATAGGGCTTGAGACTCACCCAAGCCATGATCACCGAACTATCCAACATCTCCTGACTACAACCTATGCGAGCCAGCCATTCCCCACCGAGATGAAGCATGATCACCATAGTCGCGGCATAACCGATGAAGGCTGATCCCATGATATAATGTGCAGCGCATTGGCCAAGATTACCATCTCTGCAGAAACCGAGAGCCGTTGCGACGCCAAAGAGCATCTCTGATCTGTATCAGCCTCATTATCGATCAATCGAGGAGTGAAAATTCAGAGAGAAGGGAAAGGGGGAGGAGAGGAAAAGGACTGACGAGTCCAGCCTAGAATCGGGAAGACTTTGCCAAGTGTTGAATGGATGGGGACAACGAATCTTCGTACTGTCTTTTCGAGAATATGTAATTTGAGGAAGATTCCGCATACGGTTTGCTAATACCGCATTATCAGCAAGTTGATGGCAGTATATGTGGCCAGTAGACCTGGCACATATCTGGGCCAGTAGAGGTTGGAGTAGATACATACAATGATGAGGATGATTGATATTATTTTTGCCATAGTTCCATGAACCTTTTCCACGAGTCAGCAACGATGTCGATAAATCAAGAAAGGGAAGAACTCACAGTCGCTGGAAACATCCGACCATGATGATGATGTCCGAAATATGCACCTATGAAGGAAAGAATGACATTGATAGTTTGGAGTGGTACATGATACTTTGATCTTTTTGTTTTCATAATATCAGCTCTCCCTCTTTCTCTTTCTTTCACTTGACTTGACGTACTTGGAAAGACCAAGGACCATTCCTATTGGGAAACTGATTGCCCAAACGAATGTTTGTAGACTCATCTATACCAAATACAAGATAGCGTTAGTAAGGACGGACAGGATAGGGCAGGATAGGATAGGACAGGACATGACAGGACACGACAGGATAGGACAGGACATGACAGGACACGATAGGATAGGATAGGACAGTACAGGAGACAGGATATATAATTTGAAAGGAGGCGGAACAAACATACATGAACATAAATGAGAGCATCAAATGGTATACTCGTATCGATTTCAGTCACATTATGATGTGCGTGAGCTTGTACTGTATCGTGTCAGTCAGGTCACAAGTTCATAAATGATTTGATTAGAGGGATGAAAATAGACATGAAAAGACTTACCGAGAGGTAACAGAGGTATGAGCACCAACGGCGTAAAAGACGCCATGCTTTATCGTGAATTTGCGAGTTGAGCTGAATGTACAACGTAACGTCTCAAGTTGAGTCAGCCCTCGAAGATTTCAAGACACTTCAAGATGTGAATCGAATGCGAGTTTTATAAATTTATAAATCGTAAAAAGTCTGACAACAAAACAAGATACGAGCAATCAAAAGGGTCGACGAAGGTCCGACTGATCACCGGCGGCAAACGTCCGTTCGGCTCGACGCTCATATCCGACGCGTCTTCCATGTCGCGCTCGCTATCTTAATCTCTAAGAGCAGTAGTTTGCACTGGATTGAGAACCAGATAAAGTAGTAGTACCATGCAGTCTAAAGAAGAATAACGAACAACATATGACTCAAATCTACAGTGATACCCAACGAAATCCAAAAGAAAATATATAGCCCTAATACACTGCTCACTCGCCGTCTAATGTCAAACTCTCAACCCTCAAGTCTCAACCTTCAACCCTCAATCTCAACGTCAACCTCAACTTCTTGAACTAACACCTGAGTTTCTGTATCTTTTCCTTTCCTCCTCCTGAGGCCCAATCCACCAAGTGCACCGCCTCTCGTAAACCTTCCTCGTTGTTCTTCCCACCTATTCCGCACTGCGTCTTTGAATCCTGCAGCTGTCAATTCCGACAGAGGCGGGATGGTAGGTAATGAGATTATAGCTGGTATAGCTGGGAGTGCAGGTAGGTTTGTGAAGATATAAGAATCCCTTAGAGTCATGGGAGTCTGACTGGGCGTATAAGGAGTAACGAGTGGTGAATCTTCTGGTGTTCCAGGTAGAGGTAAAGTTGAATCCAAAACAGTCGGATCAAAGGCAATGGCAGTATCTACCAAAGGCTCGTCTAGTCGTTTCGCCTTGGACTTGGACTTGGACTTGTCGGTTGCACGACGTTTGAGGTAGCCGTTTAATCCTCCGCGGAACCAACTGACATGTAAAGCTCCTGAGAGAGCGAGCAGGATAGTTGGCATCCAAGAGTCATCGGTGATGAGTCTCGAGGATGGTCGAGCACAGTCGATGAGGAGTATGGCGTGGAATAGGATACGTAAGAGGAAGAAGGTGACGAGGAAGCGTTCGTCGTTGCGGATGGAAGGGAATAGATTTGAAACGGCTAGGTCTAGGGTGGGTACCTGGTTTGGATTATAATTAGCTGTGATCAGGCATGACAGTCGGAAGGAGGAGCGAGTTGTGGAATGGACAACAGAGATGAGATAGGAGATGAGATTAGGGACGACAAGGAAGAAGGAAAGATGGGACATGGGAGAACGCAAATGGGGATTGGACAGGAGATTGGAAATAGAAGAAACATACCTCCATAATACCAGCAATGAGAAAGATAGGTGATTGACTTGAATTGACGAGGTGAATCATCAGAGCGATATAACAGCTAAGAATGTCCGACCACTATAAGCTTGTCCTCGCCTACTTTGTACTTTCGATATCTTCTACTAGTAGGGAAAGGCTGACTCACATATGATGTACCCATCCAGTGAGTAAACCGACTTGAGATCTATATTTGAAGTATCCCACCAGCAGCTGAAAGAAGAGAGGACTGGTTTTAGCATTTGTATTTCTCACTCTCTCTCACACACACACTCTCTCTTTCTCACACACACTCTCTCGTTCTTTCTTTTCAAATGGAAACGCAGGGCAATCAAAGACAAGATGGCAAGGTGAAGCAAGGTAAAGCAAGGTAAAGATAAGAAAGACTCACATCAGAAGTCAAATAAGTAGCGAAGAAGACCACTCCAACCTTTCCCAAGACATACATCCAACCCTCTCCACCAGCTTTCAAAACCTCTTGCAAACCATATACGATATAAGTCCATACAAAAGGTACCGAGATGATTGACATTGTAGTTGCTGATATTGTTGAGAGGATATATGCTCTTTGTTTCTCTGTATTGAAAAAAGGTGATATTTTCGTATAGGTCGTGTAGAGTCCTAAGAACAGTGGCAGGGGTAGTATGATTGGTATGGAAGTATAATCTATCATTGTAGATTGCGAGAGATAGATAGATTAGAACAATGATAGAATTTGGAATTTGGAATATCGAAGGGGATGTTGAACTTTGGAATATCGAAGGGGACGATAGATTTTGGAATATCGAAGGGATGATATAATGAGGGATAGGAAAGATAAGTTGAGTGTTGAGTTGAGACGACTTGTAAGTGCGAGTCGATAAGAGGTTTTCTTTTGTATATAGAATAAAGGATAAACACCACTGAATATCCACGAACGAGCCAGCTCGTCAGCTCGTCAGAATCTACGGTATCTATCCCCACTTTGAACGTTGACGTTAGAATGTCAACTAAATATTCATCATGTAATGTAGTCATGGATTTATCAAGGGCACACAAAAAGGCCAACACGTGCGAAACCTTGGCGTAACTGTAATTATCCCGTCATTACCCCAAAAAGAAATCGTCCCTTCCATTAATCACCAGAATTTATAGAAGAAAGCACAGACGATATAGGAAGTAGATCAGCACAGACAATGCAAAGAATCATACAGTCAATAGGTGTATAGAACAAGAAATACTCAGAAAGTTATCGAGGGACCACAGTGAATAGACACACACACACACACACATTCGCTCAAACCCTCGAATCACATCGAATTGTACTGCATCGTGACTATCCATAAAAATGCTAAACACATGGCTAGATTCAAATCTATACTTATGAATCTTGGGTATAACAGGTTGATAGTCAAATGCTGGAAACACACCAGGGACAAGTGAGTGTACGAAGTCGTGTCGTGTTTCCAACCAATAATTCTCGTAATACTGATCTAGGATCATTCTGAGATCTCCATCAGCTTCTTCCATTTCTGAAAGAAAAAGCAACTCACGCTGTGCACACTGAACACCATGTCCACCCCTCTCATCATCATCCTCGTCCATCTCATCTCCATTTTGTACAGTTCGCCTTTGCCTATCGTTGGGTTCCTCGAGCGTGACTTCATCGACATGGACCTTTTTGCCAAACTTCTGGATCTCTTTGCGTGGAGGCAGAGCGTTTTCGAGCAGTGGAATAGAGTCGAGAGGGATGCTGTCGGGGAATTTGACGTTGATACGCACGTAAAGGTCGCCAAGCTCGTGGTGGCGGTAAGAAGGCATTCCCTGTCCAGAAATGACCTTTGTTGCGCCTAAACATAACCGTTAGCCGGAATTCACTCATCTAGCAGAATAGCTCACCAGGCTTGATGATCTCTCCGGGAACGATGGTGACGTGCAATGCCCGCTCATCCAAGTGCTCAATAGCGAATTCTCCACCACCCAATGCCGTCAACAGGTCAATTTCAGCCTCACAGAACAGGTTGTCGCCGTTACGCTGGAATCGGGGGTGTGGCTTCTCCTCAAGAACAATGACCACATCTCCAGGCTGGATTCCTGGGGCTTGATCCGACTCTCCAGCAAATTTGATCTGTTGACCACTCTTCATTCCCTTGTCGATATGTACCTCGAGCACCTTGCGCTCCGAAAGGGTCTTCTTGCCGTTACAGTTCTTGCAGCGGTCTTTAGGGTTCATGATTTCGCCAGTACCCTCACACTCGTTACACGGTTGTTGGATTTGCTGCATCATCGGGCCGAGTTGTCGAAGCATCACCTTGACACCCTGTCCACGACACGATGTACAAGTTTGTACGGCACCCTTCTTGCCGCCCCGTCCCTCACATGTCTTACAAATGACAGACTTTGATAAAGCCAGCTTCTGAACTTTGCCCTTGTAAAGATCCTCAAGGGTGACACTGATACGGTGAACAAGGTCTTTGCCACGACGAGGTCCAGACGGCCGCGAGCCTGGTGTTGTGAGCTGAGGTCGCAAATGTGATTTCAAATCAAATCCACTCACTGCCTCCGCCAAAGAAGCCGCCACCACCACCGAACAGTTGGCTGAAAAGATCTTGAGGGTCCATTCCTCCGCCCATACCACCGGCACCGCCTTCTAATCCTGCTTTACCGTGCACGTCATACACCTCTCGCTTGTTCCTGTCAGACAATACCTCGTAGCTATTTCGTCAGCTTTCGCTTCTGTTTCTTGCATCTAGCCAACTCACGCATGGGTCAACTCTTTGAACAGCTCGGGGTCTCCACCTTTGTCGGGGTGGTTCTTCAGCGCACTTTGCCGTGTCAGCTTATGTAGCAGATGGCAAACAAGTAGCTCACCCCTTTCGGTACGCCTTTTTAATCTCATCATCGCCCGCTTCTGGGCTAACGCCAAGGAGGTCACTGATGTGTAAAGTTTGGGGCAAGAGTAGAGTAGGAGCAAGGGAAGAGAAGAGAGAAGAATCGTGGTTAGCGCTGAGCTCCACAAGGAAGCTGGATTTTTACTCACTAGTACTCTCTGTGGAGAAAAGGAACAGTGGGTCAATACAGAGTGTATGTAAGCACGTTCGAACATCAATATCGAGAGATGACGGTAGCGAAGAGACGAGCAAGGGATGAAAGAAAAAAGACATATTGGTCAGCATTAACGATCATTCAACGGCCATCCTTCCTCCTTATTCCACCTTCACCAGGGGAGCTAATTGCCACTCCCCACCTCAACTCTCTATTCTAGACTCTTGAACTCACGTTTCTTTGACCATATTCTTACGTCTCTATATGTAATCGGACTGGAAGGTGATGAAATGGAGATGGTATACGCGTCTACGTTATGAAGATATAGAACGGGGGTCGAGGTAGTTGTGGGGGCAAAAACAATTGCTATATTCGATTGAATCTCTCTGGAGGTGGTCTCTCGAGAACGCTTGCTCGTCGTTTGTATGACGTGTTTGAGGGATTGACAGAAAGTGTAGTCACTGAGTGAATCCCAACCTTTTGGGTGAGATCTGGTCTTTTTTTTGGTGATTTTTGACCGAAGGCCGTTGGGTTGGACAGCAGGTTTCTGGCGCCTTCCGAGGGCAATTCTTCCTTTTTGGTTTATTCGGTCCTACCGATTTAAATTGGAGGATTATTTGGTCCCGCTTCCGACGGCTTTCCTTGTTTTGACATTATTATCTGCCGGTCCTCACCCACTCGAGGAGTTTGTAGACTGAGGACCAGTCATGCCTGCTGAAGTTCCGGTGGCTCCGCTTAATAGTGAGTCTTGCCTCTCGAAATATGTGCTTTAAGTGTGCTCATTAGGTGTACAGCTCGGCATGATGCGACTCTTGAAAAGATCGCCAACAACAACACCTTGGACGACGAGTGAGCCTAGTATTCAGTCACGGTTTAGAGAAGCTGACATAGCAGACTACAATGGGAGACATTGAAACAGATTCTGCAAGACGTTTTACATTCCATTCCACCTCGATTCGCATCTCTTCGACCACCACCCATAACACCACCGGCATCTTCACCGGCTATCCCGGGTCCAGGCCCAATAACTACATCCCTCTCTACGGAAATATCACCTCGAAGTGCTCCAGGAGCTCCATCACCTCTACTTCTTTCACCCAAGACTCCAATCACTTCTCGCACTGAAGCTGATCCTCGATCCGTTGGCGCTGAAGCATCTTCAACACCACGCACTGATCCTTCTGAATCTGATCTTCGACCTTCCACTGTTGGTGGGCTAGTGATACCTCCGTTCCCACCACTTGTTCCTGGACGGCGGAATAGAGGTGCTACAGAACTGAGAATCAATGGGCATGCGATCGGTGCGAGAGGACCTGGAATGTATGAAGAGGAATGGGACGAAGAGGTTTTGATCGGTGGAAAGAAATTACCTGGTTGGTTGAATGAAGAAGATAGAAATAGGGAAGTTGTGAAGCTTTCCAAGATGATCGATGATCTTGACGAGTGAGTTCGAGTTCACTCCAACTAACTCGGCGATGGTCTGACCATGGTCCCCCGTCTCAGTCCTCCTTTCACACTTCAACGACTTGCCGAGCTTCTATTACGTCCAACGGCATATCATACTTCGTTGGGCAAGTATCTTCGCGCCGTCGAAAAGTCACTGCTGGTGACAACACCATGGGAACCACCATCATACGACTATATTCCAGGCATGACCCTACCTGCTGCGCGATCGATATTTGGTGGATCTACATCCAGTGCATCTTCGGTCGCATCAGACCTCGGGGATGAAGATAGCATGATGCCTCCCGGTGCATCAACGCCAATGTTCTCTCCTATCCCATTCCTCGTACGTGATACAGAAGAAGACGACGAGATCCATCACGGTGGCGGAACCAATGGCCGTGGGTTAGACGACGGACTTATGAGTCCATTGATACTTGGATCAGGCGGTAGTAGTAGTGGTGCTGGTGGGAGTGTTGATAGTCCCGGATCATGGCGATTTGAACCAGCACCATCAGTCAGAAGTCCAACACCAGAACCAGACGAACAAGAACAAGAACAAGAACAGCCTTCTGGAAATGGTGCTAGCGATCCAGCACATCAACCGTACCTTGGTCGAGTAGATGAATTGGATACAGGACCAATCGATTCATACTCAGCCTCACCAACTATCAACGGACATGGACATGGACATGTGGCAGGTGAAGAAGGTGGAACGGGAGAAGGAGGTAATATGACTCCACATGGAATGAGCGAAAGACCGGTGCCCATCAGTAGTACTACTACTACGCCTGATGAGGCTGATAGGAGGATTGCGGCTTTGCCAAGACAGAGTTTATTGGAGAGGTTCGTCAGCTCGGAAGGGCAAGGGCACAGGCAAGGACAAGCGGAAGTTGATTCAGGCGAGACTGGAGCGCGTGTGGATGAAACACAAGGAGAAGGAGAGGGTGCGGCGCAGATCAATGCAGAAGGATGAGAGAGGATACGGTGTAGATCAATGCAGAAAGAGGAGAGGGGAGGAAACGGCGTTGATGTGAGAAGAGGATCATGTTGTAGTATAATACAAAGTCGATCGATCAATGACACGCGCGATCTATCGAGTTGAATATTCAGTCATGGCGACAGAGTCTCATTCCACTACGGTGCATTCTAATAGATAGCTGGGTGTGTGTGTGAAAGGAATCGCACTATCACGCGCTTCTACTCGATAGGTCTATGCTAAAACTTTATGATAAATGTCTTTGAATACCTCTTCTGATTTCTACCTCCCGTCGGTTCTCATCCTACTACTACTCTACCCTTCAATGTCTCCATCTATAACATACACTACACGGATGAATCAGTATTCCCTCTTCACTTTTCACTTTTCACTTTACACTCTCTGACCAAACACATCCCCAAACCCAAAAATCAAAGGGTAAAGAAAAAAGAAAAAAGAAAATCAGTACTCACCACCAGCACCATTTCCAGGCAAAGTAGCAAAAGCCGCTTGATTTAATTTAACGTCTGATAAACCTTTATACGCGCCATAATTACTTTTAATAGCCTTCAAGAACTTTTCCTGTTCTTGAATCTTGACTAGTGAAATCACAGCTCCACCCCAACCACCACCAGTTTGACGTGAACCCAGTGCGCCTTGACTTTTACAGAGTTGTTGTAATTCATCTGTTTGGGGGACTGTACAGTCGTTCAAGTATTTACAACTTGAATGACTTTCGTCGAGTAGTTGACCTAGAGTTTCTAACGATGGTGTTGGAGATCGACAGATGGCAGTGAATTTTGATACTCGGATAGATTCTGTAAAGGCGTGTTGGGATCGTTGAGCAAGGTAGAATGTTTCTGCTCGAACTAGATGATTGATGATGATATCAGTATGATGACCTAGATGAAATGACTAGATGATCTGGGAGTGAGATCCAGAGGTGGAATGTGCATGAAGCATAGGAGATATGAGAAGGGAGAAGGGAGAACAAGATACGTACTCTCGATAAAGTCCAGATATGTCAAAGTGAAATCCTCAACAGACATTCCAGAAGCTTGAATCATTTCTTCCCTTGTCCAACCTCTTTCCCCTTTATCCCCAGCAGCAAGATACTTCTGCACATCTTCCAGAGCTTTGGTATAAACCTCGATATCGTTGTCGGCATTAACCTCTCCTACCCAAAGATCTAACACCTCACGTAACCATATCCTAGCTTCGCTGCCAATTTTGCCTCTAACACGAGGATGCTCGTCCAATCCCCATGCGTGGAGTAACAACCTCGCAGCACATAGAGTCTCGACGACTCGAAGGTTGTAGTGCTCTGGTGCACTGTTTGTTAGGGCGTGCGGAGCGAGTGAGTTGGTTATCACTACGCTTACGCCGGCTGGAAGAGGGAGAGGTTCAGGAAGGAGTGTTGGGTGGAAAGAAAGGTGTAGGAGAGCATTGGATAATGATAGGGCAGATGCTGCTTGCTACATTATCAAAATTAGCTGAAAGTGCAATGCAGACACTGGGGAATGAAAAGTGGCAATGGTGTAAATTTGGACACAAGTGGAGAGAAACAATGTGTAAATTTGGACAAGGGAACAAGAGAGAGAGAGAGAGAGTGAGAGCAAGAGAGAGAGAGTGAGAGCAAGAGAGAGAGAGAGAGACCTACGTCCATGCCACCAGTCTGTAAGCCCATACGATGTTCACTGTCCATTGCCAAGCGCACCACGTCTCCCTTTGACACTCCTTCAGTAAGACCATTCGCAACTAGGAAAACAATGACCGAGCTAACGACGAACGCAGCTGAACTCTATTCATTTCCCCATCAGCTCACCCAGACTCTCACTCTTCACTTTCTTGAACACTCACACTCAGTCCAGCTCCAGCAGGTATATCTCCATCCATGAGTAATTCCATCCCAACCGGTTCCTTGCTGTAACTACCATCCTTAAAGTACCGTTGTAGACACTCTGCAATAGCCACTTTGACATAATTGTCCCATCCACCACCATGTTTCGGTGACACGAAATCTACTTGCCACTCGGCTGTACTTGATTCTGGTGGGGTGAGCTCGAATGCTGTAGGTTTGAATTTCGATTCAACGTTGGCTAGCTTGACGGTAGGTGGCGAAGTTGGGATCACTCGTAAAGCTAATAGGATATCTTGTTCTATAGCTGCTGGAAGTACTGGCTACTTTGCGTCAGCCATGATAATCTATACAGAAGATATGAAACGGGGAAAGAATACGTACGAAGAGCGAATAATCAATATGTTCACCTAGGATGTTGACTCGTCCAGGAGCTCGAATAATGTGGGTAGGGCGAGAACCGTATCGAGCCTGAAACGACACTACGAGGTCATTCCATCGTTTCCTGTTACACTTCAGCGTCAGCCATATGCCTGTCTTATCATGTCAGGTCACACTTGCCCTTCACGAAGCACAGCCGAATCAGAGGGATAGATCTCTGATAAAGAAGAGAAGAATGGGATAGGTAATTGAGCAGCCATTGTTTTTATGCGTACACGACACCGGTACTATCTAGGTGAGTATTGTTGAGACGACGGTAAACAGAATAGATGAGTTTTGAGTCGTGTGAACAGTTTTGTCTAACTCTTCAAGAATCATTTGGTATTATAGTAGCTACCGAAGACCCAAAACCCAACCCACCCAGTATGGGCATCACATGTCGCCTGTGCTCTGTACTCGTAGTCACAAATGATAAATGACCTCCGAAGGCAAAACCGAAAAATTCCCGTTCGCTAGTCCGGTAATTTTAAATTATTTACCAACGTTCCCGTTCGTGTTCAGATCGCCAATTCAATATGATTTCGTCAAGGTATAATATAAATAAATGCTCCAAGGAATACCCCGAGGGTCTGTTGTCCAGACGAGCACGACGAACTCATGATGTAGAATGAGTGGCAGTTTGGCCAGTTGTGTGTGTGGTTGTTATTGGTTTTTGTTGGAATCCGGCAAATTCCCCCGAGAGCCGGTCGGTAGTACATACTCCTCCTTTGGTTGTGTGGGACTCCAAGGGGAAGGATCATACGCCAAGGGTTGATCAAGTCTTATCAAGTTTAATAGAGCATATACGAGTACATTGGATCGTGATCACCTAACTAGACAGCCAGGTTCACTCGCCACATCGACCATTTCCATGCTTTTAGCCGTCACACATCGGCTGATTTCAAAATAAACGGTAGCAGCAGGACCTCATGCACATTCTCCTCACTGGGGCCGCTGGTAAAGTAGGCTCTCACGTTTTGAAATACTTTCTCAACCGTGGCCATTCCGTGACAGCCCTCGATGTCGTTCCACTTCCTGTATCACTCACCTCGAGCGTCCCTGAGTCGCAGGCGAAACTACTACGTAGCCAAGTTATCGACTTGACGGATTTCAAAGCGTACCAGGCCATACTCGAATCGTCCCCTGAGGGTATCGATGGCGTGGTGCATCTCGGTGCGATACCTGATCCGCTCTCTCACGATCCACGGATAGTGCATAATAATAATGTCACGTCGAGCTATAACGTCTTGCAAACTAGTATGGCGCATGGGATAACAAGGATCGTACAGGCTAGTTCTGTCAATGCTCCTGGTCTGAGTTTCGGACCAGAAGGACACTTGAGATTTGATAGTTTGCCAATTAGAGAAGAGCATCCATCAAGACCAGTATGTTTTGTTGTCTCTTTTCTTCTTCTTCTCAAAGACTCTAGCTGATACAGCTCAGGAAGATCCATATGCTCTTTCCAAAGCGTGAGTGACCATCCCCCCTTTCATCCTGTCCCTACTCCCTCCTGACGTATGTATTCGGGTGTATTGGTGTGCTGATCGCGTATGGTTACATAGAATATGTGAACTGCAAGCATCAGCATTATGTCGATATACTCCTGGGCTCCGTATCGCCTCGTTACGATTCCACATGTGCTGTCCGGACTATTCTACAGCAACTACAGGTTCAAGATGGCAAGATCTCTGGGCATGGACATCTTTCGACGCATGTGCTTCTGCATGTTTGCTAGCACTCACCAGCGAGGGCTGGGAGGGGCATGAGGCATTCAACATTGTTGCTCCTGAGATATGCTGGGAAGGAGGAGTTTCACCTGAAAGTAAAGAATTCGGTAAACTGGAAACGACAGCAGTTCAATTGGTAGAGTATAGTTGGAAAGGAAAGTATGATGCGTTGGACGAAGAGTGGTGGAAGGATAGACCTAGACGATCACTTTGGGATTCAAGTAAAGCTGAGAGGTTGTTAGGCTGGGATCATGACAATTCGTCGTGACTGTAACTGCGACGAAACATGTTCAGAGCGCACGTCATTCATGAGATCTGTTGTATGAACTGCTACAAGCTATGCATGCATGCTAGCTCCTTAACACTTGAGTTGAAGTTGAGAGTCAGCTTGAGAAGAATCCATGGACGCGAATCTCTCTACAACGTGAGTGTTACGTAACGGAACTCTGACGCTTGCGCGCTCGTCAACGCACTTGCGCTTGCGATTGGAAGCTGTCTCGCAAACGTCTACACTCTCATCAACTCGTCAAGTGCAATTCAGTACAATCCATCTACTGGCCGCCTTCTCGACCAGTAAACCCAGGGCCTTGACGCCTGATCCATCGTCTCCCCTGTCCACTTCCACTTCTGCCTCTCTCATAAACTCAACATCATGTCCGCACCAGGAGGAAGCGGAGGAGCCTACTCGTATGTCCACAGTTGAAATGACTTCACAAATGGATATCTGTTTTGTGTTCTATGCTGATACTCGCTCAAGTTTCTCACTTACTACCTTCTCTCCATCTGGAAAGCTCGTTCAGATCGAACATGCGTTGGCTGTTGTTGCTGGTGGAACAACCAGTCTAGGTATAAAGGGTGCGTATCCACTCCCTTTGGGCTGATTCAGATGGAAAACTATTGCTGACTTGGATATCCTCTTCTCGTTGTATCTCAATGGCTGTTCTTCCGAATGCCAAAACCATCTTACACTATCGACACATTCATCTCGTTCACTTGATATTACATCTGTCACATACCTCCTTTCCCCCCATTCCCCTCTCTTTTTATGTTTTATTTTTGCTCAATATATATGATCCTTTCGGGACACCAGCCACCAATGGAGTCGTCTTAGCGACCGAGAAAAAGTCGCCTTCACTCCTAGTAGATTCCTCGATGATTGAAAAAGTAGCTCCAATCTGCCCCAATATCGGATTCGTCTATTCAGGCATGGGACCCGATTTTAGAGTCCTCGTTGCCAAAGCCCGTAAAATCGCTCAGGCTTATTGGAAGGTTTATGGAGAGTATCCACCTACAAAGGTTCTTGTTTCAGAGGTTGCCGGCGTTATGCAGAAAGCTACTCAGTCTGGGTGAGTCATTATTGTTTCTCCTCTGGCCTCGGGAAACAAGGATAAGTGAGTGATGAGGGATGAGTGATGAGTGATGAGTGATGAGTGATGAGTGATGAGTGATGAGTGATGAGTGATGAGTGATGAGTGATGAGTGATGAGTGATGAGTGATGAGTGATGTGCAGTCATTGGGAAGGAAACGCACTACTTATCCTTATTTGGTCGTGTGGAGAAACCAATGGAGAATTATGCTAATCCTTCCACAGAGGTGTTAGACCATACGGTATCTCGCTCCTGATCGCGGGATGGGACGCACACCGCGGTCAAAGTCTGTACCAGGTCGATCCAAGTGGGAGTTACTGGGCATGGAAGGCTAGTGCGATCGGAAAGAATATGGTCAATGGAAAAACTTTCTTAGAGAAACGGTAAATCCCATACCAATCCTCCCCCTATCTCAACCTCCTCACCAGTCCTTTCATCATTCGCTCAAGTCAAGACTAATACTTGTCATTCAGGTACAATGACGATCTGTCTCTAGAGGATGCGATCCATACCGCCTTGCTCACCCTTAAAGAAGGATTCGAAGGTCAAATGACAGAAGATACCATCGAGATTGGAGTCGTCACTGTTCCTACTGCCGAACAGATGCAGGAAAAACCAGGAGAAAGACCTCCACCAACATTCAGAAAGTTGACAGAACAAGAAGTCCGAGATTATCTAGCACTTTAGGGTCTCTGTTTCAATTACTTCATTCGCACATGCACATTTATGTCATATAGGCCAGGATTATAGTCCAGTCCGCGACTACTGATACTCTTCACCCCCCTCATGCAAGTATTTCTTGAACGATACCAGCCGCGATCGTTTCGCCTGCTCGTCGGATCAGAACTCTACCCATCTCTTTGTTGTCTGCTGCTGTTTCCAGAGGTACTGATGGAGTCCTGCCACCGCCTTGTCCAGGTCGCAGACTGATTTCTACCAATCCCGTCATACCCTTTTGCAACACTCTGCTCAAGGGTCAGCTTTGCTCTTCTTCTCCTAAGACCTAAAGCCAGTCAGTCAACTGACCTAGGACTCTTCTTGGTCACCGCTCCTTTTTCGGAAATGGACACAAGCTTGCTGATTGTAGCTGGGAGGTTCATGGAATGATGAAAGAGCTCGACAGCTGTCCCGGCGATGATTGGCGTTTGGAGATCGAAGACTAGGATTTGTGCGACGAATCGTGTAACGAGTCGGACCGGTAATGAAGTAGGACAGAGAACTGTACCTATAGCCAAGTGGATCGGATCGATACCTGACAGATACAGCGTGACATTTTGCCCTGCTACAGCATATGGCGCTGAATCCTCGTCAACCTCGATCGCTACAGTCGTCAGTCGGAAAGTCTTATAGAGGCAGGTCACTAATCTCACTCCGAACATTGGCGACCTCGTCACCTGGAACAGCGCGTAGCCGATCTCCTACTTGAACAATACCACTACATAGTCGACCAGAGACAGCCACACCAGATGCAACTGCCGTCTGTCCCTTGAATACATTGGACAGAGGTATACGAAGTGGAGAGTCGTATGGTCGAGCCGGGACTTCAACCTTATCTGCTTTGTCAGCCTTACATTTCCCGCGTCGGCTCACCTAAAGTGTCAATCAAGGTAGGACCATCGTACCACGACTTGAGAGTGTCCTCGTTGTTCTCCAAGACGTTGATGCCCTCCATCGCGGCTAGGGGAAGGAAAGTGGTCTTTGAGGCTGCGAAACCCGCCGAAACCAAGAAGGGCTTGAGAGCCTCAACAATATCTTCATATCGATCTTGAGACCATGATACCTGTCCAAGTCAGTATCGGACTCATCGAAGCACTGAAACTCACCAGATCCATCTTGTTAATAGCCACGACAATCTCTTTGACACCCAAACTGCGCACAAGCCAAGCATGTTCCCGAGTTTGTCCCCCCCGCTCAAACCCGGCCTCGAACTCTCCAGGGGACCCATCAACAACCATAAGAGCGACATCCGCCTGTGCAGCACCCGAGATCATCGCGGGTATGAAGTCTCGATGACCTGGCGCATCTAGCAGAGTTACGTTGCGATGAGGTGTGGCAAAGTGCGTAGTGGCAATGTCGATTGTGACACCTCTGAACGAGAATCAGTTTTGACGCCTTCGAAGACTGCTGTCCTCTCACCTATCTCGCTCATCCCCGAGAGCGTCAAGACCCCATGCAAATGCGAAGCTTCCTTTTCCTACCCGCTTGCTTCCGCGCTCGTTGGAGACCTTTTCCTTCTCAGATAGCTCCCCAAGATCGTATAAAAGTCGACCCATCAATGTCGATTTTCCAGCATCCACATGCCCTGCGTATGTCAGATCCATTCGTTGCGGTCCAACGGAGGACTCACCAACGACAATCAGACTGATGTTCTGTTTTCCTGATTCTTCTTCCTCCTTCTTTACCTTGGCAATAAGTTCCTCTTGCTTCATATTCAACCCTGGTCTCTCTTTATATCTCTCCTTCTCCCTCTCACGTTCCGCTTCATCCATCTCGTCATCAAGATGAAGTCCCGCTAGGTCTTGTTGTGCAACTGTGAGACCACTTGCAGCTACTTTAGGTGTGTTTGCCCCAGAGCTGGAAGCCTTGCTTGACGAGCTCTTTTTGGGGGTGTTCGGCTGTGTTGAAGGCTTGGAGGAAGATGCTACGGGTTGATTCCGCGACTTGGCGGGTAAAGAAGCAGAGCGTACAGAAGGCGGTTGCGAGACCTTTGCGACTACGAAGATCCGAGTCAGCAAATGGTCAGAGTGCAAGCCATCCCAAAATCACACAAAGCAAAGAAGACGAAAATGGGTGTGACATCTCCAGCTATAATCATGCCCTAATCGCCTTTTTCTTCGTTTCCTCAGTGTTGGAAGGAGCAGCGGCTGCTCGACCTTGCCGCGCTTGAATGACAATATCATCGGGACTGAGTACATCGGGACCAAAGGCATCGTGGATTCGTTTCTTCAATGCCGGCATATCTGAGACCCAAGGAAGATGAATATCTGACAGAATTTCGGCTTCTCCCGGGATAAGGGGCCGAGGAGGATGTGACGTGAGAAGCTTCGCAAACTGTGATGGCGGCGCCTTGCGAACCTGCGTCGATTGGCTCATCCGCCCCCATACTCCATCCGCAACATCCTGCTCGCCTGATCCCTCCAAGCCATCCGCATTTGCGGGTGCCCGTCGCGACTCAGTCGAGGCCGGGTAATCAACACTTTTCGATACACTCGTCTCCCTAGCGGCCCTAGCAGCTGCCATGCGCTGCGCGAGCTTGGACAATGACTGGCTCGGTCCAGATGGAGGTATTACAGCCGCACTGTCTTCTATCGGTTGGGGATTGGCATTTGGGAGCGAAGATGATGGGGAAGATCGAGCCTGAGCTTCCTCTCGTCTCTTCTGAGCGAGTAGAGCAAGCTTCGATAATGGTTTGGGACTTGATTCGCCTGCCGCCACAGCAGGTGAGGCCGGATGTGGAGTAAGATTGGGTGATGGTTTTGGCGAAGAAGTCCTGGAGAGCGAAAGTCGCTGTAGAGCTGTGGTTGGAGGCTGAGATGGACCGGCGTCATGTCTTGCTGACTTTGCTGAACCTCGACGTCGTTGTTGGCCGGGTGGAGGCAGAAGGTCTGCTGGAGGATTCTCGCCTATCCCATAGTCTCAGTCGACTTGCCCAGCATGTCGACTTGCAAGTACCCTCGCCAAAGTGGAAGATTAAGAAGAAAAGACAGAAACGAAGAGAAAAAGTGAAGGAAGACGGAAATGATACTGACCTTTTCTTTCCCAATCTTTCCGTAACCATGTTACCGCTTTCTCAACGTCGAACCAGTAATGCCATAGTGAATCAGCAATAGCAGCGTCTGCTATTGGTGGTTTGACATCTTGTAAAAGTGCGCGTGCGATCGGCATCGAGGTGGCCATTCGTGCTGTTCATGGATCAGATTGATAGGTTTGGAATACAAGGAAACAAACCTTGCTCTTCAGAAGACATTCCCACTTGCTCTGAGTCATCCTCCATCTCCGCTACATGCGTATCAGCAACGGTACATCGTAGCTTAGACGTACTCACCATCAAGATCCATATTACGAACAAAGCGATGGCGAGACATCTTTATGAGTCGTTAATCTCCGTCAAGATCGGTCACTGATGGCTTTGCACTTGGGATATCAGTCTAAAGACTACAAATATAAAGTGAAGCAAGATGTCTTCAGATAGATACGAACGAGATTGTACGAGTGATTGAATACCTCGCTCCTTTCGTCATACTCGAGCCTGACCCGACGAGGTTAATAATTTTACGTAATCAGCTCTGAACCTTCACGCCTCGGCGTTGACCAAGATGCGTAGTCGCAGTCGTTAGCAAGGTGTCTCTCCTTCATTCTCTGCATCCACATCCAGCACTAGCCCCACTTGAATATATTCCTGGCTATCAGTCGCTCGGCTGAGAGAACAACGGCATCATGTCTTGGTATGTCATCAAAATATCGATGATAATGAGAACTGACGATTTCTAGGGGAGGGTACGGTCCTTGACTTCGTTGATGGATATTCAAACTGACAGGCTCATTGTATAGATTGAAAAAGGCGACGAATCGGTTCGGGACGACGTTGATGCAGAAGACTGGACATGTGGAACGTACTATCGATCGTGAATTTGCCGAGGAAGAAGGGAGATACCGAACGTGAGTCTTGCATACTTTGAACATCGACATCACTCCTAGACATCTGGCTTGGATGTTGAGATGGGTAGCTGATTCTGGTTTATAGAATGGAGAAAGAAACAAACAATCTCCAGAAAGACGCAAAGACATATTTGGATGCGATTCGAGGTAAGTTGTGCGAAGGAGTACCTGAATGTCAATAGCTGATATGGGAATCTAGCTATGGCATCTTCCCAAACACGTATAGCGGAGACTGTCGGGCTATTCTTCACGGCTGACCGTACAAGCGATGTGAGTATCGCGTTGAGTAGTTGCGAAGACGAGCTGAGACATTTAGGGCGCTATGGCAGGTCATGCATACAAGTCGGCAGTTGATGAGTTGGATGCTGGCGTTGGACGGGAACTAGTGAGTGGTTCTTGAACATGATCAGAAACAATCACCTGATAATTCTATCTAGGATGCGCCTTATAGAGCGACTGTTCTTGAACCAATTGGTAAACTCAATTCATACTATACCAATATCAATGCGGCAATCGACAAGCGGAATCACAAGGTATGTTTGCCTGCTGGACTCCCTCTCTCCAGTAAATGATGTCGCTGATGTGCTTATAGATGATCGACTATGATGCCGCCCGTGCAAAGGTCAAGAAACTAGTAGAGAAGCCTTCGGACGATACCTCCAAGCTACCTCGAGTACGTTGATAACTCGTCTGAGTTGGTCGTGTGAACGACACTGATTTTATGGTCAGGCACAAGCAGAGCTCGAAGAGGCTAAAGAAGTCTTTGATATGCTCAATGATCAGCTGATTACCGAGCTTCCACTTCTAACCGATCAGCGAATCCGTATGTCTCGTTCCACAGTTCCGTGCACAGCAACTGACAAGCTGTAGCATACCTTGGTCCCTCATTCGAAGCTATGATTAAAATCCAGCTACGATTTGCTCAAGAGGGCTACGAGAAGCTGTCAGGTGTTCAACGGTCAGTCTCTCCCTCTATTCTTTGATTCCGAAGTGGTCGCGTAGGGCTATCCACCGACGGACTTTGAATCTTGTCACGCTCGTGTTCCGGGATTAGGCGCTGAACCGTGAACAGGTACTTTGCCGAAAATATCAGAGACGAATATGCCAATGGAGTACTGGATGGACAAGTTGAAGGTGTTTTGGATCAGATGAAGGAACTGTCCATCTTTGGGCCCTGATCTCTAGAGGCGTGAAACCCAACGCGGTGGTGTTCGTTGTACTTAATCTTTAACACCCCATGCATGCCATGCGGTTCTCTTTACGGTCAAGTTGAAAGAAAGGGGATTTGACCGACAATAGGAGCCGGAAATTATCACTCCTTTTGGACTGGTTTTCGGATGCTGTTGATGCTGAGAAAACTGTTGCTACACAACCAATGAGTCATGGGGTCATGTCATGCTACCCAGAAAGCCAGCATCTCCGTTCTTTCCTCCATACACTTTCTCCCCTGCCAACTCACTTTCTCTCGCGCCCAACTCTCCTTCTCTTTGCAGCCGTTGCCCATCCCGTAGAAGTGCTAAATGGTAGAAGTGCTAAAGCGCTATAGCATCGTTGGGGTTGCCACACCGGTTGCCACCGCGCAGCCTCGGGGCTTCTTTGAAATGACACGTGGAGGTTTTGCGCTCAAAAAGAAGGTAATCGGTTGTTGTTCTTTTCTCTTCATTCGGTCTCCATGCGACTCTTTGTTGGTTCTTTTGTGTCATAAGGGTAAAATAAGATAGATGAAACGCGACTGATACTCGTTCCTGGCTGTAATCAAAATGACCTCGAGTCGACCCCCAAGGACGAAAGATGACGATGAGCTTTTGACACCCCAGATGGATGTGTTGATATTAGGTTCTTTTGACTTTGACAGTTGATAGGTTACTCACCTTACCTGTTCCAACACTCGACACGGCGAAGATTCTTCCCTCTTGTGTATATGATATATTAAAAAATAACAAGGACGAAACACTGGGTGAGCGGTGAGTATCTATTTCAGGTCAAAAGAAGTCCCTTGATCGTACCTTCATTCACCCCTCCCTGCTCATCATCAATTGTCGACTCACGCGACTCGACACGAAACGCGACGTTTACCCCCTCCCTTATACCCTCGTGATCCGATCTGGACGAAAAGAAAGTATCCTGTGCATATAGCAACGACATTTTTGACAAGAAAAAGAAAAATAGATCCAAGTTAGACCGACCGTTTGATTTTACTTGTGATTGACATTTTACTTATACCTTCTTGACTTGTACATATCGCGTTCGTGGACGACCGCTGCAAATTCGTGACATCCGACGTAACGACTGCAAGCCGGTCACGTCAATTCCATCGTTCAACACACCTCAGCATCTTCGAAGAGCTTCGAGAAACGCATTACACCAACTAATTAAAACTGTACTCTGTTAAGGTACTGGTCGCCACAGAAGTCGAAAGATCGCCCACCAGTAACGTCCCGGGACCTCGGATAGGGGAAAGCAATCTCAGTGAGTGCCTTTTGCAGATTCAACTCGGCCTTTCGGCTTGATTGGGCGTTCTTCATGACATCGTCCTTGGAACCAGTGGAAAGAGGCCCGGTCATTGGGTGAACAGCTCGGAGTAGAGCGAACTGCCCGGGAGGATTGGCGCGCTAAGCAGAGATCAAAGGAGCCGTCTTGCTTCAAGCTCTTGCTCTTGGACTGAGAGGACGCCCCTCACCCCAGCTGGTCTCGGGGGTAAAGGTCGTGCTGCCGATCCCACTGTTTGTTCCGATCAGATCTAGCTTCCCCCTCTTCTTGGTCCTCTCAAGCTTTTTGATGTCCCGTCCTTTGACTGCCTGCACAGACGAACGTGCTCCTCGTCCAGAGCTCTCTCTCTCACCACAGTCTCCTTTGATGTGCGTGTTTCACGACGACGGCGCTTTTTGACTCCTTGCGATGCCGCTTTGACCAATGACCCCTCGTAATTCGTTCCAATCTCTCCTCCTGCGCCCTCTCCTCCTTGGCCCTCCTCCCCACCCTTCTTGATCCGATCGCTTGTTTGCCCTTGAAGGTTTTCCCCCAAACGATCACCTCGAAACTTTGCGATGAAGAAAAGAGAAATTCACTAACGACCACGACTCTGTGCCCTTCCTTTCCCTTCTTTCTCTCTTTCCTTTTCTCTTCTCTTCCTCCCTCTATCCCTTGTAGTCTCTCTTTCTCTCTCTCTCCTGCTGTATCCCAAATTGTCCTTAGACGGCTTCGTCTTCAATTCTCCACCTCTCCATCTCCTTGTACAGCTCTTGACTTCTTAGCCGGCAGAAAAACTTGTTGTCGAGCTGACGCTACTGTTTCCTGCCTCCCTGCAGTATATCTGAATATTGCTGTCTGGGCTGTAAGACCCGTATCCCATCTGTCACCAATATCCTTCGACTAGTCCACCTTTGACTGTCCGGCATTCCTGTCTCAATCACCTCTTGTTCAATCGACAGCCAAAAAAGTCTTCAGAAGTCGACGTTCGAGCGCAATGTCCACCACGCCAAACTTGAACAACAATGGCGATTCGGTCGCTGATCTTGGTGCTCGTACCGGAGCCTTGCATGTACTCGATGATCCTTATAATTCCCCCGCGCAAGCGACACACTACTCCATAAGCCCGTCGAGCCAATCGTTCCAGACTCCCGCCACTCGTGCCGGCCCGTACACTCCGTATACCGACGATGGACCTCAATATCCGACGGTTTACTACAACCATGTCTTCCCATCTGTCAGTACTGGTCCGCCTACTGCTGCCTATCCTTATGGTGGTGCCCCTCCTGACATGTCTGGACCGCCAATGGGCACTGGCCCTCTTGAAGAAACCACTTTCCCTAGCCTCAATGACGCGTACCCTACTCCCGAGTCGAGACGAACCGGAATCGCTCGTGCTAGTGGTCCCAGCGGTCTATCTTCCAACTCGACCTACCGACCGCCACACGCTCAAGATCAAACCCAGCTTCAACACCAGCAACATCTACAACAGCATCAGCATCAACAGCAGCAGCAACAACAGCAACAGCAACAGCACCAATATCAGCAAAATCCCTACTTTGGATATGGTGGCGATCAGCGGCAGTTCTGGATGGGCCACCCAGGAAACTTTGTTGCCAATGAAAGGAAGAAGGAGGCGCAGGTGGAGTGTTCTTTCTGACTACCGAAACGACTCCACTGACTCTGAGACAGATTGGCGGACCTCTTGGAACTCCAACTTCGCAGGCTCATCGATTCACCCAGCCGCCGCAGTCGCCCTTCACCGCCATGTCGGAATTTTTATCCTCTCCAACACCAACTCATACGGCATTTAGTATCACCTCTCCAGGGACCCCATCTTTCCATCCTTCGGTTGCTGGTGCACATCAGTACGGTCTTCACCAGGCGCCTTCGTTTGGCCTGCGATCTCCTTACGGCGCAATTTCTTTGCCAGCTCGGCAATTCCATGCACCGGCCTATCGTGGTGCGGCGTCTCGACGTTTCGAGGAAGCACAGCTGCCTCGAAGTGCTTTGTTGGAGGATTTCAGGATCACCAAGATGCAGAAGAAATGGGAACTCAAGGTCAGTGGCAATTTCTAGCTCCCGAATGCTCGGTCTTATCATTATTTAGGAAATATACGGCCACATCGTTGAGTTTTCGGGTGATCAGCACGGTTCCCGCCTCATCCAGCAGCGGCTCGAAACCGCCAACTCGGAGGACCGGGAGCGCATTTTTGAAGAAATCATGCCAAATGCCTATCAGCTCATGACGGACGTTTTTGGTAACTATGTCATGCAGAAGCTCTTCGAGTACGGGGATCAGCGACAAAAAGCGGCGTTGGCGAAGAAGATGGAGGGTCACGTTTTTGCCCTCTCCATGCAAATGTACGGCTGCAGAGTGAGTTGCGATGGCTTCTGTAGGACCACTCTGATGTAGTATAGGTCGTACAGAAAGCTCTGGAGCACGTCTTGGTCGCACAGCGGGAGTCACTCGTGACAGAACTTGAAGCTCACATCCTTGAATGTGTCAAGTCTGCCAATGCGAATCACGTCATCCAGGTCAGTGAGAGCTTCCCTGTCATACTATACGTTCTGATACACGTAGCGACTGATTGCTCTTGGTGCGCCGAACTCCATCCCGAAGTCATTTGTTGGACATGTCGAAGAACTTGCTACTCATCCGTATGGCTGTCGAGTCTTGCAGAAGAGCTTTGAAAACCTGCCCGATGAGGTTAAGCGGGATCTTTTGGATGAAATGCATCTTTGCACTCGTGCTTTGATTGAGGACCAATTCGGCAGTGAGTCTGAAGTCAGTTTAGACGAGTGGCACTAAATGGTACAGATTATGTGGTTCAGAGTGTCATCACCATGGGTATCGAAACGGACCGCACAAAGGTGATCGGCACGATGAAGGGTCAGATTATCCCACGTAAGTCATCTTGCCAAGAACAAGACGAGCTGGATTGACCATCGCCAGTCTCGCGACACAAGTTTGCCTCGAATGTCTGCGAGAAGGCGATAATCTACGGCTCGCTGCAGGATCGCCGTGACATCATCCGCGAGCTCATCGGTTCGGACGGCAAGGGCAAGACTCAGATTCCGATGCTGCTCCGGGACCAGTTTGGCAACTTCCCGCTTCAGGTATGTTTCAGTCTCGATCGGACATTGAACAGATGCTGAAGCAAATAGACGGCTCTGAAGCATGCCGATGGCGATCAACGTCAGCAGGTGAGCGTCCTGACGCGTAGCTGATGCTATCAACTAACAGTCACACAGTTGATTGATCACATCAAGCCCGAGCTCGAGCTGCTTGGCCAGACCCCGGTGGGCAAGCGGTTGACTCAGAAACTCGCCGAGATGGAGGCGGAGACATTCGTCGCGACTCCGCAGACGAACGATACTGCTCTCGCCTCTACGGACGCTAGCGTGTCGGGTGAAGACAGTGCTGGACCCATGTCACCCGTCCCTCGAGCGGTAAACAAGCTCGAGCAGGTCAAGGTAGAGGTCGATTCCAAGGCGCTCGAGGATCTTTTGCAGTCGACGCCTCCTTCCGAGTCTGAGAGGGTTGTGATTGCTGAGAATAAGTGATGGGACATGGGCATGGGAATTTATTGCGAGGAATATTGCGCGACGACTTGTAGATAGACGGCATGCATCATGGGATATGAGACTGTGTAGCAGTCTGTGTCTGCTTGATGTGACTGTTTCCGCTGAGCTGGAGGTGTGATCTTCTCGAGATCTGATCTGTATCAGCCTCTGGTTGCAAGACCGAGCTAGATTTAACGTCGTTAGCCACAAACACTGGCCCCCCGCTAATAAGCCGAAGTAAGGCACGGTGATGGGACGGAAGCCGTTTTCTTCTTCTTGATGCCACAAGTAACAGCCGCCACCGGCAATATGTAGGTCAGACGAAACTCCGAAGATTCGCCTGGTAATTCGCTCGCTGGTTTTCAGCCGTTCGTCCTCATCATCTTCGTAAGTGTGATCATTTGGTTTCCTGTCGTTCATCCACTGATCCTCTATCAGAATCATGGCTGTTGGGAAAAACAAGAGGCTCTCAAAGGGCAAGAAAGGGATCAAGAAAAAGGTCGTGGATCCATTCACGAGGAAAGGTTAGTTTCTACATCCTCTTTCTGTCGACTTGACCCAACCTATCTCTCCTCCTATCATCCTCATTCGCCTTCCCCTATTATTGACATGTTACCTATTCCCTTGATGGCATTGTCGATCCATATATCTATATAATTATGATTGGGGACTGGGACTGACAATTACTTAGACTGGTACGATATCAAAGCACCTGGCTTCTTCGAGAAACGAGATGCAGGCAAGACCCTCGTTAACCGAACTGCTGGTTTGAGTGAGTGGATACCTGAATAGCCTCGACTAGATGTCGAACAAGGATATGGAATGGTCACTTACGATTGTGTTTAGAAAACGCCAATGATTCTCTCAAAGGCCGAGTTCTCGAACTCTCTCTCGCAGACCTTGGTGGTGACCAGGAGCAATCTTTCCGAAAGATCAAGCTTAGGGTCGAGGATATCTCTGTGAGTTGAATGATGTTCTCCTATAGTCATACATACATTCTCCCCTCCACGAACAATGTTCTCATAACGATTCATACATGTTTACGACGTATATCTGCCGGTTGGAAAGCTGACCACATACGTTAATAGGGCAAAAACTGCTTGACCTCGTTCTTCGGCATGGACTTCACCACTGACAAACTCCGATCCATCGTCCGTAAATGGCAAACCCTCATTGAGGCTTCCGTCGATGTCCGAACTACCGACGGATACGTCTTGCGTCTCTTCTCCATCGGCTTCACAAAGCGTGCTTTCAACCAGGTCAAGAAGACCACCTACGCCAAATCTTCTCAAGTCCGAGAGATCCGTGCAAAGATGGTTGAAATCATGCGACGAGAGGCAGAGGGAAGCGACTTGAAGGAGTTGGTCCAGAAATTCGTCCCAGAGTCTATCGGTCGCGAGATTGAGAAGGCTGCAAAGGTGAGTCTCATTCTCTTGTCCTCAACTATTTGTCGGTCAATGGCTGATATCCTATAGGGCATCTACCCCCTCCACAACGTTTACGTCCGAAAGGCAAAGATCTTGAAGACTCCCAAACTTGACATGTCCAAACTCCTTGAGGCCCATGGCGAGGCTACCGACGTGAGTCTTGTTGACACCTCCTGTGGATCCTAAAAGCATACGCTGACGTTGATCAATCAGGCCGCAACCGGCGCAAAGGTCGTCAAGGGTGGAGACTTTGTCGAGCCTAAAGTTCTAGACTCTGTGTAATGGAATTTTAGGTAGTGGGACGACGCATGTATTCTATGCCGCAGATTGTTAGCGGGGTCAAAGTGTTTCAGGAATCATGCCGCCACTCTATGCTCATATCATACGAGTTCCACTGATTCGTCTCCGCTGGTGGATCGATCCTCTGCAGTTCTTCCTGAATGCAGACCAAGAAACCCAAAAAGGGTATATTTTCTCCCCCCTTTGATGCAAAACGCACAGTTTCACCCTTTCATTTGATTTCCCACGGTCACCCGCCACATAACGCGTCTTTTATAATCTGGCCGTCCAGTTACATGTTTCGCGACGCTATCACCGCCAAGGCCATTCTTTTCAGCCCCTCGTCTCTCTGACTTGTTCTTTTCACCTTTCCCCTGCTTGGGTACCGCCTCCCCCTCTCTCTTCCGTCTCCGCATCTCCATCTCCATCTCCATCTCCGCTCACCCCTACCACCGTTATCTCCGAGCGAGCAGCTTCATGTAGCTTTGACAGTACAGCACAGTTCTTACTCTTCTCTGATCATCATCGCTTTGCACTTGCCTCTTCTCAAACGGCTGTCCTTCGATTTCGCTTCATCAGGTGAGGTCTAATCTACTGCTTTCTGCCACCCCATGAGGCATTTTTTGTGGCGGTCAAAAGAGAAAGAAGCGGCGTGGAAAGCTATTGGTATCTTCCCATAAAGAAAGAACGCTGACTGATATCTGTCGTCCATCTATCACTGTACAACTCTCCGCCTTACTTCGTCTGTTATGTGCCTACCTTCCATATCCTCATTATCGCTATTTTGACTCGCACTTTTTCCTCCTCATAGTAAGTCATTAAACAACATCCTTATCGTTCCTGACTGAATAATGACAACCTCAGCTGATATTCACAACCAACCAGTCAGCCACTTTACTCCTACCCAGCATCACTCTACGACCAAGTTTGTGATTCCGGCTGTAGCTATTGCCCTTTCTTTACCCATTTACCTCGCACGTTTGGTCCGGGCCTGCTGGCTTTTAGTGGGTAGCGTTTTCCTTTTCTTTTCTTCTCAGGCCGCCGCCGCCTTTCGCTTTTCAATACTTAGTTGTATTTCCCACTTTCTTTCTCTTTTCCTTCCTCTTCAACACACGCTGGAATTGAGCTTATATCCTTCTTTTCGACATTCAATCCCTCTCTTCTCTCTACATATACTCTCCTCCCAACTACACTACATTGACCTTGTGCGAAAATCGTCCGCGTCGTTGCTTGTGCTTCTCGCCTGCTGTTTCTTTCTTTACTCGTACCCTATCAACACGATGTCTCTCTCCGATGCCTCTCGACCAAACTCTCTCCCTAACGGTCACTCGGACCCCGTCTCAATCCTCGATGTTGGATCCAACCATGGTCTCCACAGACCTCTGGAACCCCGTTCGCTGTCGGCTTTGAACCAGAACATCTTCGTTCCTGGAGCGCCGTTCGATCAGCAGCAGATATTGGGCTCGGCCTTCCAGCCAGTTCCCCACAACTCTTTCGACCTGGAAGAGATGAAGGTAGATCCCTCGCGATTGACCCGGAAGCCTGGCTGATGATCTTAGCGCGCCCTTGACACATCGTCCTTACCAGTGAACCCTCTAAGTGGAAGAAATCCCCATATCGACGCTGCATCGAGCTTTGAAAACGTTCCGCCAAAAAGAGCGCGATATCAGCCCGCTTTCTCCTCCTCGTCACCCTCAATTGGTGGTTCATATCTACAACAGCCCATCATGTCCCCTGGCAACGGTCCGCAGTCCTCTCACCATTTCAATGTCCCCTTGTCAGCCGGCCCATTAGCCACGCCTACTCAGCCGCCCAATATCGTTCAAGGTATGAACAGTCCTTATGGCATGGGCGTCATGGGCATGAACTTTGGAATGCCATACGGCTTGGTGAGTCTATCTTGCCTCGGAATTGGCTAACCTACCAGGGATATCCCCAGTCGCCCATCTTGTCGCCGTCGATGAATCCCAACAACATGACGGGCAATTATGGACCTGCAGCTGCTGCTGCGGCCGCGGCCGCGGCTGGAAATGCTACTGGTCGTACTGTCTACGTTGGCAATCTCCCAGGTGGTGAGTAGCAAGGAACGCATGATGGTCATGGCTGATGGGCTTCAGATGCATCCGTCGACGAGCTCCTCAATCTCGTTCGCTTTGGGCCAATCGAAAATGTCCGCATCCTTGCCGAGAAGAATTGCTGCTTCATCTCTTTCCTCGACGGCTCAACTGCTGCTGCCTTCCATGCCGACGCGTCAGTGAAGAAGCTCGCTCTGCACGGACAAGAACTCAAGATCGGATGGGGCAAGGCTTCTGCCCTACCATCATCGGTTGCTACAGCTGTGCACACTGCTCAAGCGACGCGCAATGTCTATGTCGGCAATCTTCCTCCAGAAACCAGCGAATCAGACTTGCGAGAGGTGTGCAAGAATTTTGGAGACATTGATCAAGTCAAGATTGTACGAGACAAGAACATTGGCTTTATCCACTTTTTGAGCATCTCTACTGCTATCAAGGTGAGACCTTTCGTGTACCATGCCGAAACTAATGCTGATCGGACATTCAGGTTGTACAGACTCTTCCAACTCTTGAAGGCTGGCAAGACAGGCGAGTCAACTACGGCAAGGTCAGTTGGTGCTGTTGAGATTTTGACGGCGCTCATAAGTTCTAGGACCGCTGTGCATACGTGCCAAGAGCGCAGCAAGCCGCAGTACATGCTGCTCAAGCTCAAGCCCAAGCCGCTGTTGCTTCTCAGGTTGCTCAAATGCCCGGCACTCCGTTCACGCCGTTCACTCCTAGCTTTGCCGCTTTTGGATCTCCCGCGTCGGCTGGATTTGCCTCGCCCCTCTTCCCCGGTGGAGGTTTCCAGAGCATGACAGCTCAGTACATGGACGCGACTTCTGCCGGCAATCAGGGTAACCGCCAGATTTACCTGGGAAACATTCACCCCGATACGACGACTGAGGAGCTATGCAACAATATTCGTGGTGGTATGCTACAGTCAATCAGGCACATGCACGACAAGCACATTGCTGTGAGCGTCTTCACTAAAATTCACATCTCGTGCGTGCTAACGTCTAGCAGTTTGTCACCTTCGTGGACCCACTTCACGCTCTCGCGTTCTATAATCATGCCAACGTCACCGGCCTGACAATCAACTCGCGCCGTCTAAAGGTCAGCTGGGGGAAGCCTTCGGGCCCTCTCAGTGTTACGCTCTTGCAGGCGGTAAACGCTGGAGCGAGTCGCAATGTATACATTGGTGGTGTTCCTGATTTCGAAAAGTTCTCGGAAGAGCGTCTCCGTACAGACTTTGGCGAGCATGGAGGTCAGTGCAACGGTCGTGACGCGCAATGCTGTCAATGCTGATTCTTGGCAGAGATTGAGATGATCAACTTCCTCAAGGAGAAGTCTGCTGCTTTTGTCAATTTGTTAGTGGCTGAATCTATTGCGAGGTGACCTCTGACGGTTTTTGTCAGCACGAGCATCCAGTCGGCGCAGAAAGCGGTCGAGGCTATCAAGTTGAACCCTGATTATCAAGCCCTGCGTATTGCCTACGGCAAGGATCGATGTGCCAATCAGCCTCGTACTGGGTGAGTTGATCGATCGTATTTCCTCCTTGTGTGACTGACACTGTGCATCAGTCCAACGCCGACTCCTCGTCGATCCGACTCTGGCAATGTGCCTCGTGTGGACCCAGCCGACCCAATCGCGCAGAAGATCGCGGCTGTCGAAGCCAGTGAGTCGACCAATGTCGTCGGCGCAGAGGATGGAGTGTACGCAGTCGAGGACGATTTCGTACCATCGCAACCTACACCGCCGGCCGAGGCGTCGGAATAGGCAGACACAATGGCTCTTTTTGGGTGAACATGTCTCGTATGACGATTCTTGGGGCTTCCATACCTATAACGATTCGAGCCTGCATCCATCATGACTTGCGTGATACTTTCGTGTAACGACTACGACTAGAGATATAGGCTATAACTGACCATTTTTTGGGATGTATGGCATGTTGAAAGAATATACACCTGAATTCGTGTGAGATCAAAAGTCGTTGCATCGTGAACTAAAGCAAACAAAACCCTGTCTGTCTGCGCCATATTAAAAATCACCCAAGAAAAACTAAGTATAGTAAAAGAAGACATGTATCATTGAGACTTTTTTGTATCCCGCTCAACCTCATGTGCGGCCTTGTCGAGCTCCAATTCTGGTACTTCCATATCTGCTGCGCTCTGTTTCGTGCCAGGTAGGACAAGTGGCGAATTGGCGAGTGCATCGCCTGTATCGGTATCGAAACTTTGATTCATGAATGGAGTTGAAGGATTGGAAGGACTAGGTTGTGAAGAGGCTGTATTTGTTCCTGTTGCTGAAGCGAGTTCCATTTCTTTTCGTAGCCTTTCAAGCTCTCTTTCGAACCTATAATAAGAGAGAAAAGAGATCAGATCAGTTGTTTGCTCTCTTTCTCTCTCTCTCTCTCTCTCTCTCTCTCTCTCTCTCTCTGTATATATGCGTATGTGTGTAGTTGAATTGTGGAGGAACGACTTACTTTCTACCAAAGACTTCAACGTAGAATGATGCTCCGTTCCAAGCTGATACGGCGAAAATAACAATAAGGAAGATTGAGCTTGCAAGTGGAGAATGAATAAGTAATAACGCTGGAGGAAGCATGACTATAATGCTATAAACTGGTATAATCATTATCAGCATTTTTGATATTCATCGATCACGATGAGGATAAAGCTACTGCGAGTGGGGAGGGTGAGAAAAGGTAGAGAAACAAACTGAGTTGACCAAAGATGAACCACAGTTCACGGTGTTCTGGTCTTATTCCACGTAAAGCTTTGCCGATTGGTCCACGTTTATCATTCAACATGCTAATTGGTTCTCAGCATACCCGAATCGCCTGGAGGGGAGGAGAGGAACGACGTACTAGTGGAAGCTCGATTGACGTTGGCCGGACTCGATCTTCGGTTTCCGATCAATCGAGATGAACTAGCTCGAAGTCAGCTGGGGGAACTACGGTGGAGATGCAGGAAAAAGACAGAGACAAACCTTGTAATAGGCTGCTTGCCATAGAACATCTGCATACAACGTCAGCGGTGAGTGGCATTATTCCTGAGAATCATCGTAGCGTACATGGAATACCAGCGATGAGGATCATAGACCACCAGCTATAGTCGCCAACGTGCTTCAAGCCCGTATATCGTTCCTCGGCATTGGGATATACATGTCTATATCGTTTCGTTAGCTAGAGGCTTTGCGCGCAATCAAGGGAAAATACCGTATAATGGTCAGGACAAGTGGCGGGTACATGTGAATGAACAAGCTGGTGACCTTGTCTAGCGAGTGGAAGACAAGAGAATTGCGCCAGGTGATAATTGCGCTGGCGATGGGGCCTGTACAGAAGGCGATTAGTGTCTTTGGCATCTACTTAGTCAGGCTGGAAACGACCTGCCTAGAGTGAGGAGGTAGCTAGCGATGAAGAGAATAGTGGACGAAGGGAAGACCCAGATCCAGAGAAGATCAAGCACATTTGCAAAGTAGCATAGGCTGCGTCATGGTCAGCGGCAAAACATGGCATTGAAATGTCGGCCACTCACTCTAGACGAAGATATCCAAACGAGAGACGCCGGTTAGCACATACGAAGGTGATGAAACTGCTTTGTTCAACGCACCGAACAAGAAGTAATGCCACGCTTTCTTCTTATACGTATATATCCTTAAAGGAAGGTAAAATGCGCTCTGGGCCGTATAGGCGAATGGCATCCACTCTGGCGCCAAGCCATACAACAGGCAAGTAAAAGTGAGTGACATGACACCGAAGAGGAATGCTAGTGTGTGTCAGCTGTTGAATCTAGTGAAGCCAAGGTGGCGAGAGGAGAAGAATATCGAGGGAGTACTCACAAACTTTCTCTTTGGTTCGTACTATCTGGGCTGAACGCCATTGACTCGAGAGATTCGTTACCTTTGCGGCGAGCTGTAAGATTGTCAGTACGACAAGGACGATGACGATGACCCGATGATGACTCGACAATGACAATGACAATGACAATGACAATGACAATGACAATGACAATGACAACGACAATGACAATGACAATGACAATGACGATAACGATCAAACTCACCTTGACTTTAATCCTCTCTACCTCCCTCTCTACTTCCCTCCTATACCTCTCACCTGTTCCTCTCCTTTCTCTCGCCCCACCTTCCTCCCCACTGGCATTATCATCCTCTTCATCCTCCACCAACAAGATCCCACCTCCCGCAGGTGTTCTTAAACCTTTGGGAAGGAGTTCTACTGCTCTTGATTTCAGTCGAGCAGATTGAGCCTTTAGACGACGATTGAATAGATCTAATCTAGAGTCTATAGTATGTGATATTGCGATATCAGCTTTCTTTTCTTCTACTTCTTCTTCTCCTCTCCTCTCCTCTCTTCTCTTCTCCTCTCCTCTCTTCTCTTCTCTTCTCTTCTCCTCTCCTCTCCTCTCTTCTCTTTTCCTCTCCTCTCTTCTCTTCTCTTCTCCTCTCCTCTCCTCTCTTCTCACAAAAGGAGAATTACCGAGAAACACGAGCACTTACCGAAAAAAGTCTCAACGACATCTATATCTCAATCAGCTCTTTGATTCTCCTCGACCACTCCAACTCGTAGCAAGGAAAGACACATTTCACATACCTAAAAGAATAGTAGCTCCACCACCCCATTCATCACCGTATCTCTCTCCCATAGTCTTTGATACCAAACTTGTAAAACTTGAATTACTACGTGTCAAACTTGGTCTTGAACCTGGTGAAGTTGAAGGTTCAAGATACGGTGATTCTGGCATTTATTTATTTTTGATATCTTTGATGCCTTTGATGCCTTTGTTTCTGTTTCCCGGAGGTAGGGTAGAAGCCGATGATGACGGACGCGGTAGATGCTAAGGTTAGGAAGGTAATGGATGGATTGGATTGGATTGGATTGGATATGACGCGTTTAAAGTGAAGATGAATGTATTGTTCTTCAATCTGTTATACGGAGACACCTGAGAGAAGACGACTGGGGGTGGATGAGGTGGATGGGACAATGCTAGAAAACAAACCAATACAGTAACCGTTTCCGGTTACACCCTCTCCTCTCTCTCTCCGACATGACGTAACACGTGGAAACAACTTCTTCGCTGTGGCAAACATTATTCTTCAGAAACAAATAACATTACGAGTAATATTGTCATGCATGCATGATAGCAGGATGTCGCCCCAAAAAACAAATCGTACAAGACCAAGTTGATCAAATCTATCGCCAAGCTTTCCCAGCTTTTACAGCCGCACCTTTCGGTCCTATCCCATGAGCGGTACTCAGATCTTTAGTCTGTTTGTTTCCAGATACAGAGCTCTTGAGTGGTGCTGCTCTTGTTGAGCTCTTCAAATGATTATGACTACGAGTTTCCCCTGTGATCATCAAAGAACTTGAATTTGAAACATTCGTTCTTCTACCTCCTTCTGCCCCTAGTACACTAACACCATGAGTAGTATCTGCCTCTTTACTTTTCTGTCGAGCAGCCTTTTCAAGGACCAGTCGTGAGAGTGGTGTTTTCGTACGACGTTTACCTGCAGTGTGCGATTTAGGAGTACGAGGTCTGGTCGATGGCGATAAGGGTGATGGGGATGATGGCATGTGTGCGTGCCAAGCTGTCAAGTCTGTCGTCGGGGGTTGAGGGGTGGTCATTGATTCTATTGCTTCTGGAGTCGCAGGCAGAAGAGCCAACATCGCATCCACATCAGCTTGACGTCGTTCTGCAAGGAATGCCTCGCGCTCAAGCTACACTGGACTGAGCTTTGTTCTTCGGGTGGACTTCAGACAAGCTCACCTCGAGCTGACGCCGCTCTTGACCTAATCGCACAGCAGCCTCTGTGAACTTCCGCCTCTCGTCATCTAACGTTGTCTTTTGTCGAGCCAAGTCGTACAGTGCCTCGCCATCGTCATCTTCTTCTCCCGACTTCGCCTCCCTCGTGGACCTAGATCATAAGCTTTAAGTATTGCACCATCATGATGACACAGGTAGCTCACCGAGCCTGGGCTTGTATCTTTGAAAATTCCTCTACCAATCTCTTTGCCTCTTGTTCCCTAGCTTGTGCACAAGTGACCTCGACTTCCAGATCTTTCACTCTATCCTCCAAATCCTGCTTGATCCTCTCTTCTTCCCTCTGAGCCTTCTTACGCGCCTGTATCTCTTCCTCACTTGCCGCTGCCTCTACTCCAGACGCTGCAGGTTTCGGCGCAGGGGCACGTTCGGCCAGGCGCGTGCGGACCTGTGCAATAAGTGCCTTGAAGCGCGTGTCTGCGATGGACGGGTGAGAAGTGGACGATGCAAACTGATGTGTCGTCGTTGACGTGACGAGATACGAGCTATGTAGTTTGGACGAGGACGCAGGGTTTGAGAAGAATTGTGAATGTAACATTCTTTCAGGGGGCTGTATCTAGTAAGCATTCGTGTCTTTGCATCTCCAGTGAATGGATAGACATACCTCTTCACCTGCAGCCAGTGCTATTGCTTCTTTGAGCCCGTTGGCCGTAGATACGATCACATGTCTGAAAGCTTCTGTCTCTTCTTGCAAACTCTGTCGTATTTCCGCAAGCTCTCGAAGTGATTGTTCAAGCAAAGCTGGCTGGCCAGGCTAATATATCATCATCGGCCAACATCCCTTTCGCTACCAGCTTCCATTGACAGTGACAAACTCACTGCAACGGGATGTGACCTTCCACTAGTGATAGGGTTGAGTAATATCAATCCTTGAGGTCTGGATACGAGCGAAGCATCACTTGCAATCTTGTTCAATTGTGATTGGGCTTTATCGAATCGCAATTGCGCTTTCTTCGCTTCATGCTAAACGGGCAAACTATCAGCACTTGGCCATGAAGGTGATACACGTTGGAAACTCACACCAGCAGCCACTCTGACAGCATCAACTGCTTTCCTTCCTCTCCCAACTTCTTCTCGGAGCTCTTTAGTCCGTATCTCTTCAAGCGCTAATCTCTTTTCGGCATCAACACAACGTGCTTTCCATCCCTGGGCATCCGCATCCAGTTTGGCATTCTGTACGCTCAGTTGAGATATCACTCTGACTGTTCGTTCGTGTTCATATGTCAATGTTCGATGACGAGCTGATAATGCATCGAGTGTCGTGATGTTTGACTATTGAAGCGTGATCAGTCAAAAGCATTCTTTGAACGCTGAGATGAGAGAGGAGTAGGACAGGAGAGGAGGAAACTCACTACTCCGGCTCCAATCAGCTCATATAAAACAGCAGTGACATCGTTTAAATCTCGTTGGGATAGAGCCTCGAGGTTCAACGGACGTTTAGCCCAGCCATGCGAGAGAAGTTGGGTGTTGATGGAGGATAGAGACAAACTGGAAGCTTGCGACCTGGTATAGGGTCAACCATGTAATATATTCCTCTCCACAAGGTTGACATACCGAGAATCAAAGGGCGCATCATCTGGGGATGAAGAATCGGTGGACATTTCTACCACTATTCTTGAGTATGTTGAGTGTACTCGAGTATGAGGGTGAAGAGGTGGATGAGCCAAAAGTCACTCGCGTGCTTTGTTTACGAGTAAATCGAACGGAAGCAAATTTCAAAGATATTTCCTAAAACGGAAATATCCCGAGGCTCGGTCTCAGTCATCGTCGTTTTGACGTGGAGGTTTGGCATTGTCTGACATCAAGCTCTAGGTCCGTCTTTGGTATTTACATCAATCTTCACTAGTACACACATATCCACCTTGTTCAGACAGTCGTAGCACACTCAAGGTAGATAAAGATGCAAGCAGACCATCCTCACCCATCAGATTCATCACCACTTCCTACTCCCTCTTCACCTACACTACCCACCTATCATCGACATCATCCCCATCGCCCTACAGCACCTGATGTGATTGATCTCGATCCGCTACCTGCCCTTCGTAGACGTATCACTCAACCTCAGCAACCTCCAGCCGAAGATACAATGCGAATCAATATCGCCACGCCCTTTGCGGATTCTGGTGAATCATCTAGCAGGCGGAAAGACGGCTTTGCTGTACCCAGGTCGATGCGATGTATGGATCTGAAGGATGAGCTTGGCTTGGGTCAATTCGGGGATGGCATGGAGAGATGGGAGAGAGAAGGTATGAGAGTTGTCTGGCAGGGTAGGATCGTCAGGGATGAGGAGCGATTAGGCGATGTCGTGAAAGATGTAAGCAGCCGTTCAGAGCCTGTATATTCGGCGAGGCACTCAAGCTGATATACTGGTTGGCAGTCTCGAGCTTCAGCACAGGTGCATACATTCCATCTAGTAGCTAGGCGAATAGCGACACAGTCTCGACCTTCTATGAGTGCGGCTCAATCTTACCGATCAACTGCAGCGCCTCCCTCGGCGCAAGTCGAGACAACACCCTCCTTTGTGCTTAGCTCAAACACGCCTACCACGGCAACAATCTCAGCACTCGCTGATACTGTGCACTATCTACTCTTCACTGCACGACACCATCTCTGCCATCTGCTGTCAATACCCCCTCTAGCATGGGACGCTACGACCCCGAAACCCGTTGTGGGGCAGAGCAAAGCCCAGCAGGCAGTCATGTCTGTCGTGCGGACCTTCTCAGAGGCCCGGCAGGGGAGTTTGGAAGGGTGGGAGGCTGCGTTTGAAAATGATGCAGAAGATATCTGGAACAAATTGGGCAGAGCGGGAATCGAGGCTGAGGTTCGGGAATTATGGATGAACAACGTCGGGAGGATCTGGAATGAAGGAGAAGATGGAGAGGTAGTCACTGTCGAGCTTGAGTGAGATAACCAATTGTTTCGCCATGAGCATAGACTGACATGTCCAGCAATTTGCCATACCAGCTTCATCTGCCACCTTTGAAGATCTCAACTCCATCCCAACTTGTTCATCTCCTACAATACCTGCGTATCACATCACTACTTCCATCACTCAATGCCGAGCTTGAGCTACAGACTCTCATGTCTCTTGCTCCGCCTCCTCCGCCAACGCGTACTATTCCTGCCGTTCCCCAGCCCGCCCAGCGACAACATTTGATACCGACCATAACCACGGCCACCGCACTTTCTCTGGCGCTTTCCGCGGCAAAGATAGCCGCGTTGATCTGGATGTTATGCAGGGGCATGAAGTGGGATGATTTCCGATTATGGATCATCTCTGGCGGTGCGGTCGGATGGTGGATTGGCGAAGCGCATCATCGACTAGCACATGACCGACGACAACAAGCTGCTGCAGCCAATCCTGCCGAACCCCAACCTGTCGCTGCAGCGGGAGCCCAACAAGGCCAGCCGGGTCCACGCCGACCTATGAGCAATCAGGGATTCTGGACATGGATCATCCCTCTCATGCACCTCGACAGGGATGCCGTGATCCTTCGTCTACCCGGTCGAGCACATCCAGAACTAGGCGATCTCGAAGCTGATCTCCGCGCCAATCCCGTCTTACTGGAACGTATGCGGCGCCCATCACCTATACTCATCACTCACGTCGTTCTACCTATCTACCTATGGTTCATCACTCTTTTCCCGGCTTTCGAAGCCTTACGAGCCCGTGCCATTCGTAGGCGAGAACGAGCGATGCGACAACTAGTGAACGAGCGCAGTGCGGGACAACTAGACGATATGGGCGAACCACTTGTTGTTTTGCCTCAAGGACTAGACGTGTGGGGGAAAGCATATTACCAAAGAGTCATTGCTAGAGGCGAAGGAATCGATTGGGAGGAAGAAAGAGATGCTCAGAGGGCTATGGGTATAGGTGAAGAGGAAGAAATGAGAGGTGAGGGTGGTTTGGGACTCTTGTAGATACAGATACGAGTACAGTCATTTCGATATTGTATATAAAAGACGTTAGATCACACGTATTGTATACAAGGAAAGCTAGGTTGCAATCATTACATACAAAGAGGTTAGGCAAATGTTTGTTGTTGATATTGGGTGATACCTGGACGATGTACGAGTACAAAGTATTCTTGTATTCTATTAACCTCTGACCTCTCCAGCGAACTTTCTATATCAGTGCGGTCGGCGAAGATGCGGCAGAGGGGTGGAGCACCGACTACGCGTCAAAGCGTATCTGTTGTTCGCTTTTTGTGTCTTTGAGCAATAATCTACCTATTTGATTCATCTTGTCATCGCTATTTCAGGTGTATTTTCCATCTGCGCAATCGATCTGTTGAGGATCTAAGAGTGTCCCTATCTATCCGACGTTGATTATACAATAATCTAGAGATGCCTCCTCCAGAAGTAACCATCTATGTACGTCCCTTTTCTACTTTCAACATAAAGACAAAACCCGAGATCATCATAAGCAAGCTGATTGGGTTGTTGTTTTTTGATATAGGTAACTAGTCTTACTTCTCAACCTAAAGTTAGACAACATATAGAATTACTTCGAAGGTAAGTCGTACTCTTTGTTTCTTTCAATGTATTCAAGAATCCAAATCAGGATAGGAGAAGGACAACAGTTGGAGTTGTGAGCTGATTATTTTTGACAGATCTTTGAAAGGTCTTGAAATTCCTTTTCAGGTGTGTTGAAATCTTCTTTCATCTTTCTTATTACTTTTCACTTGCGACTTTGCGACTTGTTACTTGTCATTTGAGACTCTGTGACTTGCTGCTCTGTAACCCTGTGACTCCGTGACTCTGTGACTTGCTAGTCTCGACTCGCAATACCACTCAACAGATGAATGTTGATATCTGTCAAGTAACAATCTCATACTGACCAACCTGTTTCTCTGTCTTTTCTTGATAGGAATACGATCTAGTCAACGAACCAGAAGCAAAAACGAGATGGCAGAGGGCTAAACCTGCTGGTCAGGTGATTGGATTACCTGGATATCTAGTCGGAGGAGAATTCATTGGTGTACGTTTTAGTTTATATTTCACTTTGTTCCGTTCCATCATATTCTACGATATGGTACAGATGACTGACGGGAGAATCGCTTTAGACAATGGACGATTTCGAATACGCGGTAGAATCTCAGACACTGCCTACTTTCTTACGTCAAGATCAAGAGACAGCTACTCTGGGAGGCTCAACAGGAGAAGAAGAATTGGAGAGGTTGATGAGGGAGATGAGTACTGGTGATTTAGATGATCTGGCGGGTCAATTGGGGATTGAGGATCAGGTCATTGGGAAGGTAGGATTGTTGGTGCCTGAGAAGGAGGAGAGTAAGGTAGAGGAGAAAAAGGAAGGCAATGCCGAAGAGAAGGAAGGGGAAGGGGGAAAGGAAGATGTTCAAGAGACAGCTACGGATGATCTAAGTGAATCAAAGATAATCGGTGCAGTACTATCGTCAGGAGAGGAAAGTGTGGAGGCGGAAGCTAAAGTAGAGGAGAAGGAAGAGGAGAAGGAAGAGGTAGAGAAGATTAGCAATGCGGATGAAGGAGATGCGAGTGATAAGACGAAGAATGAAATCAAGGAGAAGATTGATTAATGAGCCAGATGTTTGCTCGACATTGAGTCCAGATTGTCACAGTAAATTTTCGTAAGGAATTTGTAGTGTCTTGTTGTCATCGTGTAAAACAGATGTTACTCCTATATGATCATATCAAATTTCTACCAATCAGGAAGCCGCACGTCGTTCGTCAAATGACTAGAGTGTGGCTATAGGCTTTATCCACGTGAGATGATTGGTGTTCATATATATCAGACAGGACGAACATCGGTGACGTGGATGTAGATCGCAATCGCCGGGGTCCTTCTCGGTAGAAGGCAAAGTCGAGTCTCGCCGACTACATCAAGTCTCTCCATCCACCCCATGATTTGGGGATATGACGTACTGGATCTTCCGAGGGTGGAATGGCAATGAACACCATTTGAAAGGATCATGGTCGAGCCATCGGCGTTGTTCAGAAGATAGTGGCGAACAGCACAAAAGATGTGAGAAGTATTAGCCTTCTCGGATTTTTGAAACATTTCATCGAGTTTCAAGGGAGAAGCAAAAAGGACGCTGGTGGAGCTCGCCCTTGGTGGCAACCTGTTCGCCAACTACATAAGCCTTCGGACCATCTTTGAACTCCCAACACTTTGAACTCACTCTCTCCTCCCTGCCAACACACACACACACACACACACACACACACACACACACACACACACACACACACACACACACACACACACACACACACACACACATGACTAGACCAACCTCCTCTACGAGTACACCACAGGATACAGCAGCCAGCATTGTTACGAGTGTTACGAGTCCCAGTTTGCCTCCTTCAGGCGCTTCGAGTCATACTTCTTCTGAACCTGTCCTTACGATTACCGATAATCACAGGCGAAATCCATATACCGTCAGTCTCGAACGGTGCGGCGAGACCTCTCGAGGCTACAAGTGCACTTTTGTAGAGTATCGGAAGGGAGACCGCTCATCTCCAGTGACGGATTCACAGACGGAAACCCGAGATGCACAGAACAACTCCAGGATTTCTTCTGTGAGAGCAGGATTACAGTCAGCAATGAGAACCATGTCGTCGGCATTCAGCACAGAGCCTCTCAAGTTTGTCATTTATGCTGATCCTCAAGAGAGGAGGAAGCACCTCGAGAAATCTCTACCTGATTATGAGGTGCCGTGGCTCTCTATATGGAACGTTCCGGAATATTCCGAAGTCGCAGAGGCTTTTAGTGAAAGGCCAGGTGATTTACTGGACAATTGCGGGACGGTTTGGGACAAAGAGATCGAAATCAAGAAGGAACGCCGGCCGCAGGACGGGGAGGGGAGAGAAGAGATTGACCGGCGAGGTGCTCAGCTTGATATAAAGAGTGTAATGAATCACTCCGAATTCCTCTCCGCACAGGCAAGAACATTTGGCAGCTCACATTTCGATGAAAGTCGGAGTCAGAGAGGGCGGTCCGACTGGTCTTCTCCAATAACGACTTCCGAGAACAGCATGGTACAGAGAAAAGCATCTGCACTTACGTTGCAACGTTTCAGACAGCTCGTCGCGCCACGATCAATGGCCACCAGTGTATAACACTTCGTCAAACTTTTGTAATGAGCAGTATGCAATGAGTAACTTTTCTTTACGGAGATTGTAAATGTGGGTCGTCCGATCCCAAGCACCACTCTCCCAGATGTACAGGGTGACGCATTCAATTCAGTCTTGTTCTGGCTCTGTGTCACTGATATCAGGTAGTTATAGACGTTCTGGACTATGATTTAATGCATCTTGTGTAACTTCCCACGAGTCTCTCTAAGGATAAATGGGGAGATCCCGCGATACAAGACGTTGACTTTGCAATTACCTCATTCTCCTCGCTGTCCCTAATTTGTTGGCCGCCTTGACAATACGAACACTGACGTCAAGTGCTGACGTTTTCGGTCTCTCAGATACCGAACCACACGCATGCTGTACTCTGTCCCGTCTTCACAACGTGATGAAGCGTAAAGAAGCAGTGTTGTCCGTAATTCGCCACTGAGTGAGCCGGGCCCGTTTCTTCGACGAGCAAAGCTGCGTCACGCTTGGTCAGGTCAAGCAGTCTGCTCGCAGGTTATTAGTCTCCAGCTATGATAAGCTGAGCAACAGCCCAGAGAGCCCTGCTCCGCATCCAAGCGATCGCTCGCCCTTTCACGTGGTTGGGAGAGAACAACGAGACGTATGTGTCTGGATGCCTACGGGCACACCCATCAAGACGAGCTGGTAGCCTTGGCATGCACACAGTAGATCATGGCTCAAGGAATATTGAGTATGTGCTTGTGCATGCATAATGATAGCGTACGAAACGATCCCTGGGAGAGGAGAAAGGACCGGAATGGTGGGCTTCTAAAGGCTTGACCTACCCCTCAGCGTCACAGATCTGCGAAAGATCAGTCATCCTGTGAAACCTCCATTCATTTCTTTCTCCTTGTCATGACGCTATATCGTTAGACCGAGGGAAGCCACCGTTTGTCTCCTTCTAGTGATGGTAACAAGTGAGGCTTCGAAAGGCTGGATTGGCGGCGTCATGGATGTGTGAAAGATGAGTCATGGTGTTACTCCATTCATTTGCTTCTCCTCGCTGTGACGTTAAGCCCAACCCGGACACAAAGGTCGCCAGACCGAGGTAAACTGACAGAGTCTCTTTCCGTTTAGTGTAGAAAGTGAGGCTTCGAGACCAAAGGATAAAGGACAGCTAGATGATTTGCCTATATCAGCCTACGCTCCTCAGTATTTCTGTGCCCATCATAGATTATCCCCGACTCTTCACCAAGTCCCACGCAACGCCCACTATCTTTCACTACACACCAAGTCATGTCAGTCACCAAACCCTCCCAGACCAGAATCACAATCTATTCCCGAGTCATCCCAGGTCTCAATCTCACTTTTGAACGGAATTCGGAGGATGAAAGCAGGGAAGACTGGACTGCGACTGTACGGATCAACACCAACTGGGAGCACGGAGCACATCGGGATCATAAGGTGGAGGAGGATCAACAAGTCAGCATTTTCAGGTATGATTACAGCCTCGCAGCTCTTTTGAAGGAGAACTACTTGAGCTATCAAGATGTGCACTCCCTGTATCGTAAGGACACAAGCTCTACTCCGCAGCCTTTTTTTGAGAATTACATGATCAGCAAGTTGACAGAACTGGACGAATCTGTCCGCTCCACAAGGCATGTTCACCTTACTACATACGTTGTGTGCTGATGTATCTGCCTTGTTTTCAGCTTTGAGGCCCCAATCGCATCTTCTTTCGATGGGACCGATGAACGGTTGTGCCATGATCTCCAGGATGCAAGCGAAACAGCAAATGGAGAATCCGTGTCATCGGACCATACTGTTAGGGACTCGAAGTCAGGTGGAATTGGCGCTTCAGTGAGGACCAAATTGTAAAATCGGGAGTTGATAGGGCCAAGTTGTACAGTTTTCCTTATGAGGTCCTGGCTGGACATGAGTGGGTTGCATTGAAGCTGCAACATATGTATGGGAACATCTTATCTAACTTTTTGGCGAGGCATTTATTTGACGTTGACTCACCGGGCAGAACCTCTTGGTGGATCTGCAGGTGATACACGCCAGGAGATACAGTACCGTAGATATCCGGCAGATTGCTCGACCTACCTGAGTGGTCGGGTCTTCACACTCGAGCTGAATGGTGCGACTATGAGGACCCTTTCTTCTTTCACTGTCACCTCTTTTCAACACGACGTAGTTGGCGTAGCCTTAGCCTAGAGACACATAGTCACGGCCATCCTTTGGCATTTTTGAAACTTGCCAAAGTGCCAACCTTTGTGGCTCCACCGTGGGGAAAAATCTATCAAGAGAGGAGATTTATGAATAGGACATCGCTGACACCTCTTGCCCACCATCACCTCGCTTTATAGCAAACAACGTGTGAGAACTATGAGCCTTCTCGGTTCTTTGAAACATCTCGTCGAGGTTCAAGGGAGTAGAACAAAGGACGCTGGTGGAGCTCGGCGCCCGTTCACTAGCTACAAAAAGCGGTCGTGCCATCTCTGATGTCCCCATACATTCAACTCACAACCATCATCCTCCCCCCCCCCCCCCAAACACAGTCATCACCATCCCCTTGACCCAAACATCTGGGCTCGTACATCATCAGCTCAATTTTCCTACTCCTCGCACACATTCAATCCCGCCATGACGAGCAGTGATCCGGATACCAGGTTGCCTGGCTCAGGGCCCTCGTTGTATCCTCTTTATTCTTACCCGACAGTCCGCATGTTGGACAGCACAGAATACCCATTCACAGCTTTTCTTTCGCCATGCCACCCAAAGCTGAAGACGGGCACAGGCGCAGGCGAAAGCCAAGACACAGTTGGATACGAAGACTCACACGCGGAATCAGACGTCAACGCGGGATCAGGCTGGACCATCACAATTGAGGAGTACTGGCGGAATACCCCAACAGTCAAGGCAGACTCCAAACTCAAACAGATGGGGGAAGCGGTGACACGGGCGTGGGAACGGGCAACACGATACGATGAGAAGCCTGCCAAGATCGTTGTTGGTACGGATCCGAGAACCAAGCAGATCCTCACGAAGACCTCTGTCCAGGAGCGTACGACATTTGCGAGTCGGACTTGGTCTCGCAAGTACGGGGTCTTGACATATGATGTGATGTCACAGCTCTTCAAGCAGAAAAACACGGCTATGGTGGATTTGGTGGGGCACTATCTCGAGTGGGAGATTAGAAACAAGGTTTTGAATGAGTTTATCGCAGCAGAAATGATCAACCAAGAGTACAGCTACGCTGAAGCTCTTAAATCCGAACAGGAGAGTCTCTTCACCGCACTCGTAAGCATGGCCGAAAGCTCGCACGTCGACACAAGTCGCGATGATGAAGACACATTGTCGTTCCATCCCAGCATATCAGTTCCCGGCAATTCAACTGTGTGAGGTCTCGGATGTTGGCTCGGAGATTGACATATCGAAGTAGGACTCGTCGATTCCGTTGATAGAGCAGTATGTATTGAAAGTGGGTGACGCGGCCCGGAACTCATCGCTCGTAGATGACACTGACGCAGTCATTTGTGTCTGGTCCTGGATCTAACTCACAGAGACCACGAAGATCTGGTACTGTAATTGCACACTGAGTCAATCCCCGCGAGCCTCTCTTCGAAGAAGTGAAAAAAGAATCGTTGTTCGCCTGCTGGAGCACCTCCAGTGATTGAAGTCTCTCTCAGAACCTATTTAGTGATTTCTAGGAGACATCGGTCTTCCACTCGAGTTTGGGACCCTTGTCAGCACCCAATAGGACGAATGCAGCTAGTAGCATCTCAACTTCAGGGAAGTTGAGATGAGAGAACGAGATATATGAAGACTTCACTTTAGACCACAAGTTCCCCCGAGAATGTATCTCTTGGAGCTTTAGTTTGCAGTCTAGTTCCCACAATCCAGGTCTCGTCCAGAGGCAGTCTGGTTCCCCAAGTCGCCGTCCTAACAGTCCTTCCCATGCCGCTGACAATCTCAAGCCTGATGGTGCGCTGATTCAACACAAGAGCAAGACCCTAATTAGAACTGTTATTGATTGCGCTCGTATTGTTTCTCATGGCTTATCTACTCAATTCCGTCACCGCTATGAATTGCTTATCTCGCTCTCCATTAGAACACACGCCAGACCAAGTATTCTCCTTCCAGATACTGCTTCCTGACTCTGGCCGTATCGTGTACCCCGATCATTTCTGTAAATGACGTCAATCTGTCAGAATCGGATGAGATTCTGTCTACAAGAGCAAATCAGTACTGATTACCCTCGTGCGACTACTAGGACCTGTGCTCTTTCACTGTCACTTCTTTTCAGCATGACGTGTTGTGCGTATCCTAGCCCAGAGATGCGTAGCCTCAGTCATCCTTTGACTAGCGTTTTTGAAACTCGCCAAAGTACCAACCTTTGTGGCTCCACCGTGGGGAAAAAATCTATCAGTGAAGCCAGAACGAAGGCCAAGAGAGGAGGTTTATAAATAGGACATCGCTGGCACCTCTTCCTCTGCAATCATATCGCTTCATCCTTGCTATAGTTCTATTTCACTGAACCGGCTTTCAAGACTTCGATGTCCAACGATATGACTGAACGTGTTTGGACTGAAAGCGACTCAGACAGCGACTTGTGGACAGAATCCGGGTACGATGAGGATGACGACGAAGAGCAGGGATGGACGGCTAGCGATGTAGCTCCCGACAGCGATGGCGACCTCAACCTCATTGACACTCGTAGTCAGGGATCTGACGAGTCGCTAAGCGCGCTGATTGAAGAGATATACCCCATCGACGGTATCAATGCTTTTGAGAGCTCCGGGAGGTCGCCAATCCCGTGGGTGAATGACAGGCGAGACGAAGAAGAAGGCAATTTCGACGTCGTCCTCTACAATCGGGATGATCGAGTGCGCGCCACTGAATGTACCGAAGAAGAATTTCGACAGATTGCATTGACGACCGTGATGGACGAGGTGAATACTGCCATTCAGTCTCGCCTTACTCTGATTCCAAATGGCCTAGATGTGTACCAAATCAGGCTTCAGTCATTTCTGGCATTTTGGCGTCACCAAGACAACGTCCGTGAACGTCTGAACGAACTTCCGGGTGAGACAACAGGCGTGAGTACCGCTGGAGAGAATATCTTCTTGGATAGGCTACAAGTTCTCGGTGTGCAATATACGTTCAACAGAGCGGACCGTGTTGGTGAGACAGAGATCCATGGCTCTGAGATCTCTGTTTGGACAACCTTGCAACTCAGGAACGGAGCATGGGAGCCGTTTTTGCATTCGGATGGTCAAGAATGTACTTGCGACCACTACTCGCCCAACTCTTGCCTGGCAGCTGAAATCGCCGCTCAGAACCAGAGAGACGCCAATCGGGAAGAGAACAGGACGGTGTCAACGGGATTGTCAACTGCGTGAGACGTACTTTATCTTGTCGTGTGAGAGAATCCGATATCAGTGGCAAGGGAGTGGTTTGAGCAGTATGGCTTTCATATTATGTGAACCTCTGAAAGATGCATGAGCTTGTTTGTGTATCCAAAAGTTCTACCTACAGAACAATCATTCCCCTGCGGCAGTGACTTTGCCAGGCTATGTATTTAAATGTTGATATCACAAAATTCCACTGTCACGTTTGCGATGTCACGATCGATCATCATCGGCGCTTAGTTATCATCATGTGCAACGTGGCGCATCAGAGGGGCAATCAGTCATGTCTGTGTCTTCCAGTCGAACATACAGGACTAGACATGTATGAGGCACATTAAATGGGGACGGGTCCGCATTGTAGTATCATGTATCATGGTACGATGTACGGTAGCCACCTTCATATCCATGAATGTTCAAAGACCTATCTCGAACCTTTTGATGCGGGGTCCTTGCCATGAATGGCAGTCTCTAATCAATCTAGTCCAGGGATTAAGTAGCCTTCTAGCCTCTCTGTATGTTCGTACGCCCGTCATTTCGCGTCGGTGTATCCTTCGACGGCTGTACCATCACACCCAGATGTGAGCCCAGAATAGATTTCTTTGGCTAGCATGACGACAAACCAAAGGCAGCCTCCCCCCCCTCCTTTTCCTCCCGGAGACCCAATCCTCATCGCCAATTCCCTAAGGATCCTTTCTATGAGGCATCGGGAAAGAGGTCTTGGATCAGGCTTCGGAGCCTCGTTACCAAGACTGACCATACGTCATTCATTTCTTTCCTCCACATCTAGGTAGACGATGAGTGTCTTCGTGGCTCACCGCTGATCAATTCATCTGAGGTTTCCCGATTCGATTGACTGGAGGCAAAATGAAGAAGATGGCTTTGTAACAAGTGTTTAGCTATCGGCCACCTTGGGCGATGTCCGTGCGATTCAGCTTCTAGTGACATCATATTTCTGGCGCTGATCTCTGAGAAGGAGGAAATGGACTCAATCTTCATTGAAAGGATTGAATTTGAGGAGAGTTTGGGAACGATATGTATTTCATTTGGGCTCCAAAAAACTTTCTCCTCGATTTTCCTTCTTCCACTTCACTTGCTGTCAACTGCATCGACGAAAAGATCACTATGCCTTTCAGGGATAGCTTCATTTCCCAGTGAGTATATCGTATATCCCAATGATGACAGTCTTCTTAGAAACTTTCCACAATCTGACGCGATCTGGACGTGGAATCCCGAAAACGATTTCCGGGCAGACGAGGACGACGCAACCGAAATCGGGGCGGACTGGGACGACGAGGACGAAGCGCCGAGGAACTCCGTGAGGCCACGATCGCCCGAGAGGTCCAATACAGGCGGGTCAGACAATCTCGGCAACACGCAGGAGCAGGGAGACAGCGAAGAGAGGGACGAGGCGGGCAGCATGCCCGAGTTGGTGGATCGGCCTGACGAAGATGACTCAGGCCAGGCACACGAGAGCAGGTGGGGCAGAACGTTCATCACATCTTCGCAGCTGAGAATCGTCGGCCAGACAAACACCAACAACATGAATGGATATCCACATTACAACAGCATCCATGAAGATGGACATGAACATGAATATGAATCCAATGAAACAATCGGTGATCAAGTGGACCTCGAGTACTTGTCGGCGGTGAGCAACTACATAGGGCACTTTCGCTGGGATGCGCACGCGGGTCACCTTTCGAGCGTCTCGGCCCTCTTGTGTCAAGGTTCATCTGGCGGATATGAGAGTTCGACCAGACTGCCTTGCGACTGCTACTGCCGGGAACTCTTGAGGTCGGCGAGGTAAATGTGACAGCTCCACAATGTGCATGTTTGGTATGCTTTCTTTCGGAGACAATTTACAGTGGAAGGAAAGTTGTGAGAAGGGGGGGAGGGGGGAGGAGAGATTCACGTCTAGTCTTTATGTCCTGTATATAGGCTCGGGTTAAATACTTTGAATGCATCTATTCGTGTACGATGGATTGAATATGACTTCCGGCGACTTGTGTTTCCCGGACATGTCCGGCTGGCGCATGCTGATTTTTGTTGCCTGTACTCAGTAATATGATTACTCGGGATGTAAAAGCATCGAGTCCTGGTTCTGACATATAAGGGCTCGCATGACGATCTCCCATATTGTGCTACCAGCACCTCATGCGGAATTCTGCCTCACCCCATGGCTCACACATGATCCTCCTCGCTTGGTTGAGCTCATGAATATCCCGTCCATCGTTGCTGGCCTATCAGGGAACAAGAATGAGCGAATCACAGTTGAATTAGCTGTTCGACACATTCAAGCGGTCCTTGAAGAGAAAGAACGGTGGGGTTATCCTAGTACGTCCCGATTGAGGTGAACTCAGTCAGTCCTTCGCAGCCTGACCAACTAGTTCTTCGATATACACGTGATGTAGAGGTTTCAGAAGAGCCCAAGATGCTCGGAGCAATATCCTTCTTCCCTTTCAACTTTCGAGCTCTAGGACAGCGCTCTCTCAAGCTCTGCGAGGAAGAAAAGGCGCTCCCTCCAGAGGGCAGACACTGGCAATTCAGCTGTTACGTCGATCCAGTCATATCTAGTAAAGGTCTAGTCACCGTTCGTCTTCCAAAATCCTGTCTTTGCCTTCAAGTGGGTGTACCGAAAACTGAACCTTGTATTGCAGGCTGCAACACGATGGATTATTGATAATTGGTTTGTACCAAACCACAAATCATACCCTGGACAGTTGGTCTCATCTTGGTTCGAACCCAACAAGGCTTCACAGAGAGTACATGACAAGCTTGGTTTTGTAGGTGTTGCAAGGTCAGTGGATTGGTATGAGCGGGAAAAGCGTAACGTAGATGAGGATGTTATTTGCGCTGTTTGGCAAGGGGCTGGGGAGTGTGCAAAAGAGGATAGCGTGTTTAGAGATTTACCGTCATGGAGCCGCGAAGAAGCATGACGTGAAAAGCATCGGTACAGTAGTCATATTGCAATATTAGATGCATCTTTTAGAAAATGCTTTTGATTAGGTCTTTCAATCCCTCCACCCAGACACACATTTGTCCCCAAACAAACCCTCACCGCACGATAGTCTGTCTCCCTGTGCTCCTACTTCCCTTCAGCCTCTCTATCGGCTCATCTGTTTCTTCTGCAATTTGCGCAACTCCCTCTTCTTCTCCAACTCATCCAGTCTCTTGAGTTCCTTTTCACTCATAGTAGCTCGTTCTGCCTTTTTCTTCGCCAACCTCTTCTCTTCGGCGGTCTCGGCGGGCGGAGCATCTTCGGCTACTTCTTTATTGTAAGAGGCGGTAAGGTCTGCGTCGACTGTCTTGCGCGTGGCTGCGAGTTTTCGCGTCACCTACCACCCGTCAGCATTCGGTATTCCAGTGATGGAGGACAGTGACTTACATCTGGCTTGAGGAGGTTTGGACGAGCAACGAGGTCGGCGATGTTAAGTGCGACTTGGAGCCATGCCTTGACTGCGTCTACTTCGGCAGAATTTGAGGGCTTGCTGACGGAAAGAATGATGTGGCGAGAGCGGAACTTGGCCGGAAGTGGTCCTCGCACTGGTCGACGAGAAGGGACGTCAGTGATCTGCGCCTGGTAAGCTTGGAACAGCATGGACTGGATGCACAAGCTCACCAAGAGGTACTTGAGCACACCAGCAGCTTTAGCATTGTTCAGCAGCTCAGTGATGCCGACATTGGCATTTTTGAGTAGGACATCGGTAACATCTGAATGTTCTGCAAACAGCGAATGAGTGATAGGCACAGTGCTCGACTCATGTAACCTAGGGAAGGTCTATCACGAACTCTCGTTAGCTGGCCGTCTCTACTCATAGAAGTTTGTTGAGAGGACTAACGAGATCCCAGCGCTGCTCTCTAACGTTCCTCATGACACCTTTATCCACTACGGCCCAAACACCTAATCCTTCACCTTGTTTACCTTCCTCTCCTTTTCCAAGAGTAAGATCAAAAGTGATCTGTTCAGCACCGTCATATGTCGGTTCGATGATCATTTTGCCAAAGTGGGTGACAAGGCCAGCAACATCGTGGAACGGTAATAGGTTCAGCGTAGAGTGGAGGAAAAGGACATTTCGTCGTCCTGTCGAGTAGAGTAGATGGAGTGTAGGACCTGAAGAGACGAGGTCACGAGTATTGGAGAATTGAGTAGCAAGGAATGACTGGAACGGAGCAAATCTATCGTATCGAAGATCAATCAGCTATCTTGAATCCGTATATTGCTAAAGTCATTGGACATACGTAGACTTTGCACGACTAGTGTTGAATGTTTTGCCCAGAAAGTATACCAACAGATACGCTCCTATGAGCCCAAGAGCAACAGCTTCAAACTTGAATGCCGCAGGGCGAAACACTAGTGCTTTCCAGCGATACTCTAGTCCATCGTATTCCCGTGCCGCGGGAGCTGGAGGGGGAGGCATAAGCTTGGCAAGACCAAGGAGTAGCTGCGACATAATGCCGATGATTTTAACCTAGTGGTCGGTGGATGTACAGTATCGAGAGAGATGAGAGACGTTCAGTCGAGAAAGAAGGGATTCGGTGTCGTCGAGATGTCCGGGAAGGGAGAAATCCGGGCCTGGCCCTGACTCATCGACATATCTCTCACGGTCGTCATGAGATTCCATGATGGCACAAGTGTAATCTGAATGAGGCACTCATTTGAAGTTGCATTGCCTATGGAACGTTCCAGACCTATGGGCAAGCACAACAAGAGCCTAAGCAGTTGCAGAGACCGACTTGGGCATCTCACTGCCGAGGAGGTGAGTCAACCTCTGCTCAGCAATCTTTACCGCTTCAGTCCTGACGACGCCCTTCTTCCCGCCACCAAGCCTGGTAGGGGCCGTACCATCCTTGAGACCAAGCTGCTTGTCGGTCCAGATCGGCTTGACCTCAACAGGGACAGGCATACCTACGCCAGCTCTACCGCCAAGGGCAACCCACTCTGAAGTGCGCTTGAGGTTGAGCTTGTCGAACACTTGGTTGACCGAAGATACGAGATGCGCAATATGCTCAGTCGTGTGCCCAGGGGTCGGGGTGATACGAAGACGCTCTTCGCCTCGACTAACAGTCGGGTAGTTAATCGACTGAACATAAATCTTGTGCTTGGACAACAGCATGTCGGAGGCTTCCTTGGCTAGGGCAGCATCACCGACGAGAACCGGGATAATGTGAGATGGACCGGGGACGACAGGGATATCGAGTTCGTCGAGCTGTCGCTTGACTTCACGAGTGTTGAGTTGCTGCAATCGTCGGTCACCCATGAATTCACGCTGGTATGCGATCGACGCCTGAGCACCAGCAACAATTGCGGGCGGGAGCGAAGTCGTAAAGATGAAGCCTGGTGCGTACGATCGTACGAGATCGACCAAGTCTGCCGATCCAGCAATGTATCCACCAACGATACCATATGCCTTGCCGAGGGTTCCAGTTATGATGTCAATGCGATCCATCACGGAGTTCTTGACTGGTTCCGCAGAGTCTCGGGTGGCGGCATGCGCCTCGAAATCGAGGTGCTCAGCTACACCAGCTCCACCTGGACCATACATTCCCACGGCGTGTACCTCATCCAAGAATGTGATCGCCCCGTACTGGTCGGCGAGATCGCAAATGGCCTCAATCGGCGCTACACTTCCACACATAGAGTAAACGCTCTCGAAAGCGATCAACTTTGGCGTAGACTTTGGAACTGCAGCGAGTTTGGCCTCGAGATCGGCAAGATCATTGTGTCTGAAAATGACCTTTTTCGCACCAGAGTGTCGGATACCCTGAATCATCGATGCGTGATTCATCGAGTCGGAGAAGATGACACATCCGGGCAACTTGCTACCGACGGTAGCAAGACAAGCATCATTGGCGACGTAGCAAGACGAAAAGACGAGTGCAGCGGGTTTGCGGTGTAAAGACGCCAATTCGTCTTCGAGCGACAAGTGCAGTGCACCATTCCCTGCGATATTGCGCGTACCTCCGGCACCGGCACCGTATTTGTCGAGGGTACGTTTCATAGTGGCGAGGACGACTGGATTCTTACTCATACCGAGGTAATCATTGGAACACCATACATCAACCTCGTCGTGCGTTTTCGCGGTGTGAGCGACCGGGAACTTTTCGGCGAGTCGATTGATATTATTGAAGTACCGGTAGGATCTGCGTAAGATGAGCTTTGCGACGACCCGCATAGAGGACCTCCACTCACTTGTCCTTGTGTTTCTTGTCCAACTCTGTCTCATAGAAGCTTTGGTAATCGAAAGCTCCAGATGCAGGAGCCACTGGAGGTGCCCGTGCAGCCTCAGCAGATTTCATATCCACTTCATTTTGCGCAATGGCAGCAGCCTCTTGAGCAGCCTTTGCATGAGGGCATTTGCCAGCCGCAGTCGGATCGAATGCGATGTCCTTTTGCTGAAGGGCAACGATCAGTATGAAGTCCTTCAGAGATAGAAGAAGACGCTCTCGATCGAGACGCCGGAATGGTAGACTTACCTTGTGAAGTTCAGCTACCTCTTGTTGGCCTGCTACGCTGGCGTATGAACGAGCCTGCGAAATCGCAGCGAGTTTGGGACCCATCATAGGGCATCGCATGGCATTGGCAGTCAATGCGGAAGTGGTCGATTGATTGGCCGTTCCAGCGAGTGTACGCAACGAACCGGCTGTCGAGTGACCCAAGAATGGGCAAACGCCCGAGAAGCGAAGTAGCGAAGAGACCTGCATCTTGGTTTTTCAATGAGGATCGAGTTGAGAACAGAAGGATTAAGAGGGATAGGTAAGGGGGTAAGGTAAGGGAGGAAAGACGATGTGGTTTGTTACCCGGCCGATCTCGACCCACCACTTTTACCGGAATTCCATCCAATCGGCGACTCGGATTTTCCATTCTCCAATGTGGCACTTTTCGTGGTCACGTGATGGCCACGTGCTATCTTGACATATTTCTTGAGATAATTGACCGTTGTACCAAAATCATGTATCCAGGAGCTTATTTGAGATTGGACAACCTTCTGCCCTCTCCACCGACCTACGAGTTTAGCCAAGATACGATATGCACGCAGCCCCAGCATATATCTCTGTGGGAGCAAATCGCGCATCGTCCAGCTCAGTGCGCTTGAGCTCGGGCTTAGTAGCGTTTGGTGCTGGAAGATTCGTCGCACTTTGGGACCCCGAGGTCAGCTTACTCTCTCAAGACGAATTGATCTGAGCTGACGCGCGGTCCCAGGATCAGGCTGATAAAGGAGTCTATGCCACACTTCCTGGACATAAGAGCCAGGTGTGCATTGTCAAGTCCCTTCCCTATTCATCACACGGAGTGGAAGGAATTGTCAGTGGTGACAGCTCGGGTGAAGTTCGATTATGGACAGAGAGCTCGACTCGCAATGTATGTTTCTCATCTTCTATGTCTCTTCTGTGTAGCTCATAGAGATAGTATGAATGTTCGATGTCCTTTGAGGCCCAGTCTCCCCATTCGATATGTGCCTTGGGTATACCTCCTAGAGAATGCTCTTCATTGGAGCAGCACATCTTTACCGGTGTTTCAAATGGGTTGGTCCTGCTATATAAGCTTGAGTCTGGAAGCAAGAAAGGCAAAGGCAAGGCGACAGAGGTGGAGAGAATCCATTTGGGGGGAAAACTGCCTCTTGATATTGCTGTCGGCTGTTTGCCTGGATCCGGTGGTGTGTCCATTCATTACTTCAGGAAGTGAGCGAATGTTGATGAGCATAGCTCCTATCTTGGCCATTGCATGCACTGACCAGAAATTACGAATTTACACTCGGACAAGCGGCCGGGTAAGCCTGTCTCTCCACTGATTTGGCACCAAGAAAGCCTTTCTCCTTTCTCAATACCCGTTCGTCGCCAACACTGAAACCAACAGTTCCAACAAGCTTCACCTTCATCGTCGCCGATCTGCATCGAATTAGAAGGCCACGAAGACTGGATTCGTAGTTTATCTTTCACACCATATCCATCCTCATCTTCTTCAACATATGACCTCGTCCTCGCATCGGGTTCGCAGGACAACTACGCCAGACTATGGAGAATATCCGCTCTTCCATCAGAGCAAGTTCCCAAAACCGGCGTGGAAGACGGTGATGGAGCTGAACTGGACCTGCTTGATGATTTTGAGAAAAAATTGGCAGGGGACTCTACTGGTCAGATTTCGACCAAAGCGCATGTGTTCAGTGTCGGGGATGGAGATAGGTGACTACCCTTAACTGAATACTCCGCGAAGTACTGATTAAAACAGGTTATTGAAATATTCTATAGCCTTTGAAGCTCTCTTAGTTGGCCACGAAGCAGGATTGACCGATGTTAATTGGTCCCCCTCAACCTTCACTCATCCAAACTCATCTAGCCCTCACGCCTTGCCCATACTCGCTTCGACAGCTGCCGACAACTCGCTCATCATTTGGTCTCCCTCATCGACCGAAGGAGACGGTATCTGGGTAGCTGAGCATCGGTTCGGATCTATGGGTGGGAGGGGTCTTGCCTTTCACGGAGCCCTATGGGGCAAAGAAGGGAGAAGTGTATTAGCTAGTGGCTGGAATGGTGGAATCGAAAGATGGGTCCTAGATGGAGATGAGCAGGGCTGGAAACCTGTTACTGGAGTTAGTGGGCATTTCGGAGATGTCGAGAGTCTCACGTGGGATCCTAATGGAGATTACATCTTGTCTGTTTCGTGAGTGTCTTTCATCTGAAGCTTGAAATACATATCGAAGCTGAAACGTTGACTGCAGAGCCGATCAAACTGCACGAATCCACGCACCATCGACCTCTTCTGGGACCACCGTCTGGACAGAAATTGCCCGGCCGCAAATACATGGATACGATATGACGGATGCGGTGTTTCTTAGTCCTCTGCGATTTGCCAGTGGTGCAGATGAGAAAGTGACGAGGGTGTTTGATGCTCCAGCTGGTTTTGTGTCATCATTGAGCAGTCTTGGTGTGCAGTCCACCGGGCCATTGAAAGAAGATCTGGTGAGTTACCCCCATCAAGTCTTTGAAAATTCTGACTAGGGTTAGGAGAGCAGGCCAAAAGGTGCAACCGTGCCGCCACTAGGACTGTCAAATAGGGCTCTAGGAAATAGTCAGTCTTGGTATTGAGAATCCCCCCAGAGATTGACAGCTGACACGTCTCTATCAGCGTACGATATGGATCTTCCAGCGACGCATGTGCAAAACGAGGCAATTCATTCTGTGTCCCAGACTTTCACTTCACTTCCCACAGAGGAAGAGTTAGCTTCGACTACACTTTGGCCTGAGGTTGAAAAGGTATATGGGCACGGTTACGAAGTGAGTTCTCATCAGCAGACTGGGGTCGCACGAATTGACAAAATGCAGATTGCCGCTGTAGCTGCATCTCATGATGGCAAATTATTAGCTACCGCCTCTCGTTCTTCGGGTGCCGAGCATGCTAGTGTCCGCCTCGTCTCCACCAAGACATGGGATCTTGTCGGTCAACCTCTAGCCGGTCATACACTCACTGTCACCCGAATAGCATTTAGTTCAGATGACGAGTATGTCTTGACCTCCTCAAGGGATAGAGGATGGCGATTATTTCGAAGAGAGGCAGAAGGACAAGGATATAGCGCTTGGGCATCAGACGATAAGGCGCATACCCGGATGGTCCTTGATTGTTGTTGGGTCGAAGGGGATGGGCGGAGATTTGTCACTGCTTCCAGAGATAAGACAGTCAGTACAGATACACGTGAGATTATTCAAGCCGCTGATGTTATGCAGGTCAAAATATGGGACATATCGCCTGATAACGAAAAGAGCTGGCGAGCGGTGGAGAGTATCACGTTTACGAAGTCAATCACCGCTGTGGACGCCACCACTGTAGATGGCGTAGCCTACCTGGCTATAGGGGAAGAGAGCGGAGTCATCCATATCTATAGGCTGGGCATTGGAGAGACACAGTCTACTTTACTTTTGACTTTTGATCCAAGGTGAGTCACAGCCAGTGAACCCGAAACGTGCTAAGCGAGTCTCATAGTATCTCACATGTCGGAGCTGTCAATCGTCTCGCCTGGAGGCCCGCTCGGCATGTCGAAGCAAAGAAGAAGATGCAATTGGCGAGCTGTAGCGAAGATAGGAGTGTGAGGGTGTTTGATATTGACCTCGAGGGGTGAGGAATGCATTTGCATCGTAGGACCTCAGCCGTCACGGACGTCAAGGAGTGGACGAAAGTCTCCGATGCCAACAGTTTCTGGTTTCTGGTTTCACGGATTGAGGAGATACACTTTTGATACATTGCTTTTGAAATACGTTTCTGACACTGTACGATGATCCTGACTCTACCCCTTGAGAAGGTTGAAAACTGTCCTTATGACCGAGGTCCTCGCCCACCTGATCTCCCTCGGTTCCGACTACCGTCAATTCTTCTGCTCCGACTGTCTTCACGGTTTTCGCCTGACTCTCCTCTTTCCGCATCACTCGCCGCGTTCCTATTCCCACTTGAGCAACATGAGAAATTTGCACATAGTCCCGGTGTCTTGTGTAAGAATCGATGTATCCTCTTATCCTTTGTGCTCAACTCCATAAGTGTTATAACAAGTAACAAGATGAATACTGCCGCGATAACTACAGTAGTGCAAACATGAGCTCACATGACACTTCAAACAGGGGGCTTTTGGTATTCGACTTTCGCCACTTACCCCCAATTCCATTACCTGTACCGTCTGTTCCACTCAATTTCAGCCCGCTGCGCACTTTCAGGGACTTGATACCACAATCCAGAGTGATAGCGAACGACATGATCGCGTTAATGGGTAAGAAACAACGACATAATCGATAAGCGAGCCTCTTAAGTCCTTGCTCCCAGCCGAGTTTTGTATCTGGAGGATTATCTTCAGATCGTATAGGTGCTTTACGAACTTTTCGATATAGGGTAAATAGGAATGTGTACAGGAGAAGGTAGAATGCGGCGAGAGTGGCGAGGCCAGTAGTCAGGTAGAAAGTGGAGAGATTTATTATGGAAGATATTTGAGAGGCTGCACGTGCTTCCAAACTTCGAGTCGTTGCTGTCGACGACGAAGAAGAAGAAGAAGAAGAGGGCGACGTAGCTAAGTAATCGTCTGAGCAAAAAAGTTTTTTCTTTTTCTTTTGGTGCTTCAGTAGACGGAAACTTACCTCCAGCCATCCACGAGTCACAAGCTGATCCTGTGCAACTCCCTAATGCAATCGTCAACTACCATGTCTTTCAAAAAGAGCACAAGAGACTCACTCAATACCCCTACGGCCTCTCCGTCCGACTGTACCTGCGCAATTGCGCTAACTCCTCCACTCGAATTTGGTGGTAGAAACGTGAACAGCATCAATAACAGCAACGCCAGTACTTCTAGGAACATGACTCTCCATGGCGGTTTGTACTTGTCGAATGTCTCTCGCCGCTGTTTCTTCGAACTTGCTTGTTGTACAGGCTGAGCTACACCATCCTCCCCGACAGCTTCTTTGGAGTCGTCCGAAAATTTATCAGTTCCGCTTCCACCGGTCTGCGTTGTCGACATAGTTTGACCTTAGTTGTCTCCCTCCGCGTGGAGCCTCTGAAAAGCTGAACAGGCGGAACCACTAGTCTCTAGTCATGAACAATGGGACGAGGAAGATGAGTCGTTTTACTGAAAGTCAGACGTAAGCAAGGTTGGTATTAATTATCCTTCGTATGCAGCTCTCCTCCCATCCGACCAAATCCAAGGGATGAGACGCGTCACAGAATGCATTCGTCAAAGGAGGTGCCCGGAGATCAGTAAAGGAAGTTCAATTCGCCACCATACTATCGGAGCACCCGATGTAAGGACTACTAAAATTCACGTAAGATATACAGTCCATAGTACACCAAGAGAGTGAGTCTGTCCAAGAAAAAATGGCAGTATATTGCTACAAAGATTAACGAGTCATAATCGCCCCCTAATGTCCTTCTGCCTGCTGAGTCCCTCGCTCTTTGACCTCATGTGGTTCACCCCATTTTGTCAGACCCTTTTCCAGAGAACTTAATTCTGTCTTTCTGATCCTCTTGGCATGGTGACGGAACATTCGCCCCGTTATACCTTCCCAGGTCTCTTGCGCCACATCTTCTAGCGCTTCTCCATCTCCATCTCCTTGGCGCTCTTCGGCTTCCCTGGTTTGGCCTTCGTCACGCCATCGCTCGAATCGATTTAGTTCTTCCCCTTCCAGCTTTTGCAAGATCGATCCAATCACTAGGATCTCGGCAAAGGTATTCCGATAACTAAATCGGTCATTTAGATGAGGAGAGTTAATCGAGCCTCGTAAACGTACCGGCGGACTCTATTTAGCATGTCCACATCCTCTGCCTGATGCGCCGCCTCGCGGTTCTTCTGGTCTCGCGCTGTCTTTTGCTCCTCGCCTCGCCAAATGGCAAGCATATTCGCATCGTCTCCTCGCAATGCTCTGACATCTCTTACTTGAACTGTTCGGATGTCAGTTTAAATACCACGAATCGCAATGGACAAACCATTTCTGTCCGCGAGAAGTAAAGTTCGCGCGATGCCCTTGTCCATGCTGTCCAACAGCATCTGCCGTGCCTCAGCTTCCAATCGAACGGTACGATCCATGAGCTGCTTGAGAAGATCAATCTCGACTTTGTGCTCTTCAGTGTCCTTTTTCGCCTCCTCTTCATCCATATCGTCTCCAGCGGGTTTACGTTGCTTGAGCACTCCTTGCACACGTCGGTAATCATTGCGAAGAACACGTTCAGACTCGTTCAAATCATCCTCCTCCTCCTCCTCTTCCCGCTCTTTCGCTTCACGAATAGATCGATCAGTCCCATCTTCTGTTGATTTTCTCTTCCCTTCTAGGACAGCTGTCGATGTGTCTTCGTCTTGAATAGCCGATGATGCTTCCTCATCTTGGACAGCTGTCGGTGCTTCTCCGTCCTGATCAGCTGTCGGGTCGGATCCCTCTTCAGCGCCGTCTGCCATAGTTGTCGATGTTTCTCCATCTTGGACAGCTGTGGAAGCTGCTCCATCTTGGTCAGGTGTAGATGCTTCTCCATCTTGGGTAGCCTTCGGTGCCTCTCCATCTTGAACAGCTGTCGCGTCGGATCCATCTTCATCGCCTTCCTGATGGTTGGGATCACCACCACCACTGAGTTGCGGAATCGCTGCGTCGTCGCCGAGCAATCGCTTCCGCACATCGGCGTAGCTCTCGTGGGCACGTAATATAAAATCAGCGTGGGGCATAAACGCATCAGGATCTTTGGTTCGCTCGCGCTTAAATCGTTCTCGGTTTCCTCCGCGATTTTGATATGTGCCGAGCTACGATATTGTGTGAGGATCACAAAAAGTATTTGCACTGTGGCAACATTACTCACGAGACCGGTGATAGATTGAACGGCAAAGGAGGTGACGATGGGCACAGCGGCCAAAGCATAGACCACAAAGACAACCTTGCCAGCTGGAGTTTTGGGGGTGAAGTCTCCAAAGCCTAGGACAATCAGTCTCGGCCGGTTTTTTGACCTTGTTTCAGCTTACCTATAGTTATAGATAGGATCATGACCGCATATACTGCATTGCTACAGGGGTCAGCAGTCTACTGGACGCCTAGCAGAGCCGACGTACCCGAAAGACCAGCCCTCAATCTGGGAAAACATGACAGCACCGATCATCCAGAAAATCAGAAGTGATAATGCACTCCACCAGAGGTCATATAACTGAGTCATCCTGTGTACGTTAGGAGACGCGGGCTGCCATGGACTTACAATTCCTCGCGATTATTGATCTGGTGTATCAAAGCCATTTCTTCAATCAGCGATGCGGTTGGTCGCAAGGCATTTGCTTCGCGGTGCATAGCATTTTCGTATCGCTTTCTCCACTTGCTCCGCCGCTCGTCGGACCTCGTGGAGATAAATGCAATGATCAAGGCGATCTCGTTACCCAACTGGGAGATCGTAAGAACGCTAAATGGGAACACCAGAACCTTGCCGGCCGCAGTCGTAGGAGTGAAATCGCCATATCCGATGGTAAGGGCCGTTTGAATACTGAAGTAAATTGCGTCCGAGTATGCCCAATGCTCGATCTTGCAAAATGCCAGGCTCTGAAAAGCTAGAATGACAAGAAACCATGTGACACTGAGCATGAACTTGCGCCCTTCCAAACGGACTTCGTTCGTATCGTGATTCTCCCTTCCAAAAGCAAGGAAGTAATGAAATAAGAGAGCTATTGATATAATCCCAGAATCAATGATCGAGACGACGGCACACCAGAATCCCTCGGCATAGGTGTAGCCATTGCCATTTCTTGTTAAGATGCCGAAGATGATCAAGTTGACTGCGGCCACAACAGTTTTGACGACCCAAAAGAGAAGCGAAAGCCGCGTGGATTGTCGGATCCAAAAGGATTCACGAGACATGAAACGGACAAGTAATAACGCATTGGCAAGGATATTCACGCCGAGTCCAAGTCCTGACAAGGCCAATGAGACCGTAGGGTCTGGCTGGGGGTCACCATATCGAGAGTACCAGTGTTGCTTCTGATGTGAGCAGGGACGTATGACGGGAGAAAGAGGCCGCTCAAACTCACGGTGAGGGCTGGAATATCAAGCAAAGTAGCCAGAGGTGCCAATATAGCTGCGACTAACGGGCAGTATTTGGCAAAGATCCTCAGCTTTGCAGGCTCGAAAAATAACTCTCGCCAGGAAAGAAGTTTCTTGCCCGAAGCTTTCTCTTCCTTGTCCAGCCCCAATCCAAAGACACCTTGTTTCTTGGGGCTCATCTGAAGTATTCAGCAAGCATCGCCAAGGTCAATGATCAAAGTGTACCGCCCCCGAGTTGTCTCGAGAGTTTTTGACCGAAAATAAGTGCGTTACGTAGTTACTCACCCATAAATAAACAATGCATAGGTACCACGTGAGGATGATCTCTTGGCCGCAATTGATTCCGTTGCATGATCCCCGCTTCGGATCCGAAAACACTCGCATCTAATCAGTACCACTTCATTGCTTGTGAGACTTTGAATACAAAACAGACTGCCATGTACGGATCTGCGTCAAGCTCAAGGGCAGACTCGCTGGACTATGATGCCGGCAGCAGTATGCCTCCTCCAGCTCCGACTTCAATCATCCCGACAGGTCCGGCTAGAAAACAAAATGTCGCTTGCGATGCTTGCCGGTCCAAGAAAGTTCGTTGTCAAAGGCTGACTATCAATGAGAAGGTGGGTCGCTACTCTTAGGGTCGTAGATCGGAGCTCTACGTTAAGCTTATGCGTGTAGTGCGCTCAATGTTTGGGCAGAGGCTCAGAATGCACTAGCAATTATATCGAGCAGTTGCATGCCAAGCAGAAGAAGGGCAGGAGGCCCAGAGTAGAAGGAACTAAGAAGAGACGAAGGGAAGGTGAAGCGGACACAGATGAGGAAGTCGAGGCGGAGCCGGACCAGGTACAGTTTGAAGGCTATGGTGCATCGCAGAATTTATCGACCTTCTCAACTTACATAGAGGGCGAGACCAGTCGCATATCAGGCGGGATGAATGGAGCGGAAGAGTCAGCACAGTGAGTGTCACTCTGGTTGAGTCTAGGCTAACAGGTATAGATCACTTCACATGTTGGCACAACTTGCGCCTCCTACCGCATTTACTGCTTTACCGATATCTGAGAA
>MCFC01000033.1:0-189409 GCA_002105065.1 Naematelia encephala
CAGTGCTGATATTCTCTTGAAATTCGTATGCTCCGCACTTGGTATTCCTGCATGTCATCATAGCCTATGAATCCTGTGAATATCCAACTTCCTTCCCTCCAAGGGCTGCATAATATCCATTCAGCTTATCAACCATCGGTACGAGGTTCTCCGGCAGTCCATCTCGAAACGAGGGATCGCGGACATAGCTCAGATCGTGTTGTAGCACATTACGTGCTCTTGTCATGTCGCCTGGAGGAGGAGCGCCGTAGCTCCCATGTAGCGTTCGACGTTTCGTGGCTGGGTTGTAGGTCCCTACATGTACTACAGGTGGGTTTCAGCTGTGCAAACTTGGGAACAAGTAGCAAGAGATCAGGGAAGTATAAGAAAAGACATTGATGTATGTAGCCAGCAATTAGGAGCAAACTCACATATATTGTTATTGTAAAACACCGTCTCACCAGCTTTAAGCCCAACTACCACGGCCCCCGGCATATCACCGCCTTCTTCACCGGCCTTACGCTCCTCATCAGTCCGTACTCTGCGATGTGAAGCAGGTACAGCCCTCAGACACGAATCGTCATATAATGCTGCATTCCACTGTACGGCGTGGAAAGGGACTGCCAGAGCTTCACGCTCTTCTTCCGGTAAAGCGCTGGCACGTACGTCGTCGCGGTGCCATGATAGGCCATAGGATGTGCGTAAGGGGTTGATCAGGAGATTGAATAGCTCTAGATACCCTGCATCAGTGTACACGCTCTTCGATGACAGAAGAGGGGAGAAAGACCCGTAAAAGGGAGAGGACGTGAGAGATCCCGTTTGTGGACTGAAGGGAAGAGATGAAGAAGAGAGAAGATGGTGGGAGAGCAAGTCTTACCAAATTGCATATCTTCACGCTTACAACCCATCAATCCCCTGCTAACTTCGAGCATATCCTCACCACCGTAAAACTCGGCAAAAGCTCCTTCACCCAAATCAGGATGTAAGACATGTTGAACTCCCCAAACATCTACATCTTCACCTGGTATCCATGGTGGGAACTGTTTACCGACTGTTCGAACGTGTGTCCAATTACCAGCACGAGCTTTGTCCGTTACTCTATCTGCGGCAGCTCGGAGCGGCTCCAGTTGGGAAGCAGGGATCAAGGATGGGACAATCACGTAGCCCTGGGATTCGTAAAAGGACTTGTAAGCCTGTATGTCTTCCTCAGAGATCATTGCTATCAGTGTTTTGGGATAGAAGAATGGGGATAAGTTGAAAAGCAGTTATATCTGACGGGTAGAGATAGCATATAATATATTCGGGAAAAGCGGCGAACGAGACTCGGCTACTTGCTGGCTAGCCAATAGGTTGCCCTAAATGTCTGGTGCACAATATCTCTTCAGTTTCATATCTGAGTAACCATCATAGTAGACTCCTCGGTACAATACGTAGAAGCTGAAAAACACAGGATTAGTCGTATCCGTTTAGACGATATACTCTCCCAGTCTGCGTCAATGCTTATGTTTGAGCATCCTTTCAGCTGGTTCATGAAACACAATTCATCCCCTTGTATTGAGCCCCTCTACGCCATTGACGGACAACTCACCTACGATATTTTCTGGCTGGTGATATCAACATAAGTTTCTGAGCACCTATGACATGGCCATCTCAACACGACTTCGTGACTCACGTCCTACCCGCACCCGACCATTGATCGCATGGCACACTCTCAGTGTGCTCCTTGGCGCTCTCACAGCTCTCTTCCTCATCCTTTCCGGCTTAACAGGTCCAAGCACAGAATACTGGTGGCTCGACGTGACTGTATCCGGTACGACATGGAACTTTGGCGGGCTTGGAGCTTGTCCTGCGGGTCAGAGTCAGATCGAGTGTTCAAGCAGTGGCCATCAACCACCGGGGGATTGGGATGGCGTAAAGAATGATCTGAGGTGGCATATTGCTTGTGAGACTGTCATGCATTCTACTCGACTCAGCGTCACTGATGTGATCAGTCGGGATAATGCTAGTCTTCGCCATCGTTCTGGAAACGACATTGATCCTTCATCGTCCTCATCGTGCGGCAGCAGAACGCCTGGCACTTTGGACGAATTTCTTGTTGCCGCTTATGCTGTTCGGTCTGGGTGCCCTCACCCTCGGCATCGACTTTGCTGTTGTCGGTCACTTGAAGAGTAGATCGTCTGCTCAAGACGTCAGGCTTAAACCTTCTTTTTGGCTGTGAGTTCCGGTACTTCGCGCCGTATCCATCCTTGACAGCGCTAGACTAGACTGCAGAATGGATAAATGGACGTGGCTAACGTGATTATACAGCACAATACTAGCGCTCATCGGTTGTGCGTCATGGACATTCCTCAGCTTGTATTTGAGGCAAGTGGCTATATGGACCCACGCAGAAGACGTAGTTGAGAAGGAACCCACACCCGAACCCTGGACATTGGGCGGGGCACTTCGGAGTCTGTGGCCTTGGGGAACGGGTAAAGCTGAACCGGCAGACGATGCAGCATAACGCAACGTTACCTAGTCAGAAGTAGTCATTCCTGAAGACTGTTGTATGCGAGTGGGCTTCTCTAGAACCACCTAGCAATGAGACGCGTCATGAACATGAACGCGTAGACGGATAAATCCGACGGCCGAACAGACCCCTCGTCCGAAACATACAGGCCGCAATTAGTGTGTGTTATAACCTACCGGTCCGGCGGCAAGTTTTATTGCCGACCCGCTTTTGAGCCGCCGGGTTCGCAAGACTTTCCCTAGAGAGGAACCAGGCTTCGTGACGAAACCCTAAGTTTAGGTAAACAGCCCTGGGGCTCTGGCCAAGGGGTAAAGGTTTCCCCTCAGGGGTCTCCTCGAAGTATCCACTTGACTCCTGAGTGGTCTCCAAATCTTCCCCTTCCGATGAGGTGAGCAACAGTCTCACGGCCTACGGGGGTGCTATTTTGGTTAGTGGATCTCCCAGGACTGGCCCTTGGCACTTGCACTGTCTCCTGTTACCCTTGTCGATTACTCGATGCCGACCCCATTGTAGACGTCGGCAATTACAGGAACAGTCAGGATAACCCAGAATGGGGCTTCGTCCGGGACGTATCGGAAAACTAGGAGCACAACGGGGGTTGTGTCTCAAAAATGTTGGCATAAATAGTAGACCCCGTCGGCGAAACTCTTTCTCTTCTAACTCTTTTCCCCCTCCCCCTCCCCCCGCGCTCACAACCGATCCAACTCACAATGACTACTACAACACAGCCAACGGCTGTGACAGAACCAGTGAAACATGAAATCGCTGCTCATCAGAGCACGACATCTCTGCCTGATCCTAAGCTGGAAGCTGCCGCGCCTATGCTTGACGAGCATCGACAAAAAGTCGAGAAGAGGCTGCTACGTAAGCTTGACGCAAGATGCTCCATCTTTATCGCCATCTACATTATGAACTACCTCGATCGAAACAATATCAGTGCAGCTCGACTCAAGGGTCTTCAAAAAGATCTTAACCTCGACTACACCCAGTACTCTACTTGTCTTAGTATTCTATATGTCGGTTACAGTAAGTCTCTTCCTTGAACTTCAGTCATATTGAGGACTCTGGCTGACACTGGTAACAGTCTTGATGCAGGTACCGAGTAATATGATTGTCAACAAAATTTCCAGACCCTCAATCTACATTGGGTGCGCCATGACTCTCTGGGGCATGATCTCGACTCTTTCTGGTACCGTCAAAACCTTTGGCGGTATGGTTGGTGTTCGATTCTGCCTTGGTTTCGTCGAAGCCGCTTTCCTCCCAGGTGCCCTCCTGATTCTCTCCAAGGTAAGTCGAGCAATATTATCTCTCGCCACTCGCTACTGGTCGCTCCCCTGCTCTTCTCCTTCCACTCATTACCCCTTTCTCCTTCCTCATCATGTGTTTTTGGACGGGACTGACAAGCAAATCTCAGTGGTACACACGACGAGAGCTCACTTACCGTAACGCCCTCCTGTTCGCCGGTAACCTCATCTCCAACGCATTCTCGTCACTTGTCGCCGCCGGTGTCCTATCCAACATGGATGGCACACTTGGTCACCCTGCTTGGCGCTGGCTGTTCTACATTGAAGGATCAGCTACAATGTTTATCGCTATCATTGGTGAGTTAACTTGACCATCCATTTTTACTTTTTTTTTGGCTAACAATGAGATAGCTGCAATCTTCCTTCCTGATCTTCCAACCAACACACGTTGGTTCTCTGAGGAAGAACTTCAAGTCGCCCAATTGCGAATGGCAGAAGATGTCGGTATCGCAGATGAAGATTCCGTGGACGATGGTATCTTTGGTGGTCTTATCATGGCCGTCAAAGACGTCAAGATCTACTTGATGATGTTGACTTTGACGGCCTATGTCGTCGGTCTCTCTTTCAACGCTTTCTTCGTATGTCTCTCATATCACCACTCAAGCTGCTTTCCAAAGACTATGCTGACAATACGTTAGCCATCTCTCACAGCTACTCTCGGATTCTCTTACGTTCCTACCCTTCTCATGTCTGCCCCTCCTTGGGTGTTCTCCGTCATTGTGTCTCTCATCAACGCTTGGCACGCAGACAGGACCCAAGAAAAGGCAAGTTCATCCATTCTTCTACTAATTCATTCGCCTCTTGCTGACTATATTCTGTCTTAGTTCTGGCACATTATTGGACCTATCATCATGGGTTTGGTCGGTTTCATCATCTGCATGTCGACCCTCAACCACGCTGCTCGATACGTCGCTCTCTTCCTTCAAGCCGGCTCTTACGCGGGCTTCATTGTATTCTACTCTTGGATCTCTTCGTCCTTCCCACGTCCACCCGCTAAGCGTGCTGTCGCTCTCGCAATGATCAACGCCTTTTCTCAACTCGGAAACATCGCTGGCTCTTATGTCTGGGGTCTTACCGATAATGGTTACAGAAAGAGCTACGGTATCGTCACCGCCATGTTCGGAATCACTATGGTCGGTTGTTGGTTGTTCCGAAGGATCTTGATCAACCTCAACAAGGAGTTAGATGCAGGTGCAAAGGCTTGGGAGAGTCACAAGGATGTCGAGCGCAAGACACAGCTTGTTCAACATCTCGAAGCCGACAACGGGGAGCATGCTATGAACATCAAGCAGGGATTCAGGTACTTGGTCTAAGGGGTCCACTATTCAGGACAGGTAGTATACGTCGTAGTTGAATCAATCACGCATGAATCATCTTGACTCGGAGCAATGATCTTTGCAGGAGTACTCTCGGTACATGTCGCGGGACATACACAATCCACGAAACATCCCTTGCATATTAGGAATCTTGCAGCACGCGACCGGGAGTCATTCAGCATATCGCAAGTCAGTCGTTGCTTGGTGAGATCGGTAAGCCAGCAGTTCAGAGCCTATTCAGCGGGATTGAGGAGTGTGCTATGTATTCCAATCAGCCCCAAACCCACTCCTGTCACGAGAGAAATCAACTTGTAATAGTTCTGCATCTGTGGATACCGTCAATGTCGCCTAGCAACAACTCACCGAAGTCAAGGCCGCAGCACCTTCTGGTGTGTATGGGGCAAGTGCAAGTGCAAGTCCACACCATGCACGCGCATGATCGATCCCGACAGAACTGCACATCTTAGCTATAGCGACATACGCGCTCACTTGGCCTTCTCCAGACCAGTATTCCACGTCTGAGCGGCGAGCCATGCGATTTCGTCTCGGGGGTAGACCTATAGATGTGAATGCCGCAAATGAGTCCAGGCCTTACGATCGACGAGTCCTCCTTCCTAAGCACGTCTAACGCCTTTTGTACGTAATGCAACGCTTTCTTCTCGCTCTCGCTATCCTCACGTCCTAGCAAACCCACAAGAACTGCGCGAATCCAGCGAGCGACGCGAGTAGCATCTCGTAGAGAGTCCATGGAGTAAGCATCAAGCAGGACCTCAATTACGCCGAGGGTGACTACCATGAGAATTTACCAATGGAGCTGCTCACCTTCAGATGGGCAATTGGCAAAGGAAAGCAGTACGTCTGCGGCCGTCTCCAGGCTAGAATCCGGGTCTGCCTCCCCAGCTTCAGTTCTACGCTTGATCATCTCCTTAATCAGTCAGCATAATCATGTAAACAAACGATCCTTCCCAGATTGCGGTCCTTAGTACAAGAATGACCGACCACGACATGTAAAATAGTGCTACGCTGTAGCGAGGGATTTGGATTCCCTTCGAGTCGAGAAGCAAAACTTACAATCATCGCTGTAGTGACCCCATCCCAGTCTCTGGACGTCGCTAGAATCTCGATCTCAAAAACGTCTATCACTCGAAGCATGTAGTCCAGATGATTGACGTGCGCTTTGGTTAGCCAAGCACATTGACAATCAAATCGGCACTGCGGCAAATATGCGGCGAGCTGTTGGAGCAGAATAGCCTAATCGTCAGCCTTTGTCGTCACCGACACTCGCCTTGTCATCACCTTCGGGCATTTCACGGTACACGAAAAGCTTGCCGCAGAGACAAGCAAATTTGGCCGCAGCCTTGTTGATTGGGAGCTCGATATCAACCGCCTCCGACGGACTCGCCTTCTCATAGAGTTCCATAAGCTATGGTCAGCGCGTTCATCGTTTTCCTTACCATCCCAGACACGTTGAAAATATCAGTCACGGTCGGCTGATCTCCGTAGTCGGCATAGCTGATGGCCGTATTGAACGCTTCAAGCATCAGCAAAGCATTGCATTAACCTCTCACCGGTCTTGTACAACCATTCCATTTCCGTTGTCGGAGTTTTGGCATCCCTATCGTCTGCCTCTAAGACATCCAAGGCTGAGCTGTTAGTTCTCAAACAACATTCCACAACTTACTGAGCTCGAAATGCTGTTTGACACTATTCAACAAGGCTGGTACTTGTCTGCTACACTCAGCAAAACTCGAACACTGGACTTCGATCCAGAGCAAGATCATCTCACTCGATCTTTGCTTTGTCTAGCTCTATCAATGTCAGGCGAATCAGGCACCTACATAATCAGTCATACTTGGCCGATGAGGCTCACCTGACGACTGCAATAGTCTCGACCTGCAAAGATGGGTCTATCTGACCGGCTTTGATTGTCATCACGAGGGCATCAAGGGTACACCGTAATATATTGCTGTAACCCTTGTCGTGGGACAATGATCTTTGAAGTGAGCCGCATACATCCTTGCCACTCACGCCATGAGAAGGAGCTGTTTTCCGACCAAGTCGGGACACCGTACGATATTTCGAACGGCAGCGATCGCTTTGGTGATGAGCTTTCTTCCCATTCTTCACATACCTTTGTCTTCAAGTCCTAGAGCATATGTCAGAGAGCTGGTAAAACTGGAAGTTCATTACCTTGTTTGATAGCAGCGAGGAACAGCAAGTACTGAGTTGCCGCCTCATCGACGGCACATGATCGAAGCACTTCGTCGGCCTGTGCAAAATCCCCAGCATTAATAAAGCATAATGCAGCTTTTCTACGGCAAGACATGTCAGCCGTTGTCTATCTTGAATACAATCAGTCACAAACCGGACACACGCCATCCGCAGAACCGGATTGATACGCTGAAATGCTTGGTGGGCTCCCAATTTGACTGATTGGCTCACTTAGCACAATTTTAAGTGGCGAACGTACACCAATTCCCCGCGTGCTCATATCGCTTGCCGTCATTAAGACATTTGTCCGCAAGACTCCAAATGATCTGGGATCAGCTGAGTAATGAGCGTTACGCACTGTCTCGCATGCTACCGAGCGGCTTGAGTTCTGCAACTCAAAAATAGGATGGCCTGCTATCGCTGCGAGGCGATAAGCTACTAAGGTTCAATAGGGACTCACCATCTAGGGCCATTCTTGCCGCCGAAATCGCTGCTTGTGGACGAGACTCCAGAGAGCTGCGCAAGGAGAGGAAAACTGACATCAATATGTGCTCGATCCACGAGTGGCCCGCAGTAGTCGCCAAGGCCTTCTCCAGGAACAGTTGTGCACCCCATGTACAGAGATCCGGACTGCTCAACTCGTCAATTCGGCATATCATCTTACGCACTAATTCTTGAGCGAGTGAATCTCGCCAATTATCCTAGATGTTCAGGGCAGAACTGGTTCGGATCAAGCTTAAAACTTACTCGTCGACCGAATCTTCCTTCCAGGAGGCGGTCTCAATGAGTTTGCCAATGACTGGTATTCAGAATAAGTGTTCAGGACAATATCGACTCACGAGGACGTATTTCCCCTTCAGATTTCCCGGAGTTCTTCTCGAGATGCAGGCGAAGAATGTTTACTTCATGCTGACCTTGGATATCCTAGATACGCTTCAGCTGTATACTCTGGGTTTCATGATCAAATGGACTTTTGGGTTGAGACTTCGTAGAAGTTGTTGCAGGACCAAGCTTGACTCGTCGAAGTGACCTCTTGCAATCAGTGCTCGGACTTTGAGAGGCGTTAACACAGCATATCGCCACTTGTTACGATATGCACACACGCAGGCTTCTGAATACAGCAACCTAAGAGGATGTCAGCTGCCGTCGACACTATCGGCCTCACTTTCAGCTCTGAGTTCAAGCCATTCATTCCTACCCTTAATTCCATGATTTCAACGATTTGGGCCGCCATCTGCAACCAGGTGACAGCCTCAGCTAGTAAATCTGACTTGCCGTCTTTCGCCTCGGTACGGAGCTGGTCACCGACAGTCCAACACTTTGATAGAAGTGTTTCAAGCTTGAGTAGCGACATTGGTCAACGGTCACTATGCTGGTGATCGGGAAATTCACATGTTGCGGACCGAATCCTCCTTCTCCATTCCATTCTGAAGATGTTATTCTGCATTCATCAATTTCACAGCTTACCAAGGGCAGTTCGGATGAAGGTGAAAGCTGAATCGACTTTGCCGTGAGCCAGAGCCTACGGATCAATAGTCAATTTGATCGCCCGGCTAAGGTTCACATACGACATCAATACGTGCTAAGCTGAAGGCGAGCAGCTCATCCATCTGTCGTTGAGCGCCCAAACGGGTTTCTGGGGAGGGCAGTTTCTGATCTTCTTCTCATACTGTCGAAAATTAGTGGAGGATTGTAAGAGAAGGAGGAGACCTGCCTCGACCCTGTCACGAGCAGCTCATCGATGCTGTTGATTTGCGCAGCCGCTACAATGAGTTTCAGCCTCCTCACTCACAACGAAGGGAAGTACCAATGAGGGAAGAGATTGTCCTCGAAAGCACATGGAGAAGGCGGGAAATACCTAGTCAGGTTAGCGGTCTTCAAGAGGGAGAAGCACTTACATTCGGGGTCGTTCGACTTGGGGTCGGAAGCCACCTGAATCATCTTAAGAGCAGCCAATCTCACTTGTGTCATTGAGTCTCAACCAGCGATTAAGCAAACGAAAGACTTACGCAGAGCTGTAGCTTCTCTATCTTCAATTTCATCATCTTGAGCCGCCGTCTTTGCTGCTCCAGACACTGCCAGGTTCCACAGACGAACCCCTGAATAGTGTCAGACTCTTGCGGGTGTTGGAAAAGACTCTCGATGGTTTCACCTTCACCATCCAGCCAGTCCAATCTTCGCAACTCTTCTTCTCTTCCCTCTCCTCCAATCTCTTCCCGACTACGCTTCCGGCCCTTTCGCGTGGCCAGATTCTGCACGATTTGGATGAGTTCTGCAAGATTTCGCTTGACCTGGTCTGCATCTTTAGAAAGTGTTTTCGAGTTGATGGGAAAGATGTGCTCCAGCTGGTGAAAGGCGTCCAAACTCTCTGAACGAATCAGTCAGTACACCAGGCATCTGGAATGATGTTTATCAATGTACCTCGAAGGGGTTCGTAGAGTCCTGAAAACATCTGAGAGAAATATTCACTTGCTGATTGCAGAGTGAGTAGGAAGTAGGGAGGGCGAAGAAAAGGGAAAGAAGGAAAAGGACAGGAAAGAAAAGGAAAGAAAGGCATCAGAGGTGGAGGAAGATAGGCCAAGGCACCGAGGAAGGCATACTTGAAAAACCTGGACGTCCAGTGAGAGTTAGCCTTCAGAAGGACGACGAGACTTCTTAGATAGTATTGATAGTATTGATAGTATTGATAGTACAATATGTAAGGCCTTTGGGAGACTGCACTCTTCTAAATCGTTACCCAACCTTACTGACAGATCATTCGGCTAATAGTTAGTGAGTGGCAAATGTAACACACCCATCGAAACGCTCAGATGGGCGCAACCAAGCAGTGAATTGGTAATTGGTCCTGTTATCTCAACCTGAAACTCAACAGGAGATGTTGTTTATCCGAACGAGCAATAAGGTTCTTCTCTTTCTTCCTTTGTCAGCTTGCACCCTCGGATGGGAGCATCTAGTTCTCGATGAGACTGGAGCAGCTTACAAAATGGAGACTCGCTACGGCCCATCCGGCAAATACCAGCCTTGTTGTGCAAAGGCATAATCGAAGGGAAAGTGACTAGAACGCAAACACAAAAACAAGAGTGGGGAAGATCACATAGGACAACAGGCAATGAAATTCAAGGAGGTAGACCAACCCTACCTCAAGAGAAAGAGGACGCTATCGACGACGGCGGGATTTGGCACCGGAAGTCTCAGGTAATGGATGGTCCCTTTGACTGCTGAACAGTTTTTACATGTTTACTCGATCCCTCATATTGCTGACTTCCGTGCAGATAGGCTGGAGAGAGATGGTACATACATATGATCGGCAGAATCATTTCATTTCAGCCTCTACCATGAATCCGACCGTAATGAAGTGCTACTACTCGGGCTAATTTTGGTCATGCTCTTTTTAAAACTTGAGTGAAGAATTGAAGAGGTGAGGCTGAAAAAATCTCATTCTCCACTTCCCCTCACAACCGTCCCCCATGTTTGTGCTGTGCTGACGAGCTTTTCCAAATCCATTGCCCATTTTTGCACCACATGCACTGCATCTATTACCACATTCCATATCCTTTCGCAATTGCCGCCGCCTGTACACATAAAATGTGATGAGTATGCAGAGAAGGATCATCCCTACGACAAGTGCAACGATGATAGCTGATAGGCTAAAAGTCAGCGTGATCCGATTGATGTATTATGAGAACCTGCCTATAGCTTTCCAGCTGACAGAAGATGCTTCCATATTTCCTGCTTCTGCGTGTACTATTGGGATGCTCAACGTATATAACTAAATCTGAAGAGAATTGGACGTGCTTTAGTAGCTAGGACATGAATCTTAGACTCTTTTCTACCCAGGGAGACAATATAGGAAACAAAGGATGTCAAGGAGATTGAAGATCTTATCGAAGGGACGGAACGGAGACGTCAGGGGACGTTTTATTCGCGTCTCGATAATCAAACACGGTCGTTACTCTCAAATCGCCTTGGTAAAGTCAGCCTTGGACTGCCCTGTGGTTTCTATCCACCACTGCATCATTTGAAAGGGAGGTGATGTCGATTCCCTCTTCCGTCACTTCCCGCTCAAGAGATTTTGCACCGGTGACATACATACCTAGCAATGCCACTTATGACCTTCCCCCAATCAGGGCTTTCGCCCCTCCACACTCCTTGTGCCGCCCTTTATGGCCTCCCAAAGCAGTCTTTCCAGTCTCGACAAACGGTTCGTCAGGACCTACCTGGCGCTTACAGATGGTGCAGTGATACTGTCCGCACCAGTAACCACGAAAGAACGCTATGGTGGCGAATATTGTTAGGGCGAGAAAGAATGCTGCCAAAAATGCGACGACTTATTCTTGTGTCAGTCCATAGGTAAGTCCGATACGACGGCAACTCACTAATGATCATCTCAGACATGCTATCCATATTGTCGTTCAAATAGCCCAGTTACACGGATGCCTCCCATAGAGCTCCTAAATCAAATTACGCCAAAAAGTTCGAATATTCACCCACGACGCACTCAAAGGAAGTATATCTGAAACATAATGTCGAGAAAAACCCCAGTCTTAAGCGTGTGAGCTCTCTCTACTGGGAAACGAATCATGTGGGCCTCAACTGTGATTGGAGGGCAACTGGAACTGAAATCTGCATTTGACATCCTTTCTATAAATGCGCCGTGGATTCAGGTGAGCATAACGATAGCGATCAACGTTACATACGGCAATGCTACATGTTCAAAGTACCCGCACACTTGCTCCTCTCTTCTTGAATTCTGCCCAAGCTTTCTCTTTGCAACTTGCACAGACACCTGTCTCACCGCCCATGCCCCAACACATGACACGCTCCGACTCGTAGCCTTCTGCCCCGAGGGGAATCCGTTTTTTGCAACCACGACAGTGCAGCCGCTTCCTCGACAAGCCGTGATGATGGGCGAAATAAAACGATAGCCATTAGGATCCCTGAAAGTTTCTGTCAGCCCAGGTTTACAGCTGGTCTGCGCACGTACATACTGTATCTACGGATATCTTGGCGACTTCGTTTGAAGCAGCTGTACGGGTCTCTCACATACTGTGTTTGTCTTTGTTGATGGATGAGTCTGTACGCAAGTCTCGTTCAAGGTTGATAAGCTACAAGCTCCAACAACAGCTGGCTGTACACCAGTCATCGATCGTTTGAAAAGTACGAGACCTCCAGAGATGGGTGGCGAAAGGAAGTGCCTAATGTGGAATCGCTCAGTTTAGTACCAGGCTACTCGGGTTGGTTCCAGGATTTTCCAGTACTGTACAATAGTACAGCATTGGTGAACAGATAGTCAACTCGTGTAAGCTCTGAAGAGACGGATCGTCTGGAGTCCGTTTCCACTGTCGTTCTAAATGGGGCTTGTCTCAAGACTCGATGCATTTTCTCATAGGCTACTAAATTGCAGTGATGCTGTGCACATCGGAAAGTTATGTCCGATGTTAGCAATGGCTGTTTCGGTAAATATACAGCGCAAGAACCGTCCGCTAGCGAACTGCATGACGGGCATTGAACACAGCACTATGGCATTCTTCCCTCCTTGTGAAAATCTACGAGTGGTGAGCTCTATGTCAAGACGGGAGTGTCAGGACGGCGACTTGGGGAGCAGGACTGCCTCTGGACGAGGCCTAGAATGAGGGAGCTAAGTAGTAACTAAAGCGACAAGAGATACATTTTCTGGGGAACTCGTAGTTAAAATACAGTCTTCTATAATAATCGTACTCTTAATCTTAACTTCCCTTAAGTCGAGATGCTACCCGCTGCATTCGTCCTAGCGGGTTCTGACAGGGAGCTGGGAGCTAGAAATGCCTCTGTACGAAACCTTGACTAGAGCTTTAAATACAAGACTTGACTAGAGGAACAAGCGATACATATATTGGGGAATCGTGAGCTAGAGTACGATATTTATATAAGCGAGTTCTTGTATACGTGGTTGTCTCGAGTCCAAGGCACTCGAGGTAACCTAGGCTGAATCATGACTCTCTATCTAGTCTAGAGCATGTCTACAGCATATGAGTTGTTTTGCGCAAAAGGCGTAGACCTTTTCTGCTATGAGAACGTTAGCTATCCCCAGCCAACAGGGCAACTGTACGTTAAAGTCGATGAATCGAGGATCAACACCGTCTTAATGTAAGATACTACAGTAGCGAGTTTTAATCCGCAAAAAAGCACTACCGACGGAATCGGTTACTCGTACAGTGTGTTACCGGTTTGTTCGAGCCAAGTCGGGGATTTCTGGTGGCAAACCAAGCTTAGCCGGGAATGTGGAGCGATGGGATGCTGCTGATCTCCATGTTTGATACGTATCGTTTTTGCGAGAATGCCCTCTGATCGTCTTGCATTGTTCCGAGCGATCTATCAGCTATGCTTGGGATGCCTTGCCCTGCTTGCGGTGCTTCTTGCTGGCCTTCCTCGAGCACCGTCCGACTGGCCTGTGCTCATTCTTGCGATCATAACGTTTGGCCAGGTTGTAGTCAAGATAACATCTTCTCGTTACGGTAATCTAATTCGATACTACGCCGAAACTTCATACTGGCTCGTCAGAACGAAGTTGCGAACTTTGCGTGGATTAAAACCGAAACAGTGTGAAGTTCATGTATTCCCTCGCGGCGCTGTCATTCAGCATCTTAATCCAACCCATCAACGCAAGAAAAGCAATTTCAATTTCGACCTCCACGAATTCAATCCAAAGGATGGCGTACGCAAAGTGTACTGGGTGAACGCTGCTGATATACCTTTGGTCTTCTCGCGTGGTCTCGAAATCCACCCTAACCCGGTCCCAGAGGAGCAGGAAAGAAGTGTAGTGCTGTTACCATTTCATGGCTCTTCACCTCAACCATTTGATCCCTCCCAGACTCGACCATCGTATCTGGCCGCTTTTTTTCGCCAGGACGAGTGGACGGAAGCCGAAGTGACGACTATAGACGTACCCGCGGGTCTCTACACCGTATACTGGTATTTCAAATTGGTGGACGGGGGCGTATACGATCGCAACAACAATCCGTGGGCCTATCCTGACGACTGCGGTTACGTTCATGTCCCCAGTCTTCCAGTTCACTTAGAGCTGAAGGCGGGACTGCGTGGAACGCACTTATATTCAAACGATGCACGACGGGATGAAAAGGTCGTTTTGGAAGACGAGGGCGACCACCTCCTTGTGAATTGGGCCTCTCCATCTCCGATTCCACTTCATGAAGTTAGCGACGAGGAAAATTTCCCATGCCGTGTCGCACACCCTCTTCACCACAGAACGTACGCTCCCATCGTCCTCCACATGTTTGAATACAACCCTGGGCAAGTGACGGGGCGATTTGTGTGGGGAGGTTGCAAAATAGTGCCGGCTCGGGGACTCGCAGGAAGGGGGTTAAGGGACTGAGAAGCGACTTGGTACATGGCTAGAAATTGAGCTCGTATATGCCTCCGCCTTTCTGCGGACCTATCTTCAGCGAGTCTTGGGGATATTTTGTGTTTAAGATAGATTGCTTCAGCACTAGATACAAGACACGGAGATTGATCACTTTGCAGAAATTGGCTGGGGAACTCGAGACCCGGTAACGTCCTCGAATCCGGACCAGCTACGTATAAAGCAGTCTTGACAGACTCCCCTTTTGAATATACGAAAGCAGCACCGGTACTCTTTGGCAAAGATTGAGTTATCACCCCCACATTTCCGCTCCTCATCGAGATCTCCCTGGTACATCCTACATTTGTAACACCTTGGTCCGAGGCATATGTAACCTTTTCGACGGAGCAAGTAGATGGTGAGTACAGCGATGAGTGTAACTACTCCAAGAACGACAGCGATTGCTACAGCGAGAGCCCATAAATGAGCGGGTACAAAACATTACAAGCATGGTTCGGTGACTTACCAACTATCGCCCCCGTTGAAAGACCAGACTCAGTTTGTGCATTTGAGCTGTTCTCATTCATTATGTTTGGTGGATGTGTATCTATTCAACGCTGATCTGCCCCTTTGTCATCGACGATCTACTGTACATGCAGAATGTCCCGCGTCTCCCCAACTCCCTTTCATCAGCGTCGATGTCGTAAGTATGTTTCATTGACTTACCATTGTCTGTTCAGGGAGAGAAGAGGGTACTTGTTTCAGACTGCCACAGCGATGCTGTTGCTGGCATGAAGCAAGCATGTTAGATAATCGATCGCTACAAGCACAAGAGCGCGGAATCCGGGACTGTCGTCCATGGCAAGCTACATTGAGATCGTTCAGGACATATCGTACAGCCCTTCGACGTTTCCACCTGATGATGGCCAATTCCTTCGTGTCACTTGCGAATGCGTTGAAATAATCACGGTCCAATGTGGCAGATGGTATATGTACAATCATACGAGTTCATTATGTTGTAGGAGCTGCATAGGCCAGGTCGATATGGATCGTCTACTGTATCATGTCACAACGAGCCCTACATGAAGACCGATTGCCTTCCTCCACCCTCCTTATGAGAGGCCATACACCCCGACTCCTGAGCTGGTAGTCCTCTTTCAAACCGTAGTCGTCTTTAGGTATCCATCTCTGCAGTTTATACACACCCCAGAGTTAAAACAACAAAGCGTCTGTGGGTAATAGTTATTGTATTCCCCTTCCGGTGCTATTTTGCCACACTGCCGACATCGTCCCCATATGTAGCCTTTTCGATAGAGTAGGTAGCCGGCCAGCAAGATGAGGACAATTATGCCGGCGTTGACCGCGATTGCTAAATGTCCTTATTAAGCTCTCTGATTATATGTACGAGTACATCTTCGGGTGAAGGCGGGGAACTCACCGATTGCAGCACCGGTCGAGAGACCACTAGAGCCAGAGCTGCCGTTACTCATTTACTTTGTCTTCTTGAATATGTGCTAAGGGACCTGGGAAGATCAACACTGCGTCTTATATCAATGATCTGCGTTCATAACTCACCCCGCGTCTCCGATACTCCCTTTCATCCGCTGTAATGTCGGAGAGTGTGTTTCATCCTAACTTACCACGGAACGCTCAGGGGTAGTAAGGATCTTGAGAGTTTCAGAATGCCTCCAGACCTTTACACAGCCATTTGTAGCTCTGCTTATATTCACGAGTAAGAGCGAAGGTAGCACTGTATACACAGAGGCTGACCAGAGAGAGGATGAGGCAGAAGGATGCATACCCAGTCTATTCAATTTGGCTCATCTACGGCTATGTTCATACGAAGTACAGCATATGATCTTTCATTACCGCCCTACAACATACGCATGATAAGTCATATACCCAGATTTCTCGCCTAGAGCTCGTCTCTCAAGCCTTCACAGGTATATGGCATTTCTCGCACACATGGCTAGTCCACAAGAGAAATCTCTTTTGTCCGTTTTTCATCATCTCTGGAAGGAACTTCTCGCGACATTCGCGACATCGCTGGCTTATGTACCCTTTTCGATGGAGTATGTAGCTGCCTAGCAGGAGAATGACAGCCACTGCGGCGACAGCGATTCCTAAAAAGTTCTGTCAATCTTCCGTGCACTTGTTTTGTACAGACAAAATTTGCAAACTTACCGACCTCAGCGCCTGTTGAGAGGCCACTAGATCCAGATTGGGCGTTCGAGTTATCGTCACTCATTTTTTCTGTTGTCTGGTGTGTTGTCTTCTATACTCAAGGAGCAAATTGGAGCGTCGCTTTTTATAATTTACCAACAACGTTCAGGATACCCCGCGTCTCAAGAACCCCCTTTCATTCTCATTAACGTCGGAAACTTGTTTCATCCTGACTTACCATTGATTATCAAGGGGGGTAGAGGATTTGAGAGTTTTGAATTGCTTATACGGTAGTAATTCAGCTACTGGCACGAAGTTGCTTTCGTAAACCGCAGCACGATGAACCGAAACGAAGAAACACGGCAAGGACGAAGTATCGCCACTTGTTTTGCCCTGATGAGTACATATAGTGATGACCTCCAGAAACCAGAAAATGTCACCTGGATGGTCGCTGGGAGATTGTTACCTGAATGGTCGCTGATCTGTTCCTCTCAATTCCCAGTTGAGTGGAGAAACCATTGTCCAGTTGACTTGCTGGTGCAACTCAGTGGATTGAAAATGTTACTGTACATGATCAATCATCTATTGTATTGGGGGCATCTGAATTTTTTCAAAGATACTACCGTATCTCTTAACGTCTTTCGGTCCTCACAGACAGCCTCTCCTAGTCCCACCTTTCTCGCCCTCCAGGCCTGCTCTGGCGCATTTCTCACAAATCGAGCTGAATAAATTTATATTTTTACCAAACTTCATGGTTTCATACATATCCGCATGATCTCGAAACTTTGCCTTACACTTTCGACATCGCTTTAATAAGTAGCCTTTTTCAAATAAAATGTAGCCAATTATCAAGGGAATGAGGACCCCTACGGCGACGACGGCGATTCCTACACCCCTCTATTAAGCTGCGTTGCGGATGTTTTCTGCAGAAACAAAACTTACCGACTTCAACGCCCTTCGAAAGGTGTCCAGATCCACTGGATCCAGATGTATCACTTGAATTATCACTGCTCATTGATATATGACTGTGGTTGTTCGTTTTTTACAGACGGAGCTGATTAGATGACAGTGAGTGATCTTTTGTACGAGATCGGTGAGGGTGTGATGAGAAATGTCCCTGAAACTCCCTTTCATTCGTTTCCCAGTAAGGCCCTTGACCACCATTGATTCAAAGGGGTACAGTCACTTAGGAAATCCTTGTAGATCTTTCACATACACCTCGGCCACGAGTCTGGTTTGTATACCTATCAAACATCGCTTGTTTGTTAGGGGTATGAGAAAACAAGGCCCGTGCGCTCGCACTGAATGTGTCAGACTTGCTGTAGCTCTCAAAACATACACGCAATTCGACAAAACCTTCCTTTCGACAGTCCCCAACGATTTCCTCACTGTTCAAAGGAGTGACTAACCCCATACTACAGTATTTTGATTTCCAACTGAAGACAAGTTTCATCATTCCTCCCTCTGAAATCACGCATCAGACAAAGTGCTCATGCATCTACATCAACATGTACGGTCCGATATCTCCACTAGCGATACCAACGCCGACACAGACACAGACTTAACTCCCAATCAACGTAACCTTCCATGGGGCGGTAAGTCTTCTCTCTTCATCTACTCCATGACCCTGGTGAATTGCATTGACAAAAACAAATAGCGATCGGTCTTGGAATCTTTCTCGTACTTGGTCTTCCCCTGCTATATTGGGCTTATCGTAAAGGCCGCTTACCGACCCAACGGCACTGTAAAAGCTGCGGAAATAAAGTCACTCAAGATGTTATGTTACATGAACCAGAGCCTCATTGTTGGAAGGTCGGTGGGATAAAGGGGAGATGTAATGATTGTTGGAATAAGTGGAAGAAACAGCGGTCAGGAGTGGGTTATGATGATGGAGATGTCGGGTGAGTAGACAGGGAGAATTAGTAGCGCTTCTGGACGGACAGGAGAATCAGAGTACTCTAGGCAATATTTGGACACAGACCACGGAGACTGCAACTCAAGAGGTAGACGATTATGCTGAAAGACATCCGATGCATGACTGTAAAGAAACACTGCATCTCAACATGTTGCGACTACTAATTCCCTTCGACTTCATCCATGGCAGTGACCAGTCGACTCATAGCCTGGAACATCAATCCGGCTCTTTGTGTTTCTGCCGTGCTCCCTGATGGCTGACCGTCCGCTGCAGCCTGTTGTGCAGACTGTTGGATGACCTCTTGCGCCTTTCGCTCAAAGCTGGCGAATATTTCCCTTATTGCTGCTCTCCAGCTATCCCAAACAACTCCCACAATGTGCTGCTCGATTGCCTCTGACAGTCCAGTACCCGCAAGTCGTGCACCGTGCACTGAGATTTGAGCTGAGGTAGACACAGCTGACGAGCTTATTCCAGGGAAGGGAAATGTGAGGATAGTGGTTGTCCGCGAAAGAAGGGCGAGTTGAGGGAGAGTTTGTTGAGGTGAGGTCGAGCAGACTGGGCAAGTTGTGAGTGAGTTGAAGAGCCGAAGTGATCTTGACAACGGGGCAAAAACTCCAAGTGACAGTGGCGTGTTGGAGCCTGGCTTCGGTTCAAGGGTGTGTTGACCGAGAAGGGCGAGGATATGCGGAACAAGAGGCACGTGTGGACACCCAAAAGACGGTAGATGAATATGGTCGTGGTGTTCGTTGCCACCTTCACCAGGTAAAGCTGATGACAAGTCGAGCAGAGCGAGGTGTGGGTCAATGCCACTCTCACCATCACCTCCACCTTCACCCGTCCCATCACCTCCATCGCCACCCTCGCCTCCTCCGCCGTGAGCAGCATTTGACTCGTTCAGACTGAAGATAGCATCTCGAAGGGCAGAAGTGGTGTGTTGATCCATGTCCGCCGCGGAAGGAAAGGTGTTATCGTTCCCAGACGGAAAATCATCAGCGTTGAACTGCGATTGGTCCTGGTGTGTTGGTCCAGCCGTATAAGGGAGATTGTGGACGAATGTTGCAAGCGGTAAGTCTGCAAGGTACCCATCGATCGCAATGGATTCAAGCTACGCGAAAGTGAGCCGAATACAGACCGACATCGGTCCAAGCAACTTACCATAGCATCGTCGTTCATCGTGAGTAGCTCTTCTCCATCCTCTTCACCTGCCAGACCCATGTCCATGGCCATTCCCATGGCCAGCTTCATATCCATACCACCTTCGCCAAAGCCTTCGGAATCGCGCGAACCTATCTTTCTTTTCTTGTTGACATTCATGGAAGGTGCCGATAGAGAGGCCAGATTTTGATTGTTGCGGTGATCAGAGATGACAGATTGAACGAGCTTTTGCTCTTTGGGGACTGTACGACGGCGTTGGCGAGGTGCGTAGTTGCACTGCCACCCGCCAGCAGAGCAACGTGTACATGAAGGGCGATCGCCAGAACATTTCTACCATTTGTCAGCTATGTATGTGACAAGGAAGAACTCAATGGTGTACTGACCTGCTTTGCTGCGTGGCATAGATCACATGCTTGATAGAGAGTCAGCATTGTTGTTTACTTGATAAATACGTAGTACACACCTTTCCTGATGCTTGGTGGACGACCAAAGCTGCTTGTACGTTGTGGTGTATCGGGTGTTCCCATGCCTGTGAAGTCCAGGTCTTCCTCACCAGTGTGCAACCCATCATCATCGTCCACCACGCTCATGTCTAGCCCATGGACATCGAGGTGATTGTGTTCATCTCCCTTATGGCTATGGGAGAAGTCTGGTTGGGTGAGCTGGTGATGGAAGTGGTGCGAGTCGGTATCGAGACCAAGCTGCTGGGCGGCGGCGCCGACGGCGGAGGCGAGAGCATCTGTGTCTGCCTGTGAATGGTCTAGGGCAGAGCTATCCATGGTGTAGAGAGTGGACGCGTCAAGTGGAGGTGCGCGACTAGCCAATACACGATATCGCCGGGCGGAGTGGCAGCGCTGAAGGCAAGAGGATAAGCGGGATTGCGGGGATATCGAGAGTGGTGGTGTTGTGGTGATGTGGCGACGAACTAACCAAGGTGATTGTAGCTAGTCGGCCACACGTGAGGGAGAAGCACCAAAAGGAGGGTTCTTTTGGCTGAAAAGATCCACAAGTTCCCTGATACTGATGTTGTTTATGCCGCAGTGATTGGGGACCTAAACAAGGTGGATGGCGAGGGGAACAAGAACGGCGACGAGCGCTGGCGGGGGCACTCGTTTTCGCCCTCCCATCCTGTCTGTTTACCATCGTCTCAAAATCCACTCTCAAAGAAGCAATTCTCACACACGTGGCAGAAAATGCCGGCGGCGTTATTGCTTCACATGTCATGTGGCACTTGCCCTGTCACCACGCTTTGCTGACTAAGGCACGCTCTGCTCTACCGTGATAATAAATATATCTACGACGGGTTTTAGATTCTTTCATTCATCTTTGATCTTCGACAATGTCGACAGCATCAACATCAACACCTACACCTGTAGTAGCCTTCAAGAAAGGTCCATCACGTCGTCCAGCTCAAACTCGCAAACGCTCATCATCTCCTCAGGAAGTCACCGCTTCCGAGCCATCTACTTCCGACGCTACAGTCGTTCGTCCAACGAAAAAGTCACTTGCAAATCCTCTCGTCCAAGGATCCAAGCGGCGGCGAGAAATCAACGACGAGAACGCACTTGGAGGTGGTTTGGATGAGCTGGATTATAAGGCTGATGGTGGTTTGATTCGGGCTGGGGATGAGTTTGCTACACGAGCGAATGACTGGGATTTGGAAAATGAGGATGGACAAGTTGAGAAGAAGCAGAAGATCAAGCTCAACGAGGTACGCATCTATCCTGACCTTACGAATCGTTGGTGGCTGATGTCTATAAAGGACGGAGAAATCGTTACTGATGATGGATTGTATCGAGGTGCCGCCAACTATTTGCCAACAATCAACAAGACTCGCGAATTGCTAGATAAGAAGATGAAGACTGGTCCCATAAAAGCTACATCCAATATCCGAACCATAACGCTGGTAGATTATCAGCCAGACGTGTGTAAAGATTACAAAGAAACTGGATTTTGTGGTTACGGCGATTCTTGTAAATTCTTACACGATCGAGGCGATTATCTGGCTGGATGGCAGTTGGACAATGCATGGGATGCGGCTCAAGGACAAGTAGCGCCTCAGGAGGAAGAAGAAGAGGAGGAAGTTCCATTCGCGTGTTTGATCTGTAGAAAGGAATTCACAGATCCAGTCGTGACAAAGTGTGGACACTACTTTTGTATGAAGTGAGTTTTGTCCCCCCTCTCTTTCCTTTCTTTATTGAACTTGTTGAAAGACACATAAACAGTAGCTAACGATTGCTTTGTTTCGCAGATGCGCAATAGAACGATTCATAAAATCACCAAAATGTTACGCCTGTGGAGCACCTACTAGTGGAATCTTCAACAAGGCTGAGAAGATCTTGGCCAAGCTCGAGGCTAAGAATAAGGCCAAGCGCGAGGCCAGGGGTATCGTGGACGACGAAGATGGGACTGGTGGTATCGAGTTTGGCGGACCAGCGAGTGACGATGATAATGAGGAGGGGGGTGCTAAGGGTGAGCGGGAAGAAGATGATGAGGGTGAACCTGGATTGACAGATATGGAGGATGATGATTGAGGCGAGTCTGTCGTAATATGTATGGTTATCAGTAAAAGCATTGTTGTAGATGTAACATTCATAATCATGAATTCCAGTCCTCTTCTTCCACGTTGACTGGATCGACAACCATAATCAATGTTCAGATTTCAGATTTCCCAAGCACCCTTGTTGCGTACTGGAATAATGGAAGATACTGTACTTCAGTATATCGACTAGATAGATGAATAGATGATACATGATTCTTGCGAATCGGAAGCAAAGATGGACACTACAGTACCGTAGATATCACTCATCATCACTTCCAGCCGCAACAATACCATTCCTGATCCCTACTTTGCCTCTTCTAGGCCTAATTTTCCCAGTTTTCCTTCGTATCCGCTCATCCTCATCTTCCGAATCAGACCGATCCGAATAATCATCATCGTTCTCCCCGTTTACTGACCCCAACAGCTGTGCAGGTAAAGTATTTACCAGCGCTATTTGTCCTTCTGGTAAAGCTCCTAAAAAGGTTCAAAGTCCAGATCAACCTGATTGCTCTTTCGCTTAAAAGCTGAAAAGAAGATAGGGAGATGAAGGAAGAGGAAGACAGGAAGTGAAGATAAAGGAAGAGGAAGACAGGAAGTGAAGATAAAGGAAGAGGAAGACAGCAAGGGGAGATGAAGGAAGTATATAGAGGATGGTATATGTAGAGATGGTGGAAGGGGAATGCAGCAAGAGGAAATGAAATTAAACTCACCTGATTGTTTCAAACGGAATTCCAACATACTTAAAGTGAATTGATCTGTATCTCCAAGCTCTTCGAACCCAATTAACCTAACATCCAAAGAAACCAACCATGATCAGCCATGTCTTTGTTTCATCAAGGAAAGGCAGAGCTGAGGACAGGTATCAAAGATAAGGGGACTTACCGATCCACACATCTTCCATCGACGAAAACCATCACACAAGGTAAGACTTGTATTGATAATTTGGTCACTAGGAAGGGAATGTCGGCGACTGATGCTCTTAGGAAGAGTGTATGAGGGTATTTGGGTGCTAGTTCCTGTATTAAGGAAATCGAAATCCATTCATCAACTATCAATACTAAGGATCTTGGAGATCTCCTCTTTTACAGGACAGGCGAAGAGAACAAGAGGGAGGAAGGAAGGAAGGAGGAAAGAGAGAACGGAAGGTGGGAGGGGGGAGGGGGGGGGGGGGGGGAGGGGAGGTAGAGATGGGATGAAAGCTGGGAAGGTGGGATGTGGGATGGAAGGTAGAAACTTACCTCGAGTCTTTGATCCATTATTCTACATCGATGAAAATCCTGATGATAAAAATGTATTAAACAGTATTTCTCTTTCCTACAAGTCCAGCCCATAATCAGTCATTCAGTCAATCAATGATCTCGAACAGTTACGATTGAACAAAAGTAGATATGATATGTAGCCAAACTCACGACATACGCTCAATCAATTTCTTCTCCTCTGCATAACTGATTACTCTTCCATATTCACTCTCACGTAATTCTTTTACCTGCCCTACAGCCTGTTTGAGCTGCTCCATACGCTGTTCTCGATGGGAAGCAAGATCGAAACGAGGATCATCATCTAGTGAGTCGAGGAGAGCCGAGTCGGATAATGTAGGTGATGATGGAGCACTAATGAAGTTTATCAGGTCATTTAACATTGTATATGAAAGAACCAGGATACAGAACAGCTTGGAGGGTGTTGGAGGATGTCGATACTCACCTCATTGCTTAGATATTAGCTTGAAGGGAAAATATAACCAACTTATTGGTGACTCTCACGACAAAGGTGGCCGTAAAAGTGGAGGTCAAAGCGCGTCGGCGCGTAGACTAGAAATTCCATCTTCATTAATCAATCTGTCATGCAAATGCATATTTATGGTGACAAACTGGTCTCAGTGAGATTGGCATCTACAGCGTCCATTGACTCTCCGTCGTCTTCCACCGCTGACACCGGGTTTACCTCGCGCAAGTCACTGAAATCCGCCTCCTTTTCCTCCTCTTCCTCCCCCTGCTCACCAACGTCGAGCTCATCGTATTCCTCAGCCGGCGTTTCATCCAGCAGTAAAGGCATTTCGTCATCCTGCTCCGCCTCCTGTTCTGGCTCCACCAAAGCTTCTTCCTGAATGTCACCTTGGGACGTCTGCGATTGCGACCATGTCGTCCACTTGACGACCAGCCCTGCTTCCTCGATCAATCCTCTTGCTCTTGCCACGTTCCAAAACTCCCTCTTTGGCGATATTTCCCTGCTGTCCCAGGCATCCTTGACCAGGTCTACCGCTGCCTGTCGCAGTCTTTCGTCCTTAAGCAACGCCTTGAGCATGGCAAGCCAGTGCTTGTGAGGCGTATAATGGCCGAGTGCACGCAGTTGAGCCCAGCGCAATTTCGCCTGACCTAACCCTTCCCCATTTGGGACAGACAAGCTTCCTTCAATTGAACGGAAGACTAGCCAAGCAACCTTGTCCTCAGATCTCAAGGGTCCGTACAGCTCGTATATCGAGTCGAGCATCATACCGCGCTCCGCCGCTGAAAGTTGCGTACTGCTCGCAGCCCTAAAGATGGCTAAACCCCATATTCTCTGTTTCCGTGTCTTCGGCAAATCCAACTCGGACAGACACGAAAGTCTCTCTAGAATGCGCAGTATAATGTCAAAGTGACACAAGGCCAGATCTCCCATGTGATCGCGATGCAGGATTTCGAGCAAAGCTTCTTGCCAAGCGTACTTGTGATGTTCTTCGCCGGGACGCGGCAGATGGTTCTCGAGCAGCGACCAACGCGTGTCGATGGGGTCGCCAGCTTCCACACTGATTGCCAATGCCCGTGCCCATGCAGCGGGAGAGAGGGTGTAAGTGTCCGGCAGCAGAGCGAAAAACTTGTCCATAAAAGGTTGTTTTGCAACGGCCGGCATCCTTATGGACCCGAGATGCAGGACAAAGTCGGAAAAGTTGTGCTTCTCAGGTGTTTCGAATGCTAGATTCGTGGGATCCAGCCCGCACTTCAGTACATCCAAAGCAATGTCGAATCGGGATCTGTCAATGAGGTGGATAATCATCGAAGACATGGTAAAAGTCCCGATCGACCAACTGAGCTCGCCATGCTTGGCGCTCTTATAGGCAGCAAATACGACGTTACTGTTGCCCAGTTTGGCGAGTGACTGAAGTTGTAACGCCCGAACAAGATCCGCCTCTCCCTCGGGAACCTTGATACTGTCGAATCGGTCCCACCACTCGAGAATCTTGGTCTTGGCCCGGGCGCGAACGACCGGACTGTTACGCTGGAAGGAGTAGATTCTTGCGAGAAACAACATGCCCCAGGCAAGGAGACGCGCCGACGGCTCGACACCGCGCTCGGGGAGGTGGGTATCGATCATAGCCTCGATAAGGTCCCCGCGTCCCAGTTGCTCAAAACCACGCATGAAAGCCCCTGATTGGCGTCAATATGCTTTCATAAGGTCTCAATGCGAAGGCACGACTCACTCCATACCACAGGTTGTATGACTGGCACATCGATCGACGCTTTTTTGTTCCTATTTTCAAGATCTATTGGCAGTAGGAAACGGTCTGGGCCAATTGAAGCTTTCAACATCTCATTGTACAGCTCGGGAATCAAGTGGAGTTCATGATTCGGCAATGAACGTAAATGGGCGGCCAGTGCAGCGCCGTGGTAGACCCTAACACTGAAGTATAGCTTGTCGACGTTGATTTGAATACGATCTTTGACGTCCTCGGGTAGGCCACGAGTGAGATCTCCATAATGTTTAACAAGCATTTGGTTTCGAGATAGGTCTCCGACGAGCATAGAGAAAATTGCTGTCCCATCAAACGTATCGAGAGCGGTATGAGCGGTGATGTTCACCATCGCAAGTGGCGCCAAGGCTGGACTCTCCATACGCGAGGCTATACGGCGTTGTCGATCCGGATTATGCCAGTCGTCTGGATTCCGGCCTTGCACCACCGCCATCATTTCCATGCACCGTACATACGCTTTGGGTACGTCCTGCGGCATGCCAGCAGCCAGTAGGGCGGCTAAAAGGGTGTACAGACCGCGCCAGTGGTCGTGCGCGGCAGCGTGGAGTGCCATTTCGCGAGTAAGACCAAAGACCAAAGACTGATTGGCGACGAACCATCGCATGTCCCGCGTGTTTATTTTCGAGAAACATGATGTTATGAGGGACGAAATGCGCTCGTAATCCTCCAGGTTTAGGAGAGAGAGGGCTGAACAGGCGCGGAGACGCTCAAATGCTGCGATAGCGCGTTGAAAGACACTGTCGAGGTCAGAATCGACCGATTTTTCGAGGCATTGACGAAATTTCGCTAGGAGAGTTTGGGTGAATGGGTCGTCCAATGGTGGAGGCAGAATAATGACTTGGTGCTCATCCGTTACCTCAGCCGTGGATGATTCTGGTACCACTGACGTCTGGGGAGACGGCTGTTGGACAGAATCTTGGCCGGAAGACTTGGGCTTGATGTCTGATGGAGGGGTGCGTGGTGTCTGGGTTGCCGCTCGATGTTTTGACGGTCGGCGTCTTCTGTCAGATGGGGTCTTTTCAGCCTGTGACTGAACACTCGGAGCAGTGTATCGAGTCGGTGGAGGTCGATGTCGAAGCTGTCGAGTGTTTCTAGGGGTATCATGCTGGGATGAACTATGAGACGAATTTGCCGTGGTTGAAGAGAAGGATCGATTGTGAGTGAGACCGAGACGGTACGCTAATGTCAAGGGGCCAGGTCCGCCTCTAGTGCATCTTGACAGCATTGACTGTCTCTGTGGAGGAACACGGAGCGCTATAGAAGGAGAATGATTAGGAAAGGAACTTGTGAAACGACGGCGAGATTCAAAGATTTCTATATACTCCGCCGGAAACAAGGCTTTTTGAAAGTGTTATATTATTCATACTTAGAGCATGTGGTACAATGCAGATCATGTCTCACCCCTCATGAGTCCCAACAGAGTGCGGACCTCCTCATCATCCGCCTTTAAAGCATGGGATCTCTCTACAGACAATGCTTCGTGCACATGAGCCGGTGTGGTCGACCCACACAGAGGTGTGATATTCCATCTTTTTTGTCATTATAATTTGTGCGGTAGAGAAAATGTTATAACACATACAATTGACAAAGCTTGTAAACTGTTTGCTGAGGTGTCATCTGAGATTTCTTAGCTAGTGATTGGAGAACTGGGTGACGAAGAAGCGTGGGTGAGCCTGAAAGCGTCCAGAACGACCTGTAAAAAGAATCAGACGACCAAGCCTCCCTGACCTTTCAGAACAAGAACTGAACGCACTGATAGCGGATTCCGTTTTCTTGACATATGTCGTAAATGTCCCAATCCCAACCGTTTCCCTCGTACCACCTGTTCTGGACCACTCCGACTTTGATTCTCGCTTCATTGATGAGCCACTCGAGCAAGGCAGGGTCATAGCAATTTGAAACGCCGAGTGCTCGAACTCGTCCATCGTCCACAAACTTCTCTAAGGTTCGGTATGCCTCTAGAGTTTGCTGAGGCAGAATTAGCGGAAGCTCTTAGACCTGAGAGAGAGTGAGATAGTTTTCGCACATGTTTTGTGCGTAGAGGAGAATGAAGCAGGACCGAATCGATGTATTCTACTCGGAGATTCTGCAGCGATTTCTCAATCGATTTCGTGACCTGATCCGTTATTGACTGACGAGGATCGTATGGCAAAGGTTGAGAGGCATCTTGTCCATCTATACCAGTGAACCTGTCGAGGCATCAGCTGCCTTGTTCATGACTTCATGACCCTTCCAATATAATCACTTTGTCTGTATAAACAAATCTTGCCGTTTAACTGTTCCGGCTGATATGAGATTTGCTATTGCTTCGCCGACAAGATCTTCGCTTTTCATGGCTCAGCTCGCAATGTGACCGGGTATTGACAGAACAGACACACCGGTAATGCTTCACAAAGTCAGCGAAGTTCTTTGCTTCTTAGTGCTGCTTGCATGCGAACTTTAGGTTGACAAGCCGTATCGATCCCTCTAAATCCACTCTCAACAGCTTGTGCGACCAGTTTGGTAGTCCTCTCTTTCTTCCTGGACAGTGTCAGTATAGATATGACTAAATTATAACCAACAAAGAGCATGATATCTATTGTGCAGTGAACATTCATAGAGTCAGAATGTTTGACATGAACAGAGCATGGCTTCGATCAGGTAATTCGTCATGACTGCTCCGCAACCGTCCGGACCACGGGGTTCGGGACTCACCAAGCTGTCCCATACATGATATTGGGCATCACGGTCTGGACCATTCTGCACATGCTCTCAGCTGCTTGCAAATGATTCAACGATCGATGCATAGAGTTACCCAGATGACAATGATGAGTGGACTCACCGGCTGCCAATTCGGCACTAACGCCGAAATTCCGGCTACGCTAGCCGGTGGCCACTGGCGACTCTGGTCAGCTTCTCTCTTGTCCTTGGTCCTGCCTCGGTTCAACTTCCCCCTCTAAGCGCCACCGTATCACAAACATACAGTCAGTTTCAACTTGAGTATATATACAGTGCGACGAACGTGAAGCTCTACTAGCCGGCGACTTGCTGGCCAGGTGTAACGTCTTGCTATCATCGCGATGGCTTCCCACGCCAACGGTAAGTGACGCGTTGCTTTACAGTGCTTTTATAGTGTAGATGATCTAACCTGACGACTGAGCTGATCTCATGATAGAGTGGTTCTTGCGTCTAACCCCTTGCGAAGGAAGCGCTGTATATGTCGAGAAAGAGTTTACTCTGGGGCAACTACTTGCTGTGTTTCCCACCAGTGACATCAGACAGCAAGATAATGAGGTCAAGAAAGTAGACAAACTGGTTGATGGAGGGATCGTGCTAGGCAGAAAGAATGGCGTACTGCAGAGCAGTCACAACGGCGTAAGTCTTTAGCATTGTCCTCTGCCAGCGTCTTCCTGCTTCCCTCCTCCAGAGCTGACGGTCCAAAGGATGTCGCCTCGCCCATCGTTTCCCGCTACCACGCGCAGCTTACTATCACTCCGAGAGGTCACGTCTATCTGACGGACTTGGGTTCGCTACATGGCACTCATATCCACCCCAATCCCTCCTCATCGAAAGAGCCTATCAAGCTCCGCGCCATGTCTCCTGTGCAGCTGTTTGACATGGACTCCATTGTTCTGGGCAAGCCACTATCGTCTTGGGTTCGATATGAACCTGTCAAATATCGTGTAACCTTCCGCTACCCGGAGCTGGGACGAAACAGCTCGAAGGGCGGAGACCGAAAGATGCTTGGGACCGTCACCACCGCTTCCGCGCGAAGTCGATTTGCTACTCCGGACAATCTGTACTTTCTCGGAAAGACCATCCGAGGAACAGCTTCATGGGAACTCAATATGGTGGGCGGCCCCGGTGATGGATTCGACAAAGGCGTCTCCTACTTCGCATCTAGTGAGGAGAAGAATGAACAAGCCTCGGATCAAGATAATGGCCCGCCAGACGTTGAGCCGATTGTGACCGCGACTAAGGAAACAACAATGAGTATCAGCAGCCTCGTTGAGCCGTCCAATTCTCCATCCGGGGTGTATCGAGTTCCGGAGTCGGTCCTATATCAAAGCGATGCTGAGGCGGATCTGCCGAGAGGCACTGAAGATCATGCAGGGTCACCAACTCCCCAGTACAGCGACGACGAGCATTGGGGACGCTTCAAGTCTCCGCGTCCCCTGGAAGCCGAAGTAGAACCCTTAGCCGATTCTCCGAAGCATGAGGTTACCTTTGATTTCGATGCTCCAGCAAGCGATCCCGATGATCAGAATGTCGACTGGGAAGATGCGAAGTCCGATGGCAGTCCTCGGATGAGTCGAAGCATCGCCGCTTTGCAAATGCAAGCAGAGATGGATGCTGCCATGATCATTGCCGAAAGGATGGTCCCAGACAATTTGACTCCTCTACCCGATCCTCGACCCAGCGCCAGTGTTCCCACGGATCTTGAATGCCCGTTGCCCCCACCCCCACCCCCGTCACGGGTGATCAATATCCGGACAGGTCTCTTTGACAATGAAGAAGATGACTTTTCAGCTGTTGGGGTCACGCCAGCGCCTGCAGACCCGGAACCCGAAAAAGGCGCATCTCCCGACTTGCTCTCTGAGGCTGACGAAGGATGTACACGCGCAATAGATTGGATCGGCCTAGACTCGGTGTACGGCGGCGAAGACGACGTTGACGAAGCTGCCGCCGATGATGCGTCTGTACATCACGAAGAGGACGAGATATCATCGGTACGCCCAGAGGTTGGACATTCCTCGGACGACGGGATGTTTCTTTACGGCCACTCTATCGCCAACGACTTAGGCGAACGATACGTTGACGTGGACGAGGCGGATGTTGACACTGCTTACGGCCGATGGTATTCTTACAGTTCAGATGAGGACTCCGTGGCTGCTTGTCCGGGCACGAATGACGGAGGTTCGATATCGGACGAGAACTCTGATGTGGACAACGAATCCATCGTGAACAGCGATTCCGAGGATTCTGAGTCTGATATGTCATATGAATCGAGGTCGAGGTCGAATTCGTTTGGGACCGACAGTTCCGTTTTCTCGGATGATTCCGATGACGAAGAGGATAAGATATCTTCGGGAGAAGGAACGGACGAGGAGGAACAAGGGGACAGCGGTAAATCGGAGGTAATGCGCGAGTTATCTGAGTACGTTTGTTTTACTGCACTGTACAAAGGAGAAATGCTTACGGGAATGCAGTTTGAACTCGGAGGCTGTACTTGAAGTCGTGGAGCAGCTTCAAAGCTCTCTTGCATCTATGGAGCAGATTCAGAGCTCTATTGCTTCTATCGTCCGATCTGACGCTCGCGTTGACGTCGATCACCTTGCTCAGGTAATGGCGTCTTCTGCCGACAAGGAGAACATTGACCCGCGACGGGAGGCAGATTCCACTGCTGCTCGACCAGCGTCGACATTCCGTGACGATCCGAGTGGTGTGCTCGACTTGCCAATCGCATCGGAGAGAACCCCGGCTGGACTATGTCAATTTGACCTGGCTGCCACGACAAAGGAAGCCAGCGGGTTCCCCGCGCTTTGCGATACGTCGACCCAGACTGAGCCGATTCCAGCACTCGGTCGTACCCTTTCGGACGAATATGGCCACCAACGCACGCCTTCTGTATCTGACGCGTCTTCGGATGGGCCGATCACCCCATCTACCAACCCACGCAAGCGAGCTCTTTCGGATGACTTTATTCAGGATGCGATCGATGAAGACTCGGCCCCGCCGAAGAAGAAGCTCGAGACTGCGAAGCCTGCATCCCAAACGCGTGGCATTGGTTCAACGATAGGGCTGATGCTCATGGGCGCAGCCGTTGGCAGTGCCGGAACGATCTGGGGCCTGATGCAGCTTGCCGATTGAGAGGGTAGTTGTTGTACTGTACGACAGATTCCTTCGTTGTAGATGAACCATTCTGTAATTGCGCTGTATTTTGCTTCCTTTCGATATTCGTTGTATATATCTACACTCCTGTTGAGATGAATGATGGTATGCCTGAAGTGTGAGAGTGACAAATAGCAGTGAACAACAATGCATCATTAATTGATAGCACAACCACAAAAACTCAAAAGTGCCACCACGCACAGCCATGCGAAAGGAAAATATAGAACTACAAGTGAGAAAGTCTTTCGTCGTACGCCTTAATGCCCTCTATTGCATATTTAACCCAAGACCGAATGACGCCAGGGATCGGATCAATTAACATGAGAGACTGGATCTGTAGGATTCCGAGGTCCATCGTGATGATCAGTGGATAATTCTGGTGCTTGAGAATCTACTTGTTCAGGTGGAGGAGAAGTAGGAAACGAGAAATCTCTGAACATGTGTTCGTAAGGATCTGTTTCGGGATTGTATGCCTGTCCGAATATACCGGAGAGTTCATGTGGACGAGGTGGAGGATACCGTTGAAAGTTTTGTGAGTCGCCTAATAAGTGTGTGAAACTCGTCAGTATGGTTCTCGGTACACAAGAGAAAAAAGAATTCTAAAAAGAAAGAAAGAGAAAGGCGATTCAAGGAATATATACTTGGCGGATTTGTTTTGATGTAGGGAGTGAAAGTGGAAACAAGAGAGACATTTACTCACCCATATTTGCTACTCTAGGAACTATCGGAGCACTAATTTCCTTCCTCTCTAGACTTCCCCAATCAACTCCAGCAAACCAAGGATGACTCATAACGTCCTTTGCACCTCCTCTCAAGTTCCCCAATCTCTTTGTCCTGTCCGCAGTCAAAAGGCCTCTGATGAGATCCTTGGCGTAAGGATCTATATGGCCTGGAAAAGCTATATCTCCTCTCAAGATCTTTTCGTATATACCTAGGGGATGATCGTCGAAGAACGGTGGATATCCAGCTAACATTTCGAATGCTAGGATCCCAAGTGCCCACCAATCAACAGCTTTACCATGACCTTGTGATAATACTATTTCAGGTGCTAGGTATTCGGGTGTACCGCATAATGTGTAGGTGCGATCTTCGATCAACTTGGCGAATCCGAAATCGGCTATTCGTAGGTATCCTGTTCGATCCAACAACAAGTTTTCAGGCTTGAGATCTCGATAGATGATGTTATTGGCGTGTAGATATTCGATAGCAAGTACGATACTTGCTAGGTAAAATCGAGAAACGTCCGGTGTGAATCTACCAGCTCGACGTAGGTGGGAAAATAATTCACCACCAGGGATGTAGGATAGTAACATGTAGACGTTGAGTGGGTCTTGATATGTAGCGTATAATTCGACGATGAATGGATGTCGTACGCGTTCGAGAATCGTACGTTCAGAATTGATATGTTCGACTTGCTTTAGTCTTACGATTTCCGATTTCCGTAATACCTTCATTGCGAAATGAGGTAATTGTCCATCAGCAATTGCAGTTGCAGATGGAGACGGTGTATGAGGGTCGAGTGATCGATATAAATGTGGGAAAATAGGATGATATGCTGTAGGTCGATAAGATGGTCGTTGCCGTACTAGTAATACACGGCCAAACGTCCCTGTTCCTAACGTTTCTACAATCTCCCAATCTTCAAGACGAGCCTTACCGCCATCAGGTTGATGTGCAAACGCGACTGATGATACCGCGTCTTGAGCATTGTTGCAAGCTCGACGAGACTCAGGGCTCGATTCAGCAGATAGTCCTGGCCAAGCTGAAGTATGGTCCCATTGTAGTGGTGGAGTGGAAAGTAACGAGGCAGGTGGAGAAATCGGCATTGCCTGAGACGGGATTGTACTGGTCGCATATTTCCCCTGAGCAGCTGATATAATTAGCACGTGAATGATAATGAAAGTATCAAATACAACACACGATGATGAGGGTATTGAGAACTTGTTGAAGCTGGGGTTTGCTGCTGTTGAAGGCGTTGTTGTTGTTCTTGTTGATATGCTTTCCTCTCATGAGGAAGGAGTAAAGACATCGGATCAAGCTTGAACTTCTTGGGCTTCTCTCCCGTCAAGGAAGAAGAAGAAGAAGACGAAGACGCGGACGGATTGGCGGATGCCATTTGGACGGTGTCGATAAGGGGGAAAACGTATGCCGATAGGAGCGCCGACGTTGGTGGGCTATCGCTTTACCTCGTCTAGCGCTTCGACTGAATCCAGCAGGCCGTGAGGATAGTAGATCGTCGAGATACCTCTATGGCATCAAGCACATAAGCTGAGGGAAAGGTGTAGACAAAACGCCAAGGTGGGAAGCTGCGAGTTGGAGCGACGAGGCGGGTTGTTTGCCAAGTATTCAGTCGAGATCTTTTCAATGTCCGTTCGCTGTCGTGGACTGTTGCACGTGTAGATCGATGGGTTTGTTTTGGCTTCTCTATCTGTCTATTACTATCAAGATACAGGATTCGTGTATGGTATAGAATGAATGGTTGTGGAGAACAGAGGCCGTTCGGAGCTATTTACGTTACCATTTACGATAGGATTTAGGAGTGAATGCCACGTGGGATCGATTCGATATCCCACACTAACAGAAGACTCATTCCTCTCCCACAGTGATAATACATCATCTTCATCATCATTGCCTGCCTGTCATGCATGCCCTCTTCCAATGAAACCCAGGGGAGGGAATAAGCCACCGCCGGTTTGAACACCGCGTGGTTCGTTGAGAATTTCATTGGAGAGTATTCAGGAAATAGCCGTTTCCGGTTTTAACGGCACGGTCTATTATGCATCTGTCTATCTCCAGACGAGTTGATGAGACGACGCTCACGGGTAGTCACCAAAGGGGCACGAGTGGCGCTAGCTCGTGCAGAACGCCTTTGATGAGGCGCACGTGAATGAGAAACTATGCTCGTGAAACACGCTTCCTCAGAAATAGATAAATCAACTAAGTAGCGAAGTTACGTTGACTTGGAGACATAAATGTGGCGGCAGGGGATCGTGTTCGTAGAATTAATAAGCCCATAACGCTCAAGCTCCAACCGCTTTGCCTAATCTCTCTACTCCTTCGACGTCTCCTACTGAACCCAGTTCCTTCTCGACACCTTCCAATCTTCCTTCACCATCTCCAGCCGCACCACCCACCATCTTCCCCACAGCCCAGTTCAGATAAGCTGATCGTCCAAGTTCCCAAGCTTTGCCGTTCCCGTTCAGCGCAGGTGGTGCAAGGGTCGGATGTTGTATCTCGAGAGGTTGGAGAGTCGTATGTAACGATTGGAGCGAACTGAGTATCGTCGAGACTTTTGGTGAAAGCGGAGATACTAGGCAATATAGTCAGCGATGGAGTTTACTAGCATGAACAGGGGAGACATACAGCCTGAGGAAGCGAGAACTTCTTGAACAAATCCGATTTCTGCTTTACGTTGTTTGGCAATCTCCAATCTTCGATCCAAGATCTTTTCCGCGCCTTCCAGACGTTGGGACAGTAACCTCATCTAGCAAACACATCAGCGCATGGAATCAATCACGTCATTCAAAGCACAAACCTGTTCTACCCTTCCTCTGAGCTGATCCAAGCTCTCCACTACTCCGGCTTCTCCTTTAGGCAAAGCAGCTACATGTTCCCCTCTCTGAAAGTCAAGTCCTGCATGCCAAGGCTACAAGCATTGTCGATCAGTCCTCTTCCGCGACAGAGGGAAATACATAGTGACTCACGAGGACGACGTCAAGATCTGCGGGAACGTCAAAGGCATTACGCAAACACCATGCCGTGAAACGATCAAATGCTTTATCGACATGGGTCTCAAATAACGTCTCGAGCGCGTGCAGGCCCTAACCAAGCGCGTCTTAGCTTTGATCTTGGAATCTCGTGAAGCTTGTATACACACAATTGCTAGCTCTCTGTCAACATCCTCTCCCATTCCTTCTGCTTGATGTTCACCCCAACCCTCAATACCGCCAACGATAGGATAAATCACATCGCGAGCGGCCTCTGTGATTTGATCAAGTATCGTACGCGGATGAAAACTGACGAGCTGGTAGACAAGTGCATCAGCGTCTGTCATTTTGATTGTGTGATGTGACGACACCAAAGTTGCTCACCTCATGAATGAGCTGCATCCGATCTTCTTCACTCAAAGGCTGTCGTGGTCTTTCTTCCCATTCATATCCAGGCGTAACGCTCTCAGGGATTGACGGAGGAGGAATATCGTCCAAAGTCGTCTTACTTGAACTAGCTACGGTTTTTTCAGGTAGGGTGGCTGCCTGAGAAGACCGAGAAGCTTTCAATGCAGATTTGCGGGGTGGCATGGTGCTGTGGATGAAGGGGCTAATGGAATCTATCAATGAAGGTGGTTGTTTTGTTGACACGCGCGTGAAGGATGTGCCTGATAAGCGAATGGTCGATAGTGACGTGTAATTAATTACCTTGTGCCGGGTCGTCTCTCACTTCTCTCACTTCACCACTGAAGTCTCAGTGGACAGTACCAAGGATCGTGCATGCATGATGATCAGTTATACTTCTGCATCTCGTCCTCGTCGCGCTCCATGTTATGGACTTCCTTCACAAACGAGACCTTTTGATTTGTCGAGAGGTACCGTGGGAGATCTCGGTGCTGCGTCAGGCACCAAATACGCGACCTCGTAGCGCCAAGTGTCCAAACCGGCTTTCTTCTTTCTGCCCTCCAGACTTCATTCAACATTTCACCCACTGCGGTGTCACGGACAAGGGATGCGTATCACCAGACCTAACTGGGTGAAGCACACCGGTGAGTTCCCTCACCAGGCTTCTCAGCTCTTCTGCAGCTGCTCTTCCAAATCGGAAACTCCCGTTCTTCATTCCTGCCTTGTTGCTGCCTGCTTCCATGTGTTGCGCTGATGTGTACACAGACGAAAAGGACAAGCGATCACCAATATATAGCATATCTGTACACCCTGACGGAACGAGGTTGGCGAGTGGGGGATTAGGTGAGTTTCTTCCTTCCTGACTAGGAGCGAGCTTCGAGATAATCACCTCACGCCGTTCATTGGAAGCTCGCTTTACTTCCTTCTTGGTCGCTGGGAGCTAATTGGTGCAGATAAGAAGGTCAAGATATGGTCTACACTACCAATACTGGATTTGGAAGCAGAAGAGAATGAAGCCAATCCCAAGCTGCTCTGCACAATGTCATCACATACCGGTCAGCTACCCTGCCGCCTCGATCAATTGTCATCAGCTGACCGTTAATCCTCTTAGGGTCCGTCCTGAGCGTTCGTTGGGCACATCATGGTCGGTTCTTAGCTAGTGGTAGTGATGATATGTGTGTGGTCATATGGGGTGTAGACCCGTAAGTACTACCTCCTTCATCTGCAGCCTTCCTTGTTCTTTCTCTGACTAGATTTGCAGAGAAGGCGGTGGCCGCGTATTTGGCTCAGACGAAGTCAACGTGGAGAATTGGAAAGCTCTAACTCGATTAGTAGGACATACTGCAGGTCAGCTGACGGAGACGTGAATACAGCCAAGCTGACTGATTCAGATATCATTGATATCGCATGGAGCAGAGATGATTCGATGCTCGCTACTGTTGGATTGGACAAGATGGTTAATATCTGGGATGGAGCCACTTTTCGTTCGTCCCATTTCTATATTACTGGCAAGGGCACTGACGAGTGATATCTAGAGCGGATACGAAAGCTCGATCAACATGGAGACTTCGTTAAAGGCGTCACCTGGGACCCAGTTGGGAATTACCTTGCGACCCAGGCGAGTCATATCTTTTAACTGGCACAAATATGTGAACTCATGGGTGGTACTATAGTCCGATGACAAGACCGTTAAGATTTGGGATGTGACCACTTGGACATTAGTCCACAGCGTCGCAGCGCCATTTGCAAACTCGCCAAAATCCACATTCTTTCGTCGGCTAAGGTCGGTTGCACAGCTACGCAGTACTACGTGACTAATCTTTTGTTGGGTAGTTGGTCACCAGATGGAGCTTTCATCGCAGCTTCAAACGCAATGAACGGGCCCGTCTTTGTCGCAGCAGTCATTGAGCGGGAAGGATGGGGTTCGGACATATCGTTTGTGGGGCACGAGAATACCATTCAAGTCGCTGTTAGTTAATCAAGCTAAACTCGATCTGTGACTGACGAAGCAGGCTTTCAACCCGCACCTGTTTTTACCACCGAATGCGCCCCATACTCGACCAAATGCTTCAGTCCTGGTCGCCCTGGGCGCCGACGACTATAGTATATCCATTTGGCGTAACACAAAGCATAAGCCTCTGGTCGTACTCCAGAATCTCTTTGAGCGCGCTCTGCTCGACCTGTGCTGGTGAGAATGTCGTACTGCCAGGCTCACGAGGCTGACTGCTTTAGGTCTAACGATGGCTACAGTTTGTACGGCAGCTCTGCAGACGGCACAATCTGTGCAGTCCATTTCACAGAGGCAGAGCTTCCCGACATTGCTCCCCACAATGTGACCGACGAGATTCTCGCCGAGTTCGACTTCAAGCCACCACCTCGCGCCACCCCTCGTCCCCTCCCGGCCGCTCCGACTGCCTCCTCAACCGGGTTCGGACCATCCGTATCATCTGGCGGACACGTCAATGTCCTGCAACCCCGAAAAGCCAAGCCAAAACCTCTCAACGGCAAAAAGCGGATCGACTTGTCCGGTGGCGGCGACTCTCGAGCCTCAAACGGTTTCGGGCCACCGAACAACTTCCAGGATGCTGATGCTTTCTCTTCTGCACCTATTCAGCCGCTTGCAAGTCCTTCGGCCGCGCAAGCATCGACAGCGAGGATGTTTCGCGATGCGCATTCGGCGTTCGGAAATGGGACAAGTGATGGTGACAATGTTCGAGCTGGACACAAGCGCAAAGCCAGCTTGCTCGTTGAGGGAGCTGAACGAGTGCCGAAGAATCGAACAATGGGTGGAAGCTCTGTAAGGACAGGAGAGGTTAGCGAAATCAGGGCTCCTCGTGTACCAGTTGCTGGCCCTTCCGGGCAGTCTGGGCGGTTCTTGCCACTTCCGGGTGTTCAAAATGTGGTGCGAACACAATTCCAAGGCAGCGAGCTTGAGGCTCAAAATGCTGTTCAAGCTGGTCAGCGGAACAAGATCGTGCTTCGGCGGGATGGACAAGACCAGTGGATTGACTATGTCCCGTGCGGAATCACTATTCTTTCGGTGTCAGACAAGTTTGGCGCAGCAGCTGGAGAGCGCGGCGAGCTATTTGTCTATTCTAGTGCAGGCAGACAGTGAGTATTGTGACGTTGGGAAAGTGCTTTAGCTGACACGCGGCCTACAGTCTCGCAACCCTGAAGCTAGATTCGCCAATCAGTGAGATGACCATCAAAGGTGGCCAGCTTGCTGTCGTTACTGCGAAATGTCTGTTGAGGGTGTTGTGAGTGATGCTTGTTCCTATCTGCTAAGCTGACAATATAGCAACATGACCAAGCTGAAGTCTGCTGTGCCGCCAATATCGATCGAATCGCTGCTTGACGCACCTGTAGACTCATCCGGCGGAACCTCCAACGCACTTGATCTCACTCGACTGGAAGTCCGACCGAACGGTGTACCCATCGTTTACACGTCAGAGCCCTGTGCCTTTGTGTATGACACGAACTTATCCTCATGGACACCAGTTGCTTCACCATGGTGGATCGCACATAGTCAACAGAGCGACCGGCGGTCTGTATCTAGTGGCCCACTGGCGGAAATCGAATTGTACCTCTCATCGTCGTGGACGAAACCGGACGACATTGGGGATCGACCTCAGTGGTTTGACGAAGCGGTCGAGATGGGTCATTTAGAGTCCCGCATGAAAGCTTCCATTCTACTTGACTCGAAAGAAGAGTATCGACATTGGTTGATGAAGTATGCAGGGGTATTAGGACGTGAAGGCTTCCGAGAACGAGCGGAAGAGTTGATCAAGGATCACGTCGGCCCAATTTATCAGCATAAGAAGGATTTGGAGTGGGAGGATACGTTGTTTGGAGCACCAAAGAGAGATTGGGCGAAACCTTTGCTGGCAACACTGGGTAACTCTAGCCATAAAAGTCAGGTGCAGGGCGCTGATAAGCTTGTAGCATCAACGACGGCGTTGAGTGGATTGGCGAATCACTGGCAGCAGCTGTTGCGAAACGCCAGCGCAGAAGAGAATGCGTGGTGAGGCAGCGGTACCTCCCAGTAGCATCATGGAGGAGTGTTTGGCATTGATTGAACAGAACCTGCATAACGACATGCAGGGCTTCATCCGTACCGTTGTACAATGCATTTCGTTTTTAATGAATCCGAAACCGCAAACCACATGGTATATTGCCGAGACGTCGATCACGATTGACGTCACTGTTCTCGCATCAAATGACGTCTATTGGTGCCTTTTCGCCCCGCAGGCGCCACTCGCTGTAATAGGTGCCCCTATCCCCGGCTTGATAAACTAATCATCCTCATCCTTTCTTGCATTCATTCTCCCCTTCTCATCCCCTCTTTGATTGACAGCTAGTCTCAGACTCGACTCAATTCAAACGCAACGATGAGCAACGGTATGGACGCAATAGCAGCTACGTACAACGCGGCAGCATCTACGGAACCAGCAGCACGACGACCATCTGCGTCTGCTCCTTCTGGACCTGCGAACCCTAGTTCGATTTTATCAGGAGCGACTGCGCAGACTTCTGGATTCACCGATGCTGCTGCTGCTGCTTCTCCTCCTTCTTCTACGCATACCGGTCCAACTATGACTGAAACGCAATTCGGATACATGGCAATGCCAGGATTGAATGCATCTCCTAAACCTCCCATGGCATTTGGATTTGGAGTTGGAGGATTAGGAGGAGGAGGAGGAGGAGGTTTAGCAAGTTCTCCGAATGTTCCTAAACCTGGTACGACGATCGATCCAGCTACTGGAAAACCTCATACGGCAGGTCTCACTCGAGCTGAACTTGAAGCAAAGAGAACGGCAGAAGCTAAAGGAAAGGAAAAAGACACGAGTGAATTAAGTGGAAGAGAACAGGCTGCTAGACAGTTGGCACAGACCAGTGGAGCTGTTCCGGAAGCTGCGTCAACGGGTTCGACCACTGAGAAAGTCAGAGCAGAGGAAGCTATTACCCCTGGCTTGGAAGTACCTGGTGGTTGGGCAGGTATGTCTTTACACCCAATCTAAATACCTTCCTTCTCTTGAGTCTCCACCTCCTTTGAACGCATATTGCGGCTGGTTTTGAGATGATGTACTAATATATCACAGTTGCAACTGGTCTACAAGGATCATCAGCTGCTACAACTACGATCTACGATGATGTCGGCGAGGGCTTGCGAAAGGTCGGTACAGCTGCATACGCGGTTCTGCCAGCAAGCATCAAAGAAGCTCTGTCCAACTCCCCTACCTCCCCGGAGACTGATAAGCTCGCCACTCCCGGATCTCCTCGTGAGCCCAGAGCCAGGCGAGGTAGCGCCGTGGGTGAGTCGAACTTGTTCTCACAGTAAATTGGACTTGTAACTTATCAATGTATTAGCCATTCTCGAACAAGCCAAGGTTCAAGGAACAAAGCTCGTACATGATCTTCAAGAGACTGTCCATGGCGCTGGTCGTGAGTCCAGTTCCCGAGCCAATGACTTGACACAAAGGCCCTAGAACGCTGATCATCCAACCCATAGGCCGCGCTTCTGATACCTTCGCCACTGCCGATCAAACCACTATCGTTGGCCATGTCAAGGAATTCTGGGGTGAAATCATAGGCGCGTCGCCAGTTGCTGGTGAGACCCACGTGAAAGCCGTCGGTGGTTCTGTTCCTTCTTCATCTGGCGCCACTGGGTTGTGTGAGTCGTATCGGCATTTTTCTGGGAATTTACTAACCACGAACCGCGTAGCCGCACCGCGAACCAGCTTGCCCTCTGAGGAACCCGCCGGTGCTTTGTCCGGCGAGCACAGCAGCGGTGCAGGCGCTCTTCCCGGATTGGCAACAGAGACAGGTGTTGCTGTCCTTCCAGACGAGAAGAGTGAGCTGGTGTACCTGCTTCATGGGGCTGAAACTGATGGTCTATGACAGAGTCTGTCCCTAGTGCTACTAGTGGTCCCAGCGAGGGCCAGAACCAGGGCATGCTTCCTGGCGAAGTCTCTTTTGGAGCTGCTCCGAAACGCGAGGCTCCAGTCCTTGGTGGTCTCGCCGCGCCTCTGCCTGCGACATTCTTGGGTGAAGGTGCTGCCCACGGTGCTACCGACGTCAAAACTACTGGACTGAACCCTGTCAACGAGGCTCCATCTGCTGCGGCCACTGCTCCGGTTCCCTCGGCCGTTGATTCCTTTTCTGCCCAAGATACCAGACACGCCAACGACAGAACGACTAGCACTGCCAGTGTCACTGCTATTCGAGGCGGTAAAGAAGGAGCGCGAAATGCCGACGATGGCGTGAATGTCAAAGCCGCAACTTTGGCTGCGGCTAGTGTTTCGAGCGGTGCAGCCTTTTCGGACATCAAAGACCCGGCACCCGGCAGCGAGCAGCACGGTGTCGGCCACCCCTCCACTAGAGGACAGGAGGGCACCAGTCGAGAGCCTGCTTCGTACCCTACCGCTGGTCATCCTACCACAGAGCCAGAGGCTGTCCATTTCGAGGACAGAAAGGTGGACGCGGACAAGATAATTGAACCTGTACCGTCAAAGACCGACACTCTGGGCTCAGCTGGCACTGCGCCCTCTGCTACGTCTGCCGAGACGACCACAGCGTCCTCTGCTCCCACCACTGCGACCACCAGTACCTCGAACGAGAAGGTCTTCCCTTCAGCTCCGACCAACGGTGCCAATGGAACTAAGCATGAGGCTCCCGTTTCGCCCACTGCCACCAAAAACGGTCGCACGGGCGTTGACCAGGACAGGCACGGTCACGAGAGGACCCCGTCTAATGCCTCGAATGGAAAGAAGGGTGGATTCATATCTAAGCTCAAGCAGAAGATCAAGAATGGTGCGTAAATTTTGCAAAGCAGTGAAAGAGATGCATTGGCTAATAAATGTCTTGTAGAGTTGTAATTAATGTCGATAAGGTCATTGGGACGTTGGACGAAGGCATGAGTGTGTTTTGAGGCTAAGATACGCAGAGAAGTTGAAAATGATATCCTGTGGATGATATACTATTGTAATGACTGCATGAATTTGAAGTGTGAAGTTTTGACATGGCTCGAGCATAGTAATTCTTGCAGATTGCGAATTGCTTGACGATCGGTTTGACGAAGTTGCGGGTTGACTGGACGAACGGGGACGAACGGGCCTTTGGTATCGTTGCTAGGCAAGAGAGAGTATGTACTTGACTGTCGGTTTGATTGAGTTTTACCATTTTATCGAACCCATCAAATTTGACCTCATTCTTAAATCTCACATCGATACCACGCTCACTTGATCTACACTGCCAGCCTTACCAAATCAAACGACAGTGAATAATGCGATTCCATCTTTTGAACGTTATGAGTCTCGCTGGAGGACCCGTCGCTTGGGGTTCTTTGTCAGACAGCATGTAATTCAGGATATGCGACTTGTTGCGGGGCAGCTGGAGGAATTGCAGGTAAGTTTCTCACGAGGATCCATCACGCTCAATACACTCATTAAGTTGACGTTTCTCATAGCCGCATTCACTCTAGGTCTTGGTATTCCCGTTGCTCTAACGGGATGCTCAGTGATCCAAGGAACTTGTATGGCAGCTTGTACGCCGTTACTTGTCGCTCCTTCACCTTGAGCTTGTGAATCTGATTATTGGTCACGGTGATATTTCGCCGAGTAAACACGTAGCGAGACGACTAAAAGGGGAAAACGGGATTGTAAGAATCGCAATTTTGGATGGATCAGAGCACAGAACTTGAGAAATTGGATCATATTGAAGATTGGATTGGAGAGGTTGAATGAAATTGGATCATATCAAATGAATTGAGAGAGATTGAATGAGAGGAGATGAACATGTACGATGACTACTAAATCCCTGCAATGACAAGGTGACCGTTGAGAGCAGTCAATAATCAGTGATCGATAATCAGCTTTTGACAATCAGTAGGAACAAGTAGGTGTAGGTCAGGAAGAACGACAAGGTGAATTGCAGTGTAGGGACAATGACGGGTAAGTATCAGTAAAGGTAATACACCAATAACATCAAGGTACAACCTCCAATCCTAGCGTTTTTGCACTTCCCAAAACACTCTTGGCGACCTTCTCCAACCCGACAACCTCCAAATCCGGATCCAGGCATTTGATCTTGGCCACCTCGTAAATATGTTTCAAACTGATTCTACCTGCTGTTGGACTCGCTCGACTTAGACCATTGCCTTTCTCGATCTTGGCTGCTTTCTTTAGGAGGTAGGATACTGGTGGTGTTCTTGTCTCGAATGTGAATGTTCGATCAGGTGAGATTTTAACTAGGCAGGGAATGGGAGTTTCAGGGATATAGTCTGCTGTTCGGGCGTTGCTATTTGATAGTTAGAATTATGGACATTGCGTAAACTGAAAGAAGGGAAGAAGAAGGGAGGTGAAGGCGGGTAGAGGCAGAGGGGGTAAAGACAGGCCAGATGATGCAGAAGGGTGGAACCCAGAAGAAGAAAAAGGGTGAAGGTAGCATACCGTATAAGAGAGAGTGAAGGCATAGGAGAGATAGACTCACAACTCTTTACAGAAATCAATAGCCTTGACACCTCTAGCACCCATAGCAGGACCTACGGGCGGTGATGGCGTCGCCTTTCCTGCTGGCACAGTGAGTTTCTGTATACAGAAAAAAGGAGCATATCAGCCTAGTATTACATTCAAGTACATGATGTACCACATACCACAAACTGCACTGCTGTCGCTGCTGCTTTTGACATGTTGGATGGGATCACTTGAAAATAAAAGTCGAAATCGAAATCAGTAGTACTCGAGTATTTCGCTCTGAGGTACAGTACGGAATCAATTTACCTCCACCTTTCTGCTCCAGTTTCAAGTCCATCTATAGAGGACGTCGTCGTTGTTAGGCTTTCTATCCTTTCAACATCATGTCGGAACACTTCAGAAAAGCAGTATTGAGCAGACTACCTGACCTGCCTCCCACACGAGCGCCATGGGCTGATGCGCCGGATGAAGATGAGGACACTGAAGAACTCGAGGACGACCAACTTGGGGAATTAGGAGGCGCGTGCGTCCGTCCCCCCCTCTTCTCCGTTCATTCCCTTGACAGTCAGACTCTCTCTCACAGAGATTTGATGCTGAAGCCGATTTTTACAGATCATTTGCAACGTCAAAGAGGGCTGCCGACGATCTCTCGCCCATCTCAGCTTCACAATTCTTTACCCAGGCTTTAGAAGTCACACCCCCTTCTTCAGACACTACATTCAGAGTCTACCTCACTCCACCTGTCATTCCAGCTACCTCTTCATCATCTTCTTCATCTTCTTCAATTGCTTCTGGCACCCCGTTAGGCCAGTCTCAAAACAGGCACGGGACCGTTCTTGTCTGCCACCATGGGGCTGGAGCTGGCGGTCTGAGCTTCGCGGCGCTGGCCAAGGAGATCAAAGAGAAGAGTCAAGGCGAGCTCGGTGTGGTCGCTTGGGATGGTCGTGGACACGGTCAGCTCTATGATACAAAATCTCTCAAAAACTGATCGAATAAGGCAAGACTAGAACAGAAGGACCGAAAGAGAAGGATACAGACTTGAGCCTGCCGACGCTGTTGAATGACTTTATGGGAGTTTTACAGCATTTATTTCCAGACCCGAAAGAGTCCCCTTCACTAGTTGTGAGTATCCTCTCTCAATGTCTCGACTCCTGTCTGTAAAGTGAATACTAAATCTGTCTAGCTCCTAGGTCATTCTATGGGCGCTGCTCCTATCCTGTCTGCCTCGCCGCTACTGCAGCAAGCAGGTTACACTGTGGCTGGCGTTGGTGTGCTAGACGTGGTAGAAGGTGAGCTGCAGAGTTCCTCATGTGATCTCCAGCTCACAGTGTGCAAAGGCACCGCGGTAGAAGCTTTGCCGCTCATGAAATCTATTCTGGGTCAAAGACCCCAGTCGTTCCGCTCAGTCATAGATGGCATCCACTGGCAGTGAGCTTCTTCGAGTCTTCGGCTGTGACAAGATGCTCATGAGGTAGCATTACATCCAATTCTATACGTAATCCGCTCAGCGCCAGAGTGTCAGTACCGTCATATCTGGTTCCTGAGCAAGATCAGACAGATCCCGGTCCCAGTGGGAAGCAGATATGGCGGACGGACTTGTTAGCCACCGAGCCGTATTGGGAAGGTTGGTCTAATTTATTTGTATGGATCTCAAGCGAGCTAATTTGGACAGAATGGTACCGAGGTCTCTCTTCACGTTTTCTCACTGCCAAATGTGCTCGGCTTTTGGTTCTGGCCGGTCAGGAGCGCCTGGACAAGGAGCTCATGGTTGGGCAGATGTGCGTATCCTCAAAGGTTGCATGACACCGCGTTTATGGACATAGGCAGGGCAAGTTTCAGCTCGAAGTTATGACCGACGTCGGACACTACCTGCATGAGGTCAGCTGTTGGGCTCGTATTCGCGAATAGAAGCTGACGCTTACCAGGACGATCCAGCAAAATTGGCGTCCGTCATAGTTACGTTCTGGCGCAGAAATACCAGGGTGGTTCTGCCTCCGAAGATCGGCTCGACGGGGTCCAGCGGGATTGCAGTGAGGCGCGTAGGAGAGGAGTAGAAGTAGACAATTGTAATGTATTTGGTGCTGTGATTCTCCCAATACAATCGCCGTATCAAGACAGTTGTCGCTCAGCTGAGTGTGCCTCGGAATATTGCGTTCTCTGATGGTTGTCGGGCTTGCGAGATACGGATCGCTTCAAGTGTGACTGGAAGCGGCGAGGCATATATCGAGGTTTCTTCCGAGTTCTTCGTATCTGTTTCAGCTCTCTTCTCTTGATCTCATCAATTTCGTGCAAAATCAGCTCACCCGTTGAATTCTCTTTGGAGCGGGGCCTTCAAGCCATCCGACAACACAGACCCAATCACCATGCTCCAGCCTTAATCTCTCCCGATTGATCAGACCGCGGCTCACAACTCTTTCTTCATCTTTGTTTCCCGTCGTGCTTGGTCCATGACGGCTCCATATAGAGTCCTGGACATACGAAAGATCTTTAACGGCTGGGGACTGTCCAAGTAGGGCTACTGATACATCTACGAGAAGGGTGTTGATCTTGTTCTCGCCAGATCGCTTCGAGGGACCAGAAGATAACAGTAGTCTGCTAGTTCCAAGATCGAATGCTAAGATCCTAATCGATCGCTTGTCAGCTCCAAGCTTCAAACTTGATGGAAAGACCATAGAGATATTTATTAGAACTTACTGACCGACCGTACGGACTTTGCGACCACGATGCGAGATGTCTATAGCTTCTAAGGGCAGGAACAGAGCTGACTCAATCAGGTCCGTAGGTGGCGGTGGTGGTGGTGGTTGGGCCAAAAGATTAGGAGGCCCCGTTTGGATCATCGTTTATACTTGTATGATCTCTTGCATAGACGGCTGAAACCATTCCATTCCTGTCAACAATAACCGGAACAGAAAGTAAAATTACGTAATGTGTCTTACCTGTGATGTTTCGTTTTGGTGCCTTCAGTGGTGTCGTTTCCCCCGGTCATTCGTTGGTTGTTTACGGTCATCATCATGTTCAACAAGAAATGACTACAGCAATAACAGATCAAGGACCACTACAGTCTTATCTCAATGGTAACTCGACATTCTCACCCTTTCTCTGGCCTTGGCTCATAATTCGTAGATCTTGATGAAACGGATCACTCAAACAATGACGGCAATTCCTCGCCTCAATCATCTTCCCCTTCCGAACGGTATTCTCCTTCAGTGAACGGATGGACAGGGGATATATCATCGACTGCAGGTCCGAGCATTGGTACACCTGAGCGACAAAATCACACTCATGCAGAGTTTGAAGAACGGTTCAAGTACCTCATTTGCTCTAGTGGGATATTAGAGAAAGATTATGTCCCTGGTCTTGGAGGTGGAGATGACTCCAATTCCAACAGCTTATATCCGGAACTACCAACTGAGGCCAATCAGGACCAGGGCACTGCGAATCCAGAAACGGGTATCACAGGAGCAATCAGGCTGGTGAGGGGACGTTGGGATGTCGTCACAGCCGGTGCAGTACTTTTGCTTGCGCTGGGCAAGCTGGGAGATCTCTTCTTTCTGGGGATTTCTCTCGTTGCGGTCGTTGCGGCAGCATTCATAATCTATCGACGATGGAATATCACGACAACTTCAGCCACACCTATACCAGACTCCCCTCGGACGTCGACTCTAAACTCACTCGTAACGTTCCTTTCTCAATCTCGCCAACTGGACCAGACGATAGATCGAGCACTCGTCCTTCTTCAGCCGCAAAACGCAACCACCACTCCAACTCCGACATTCCAGCCTCTTCGAGTCGCCATCCACAGGTTGACGGGCAATATGACGGATCATCTCGCTTCTGCTACCTCGCGTCTGCTTGAAATAGTTGATAAACACGAGCTCACAGTTCTCGGAGAGATGTACGATATTCCCGTGACTGGGAGTCTTTACTCTCCCCGGCTATCCCAAGCCAATGGCGACGACGACGAAGAAGAAGACAAGACTGCCATAATCTCAGCCAGCGTGCCGAGCCCCAAACGCGCTGCATTCTTCTCTCCATCTATCAAAACGCATGATCAAAGTCCTCGCTCCTATTCCCCCTCGCCAATGACTGCATCACAGTCTCTACCAGGACATGCTCGCTCACACCACTTATCAATATCCGTCCGACCTCAACTTCCAGGAGACGACAGATTCACTCTCCTCCCGAGTCGGACTCCGCGGATCTCTAAGCGTTCAAGCTTTGACGCCGAGACTTGGAGTGCTGTGCGGAGCGAAGGGAGTACAAGTGCAAAGCGGCCAAAACACGAACGGCGCATCACTGAAGCCGATGAGGAGGATGCTGACGCCGTTGAGCCTGGAGTACTGCTTGAGGAGAAGCCGAACGTCATTGGTCTTGGCGTGTTGCCTAACGAGGATGCGATCTCGGTCAATCTTGGGATACTGCCTCAAGAGGAACTATTACAAGCTGCGCGCTCCCCCTTCACTCCAAGACGCCCCTCACCGCTTTCGAGAGACCGGTATCAGGATCGACCGGTGGTGACTCCACCCCGGACTGCCCTGCTCGATTTAAGTCTCAACTCGACCACGACTTGGTCTGCGCCACCGTCTCCTGCCATGACGTCCAAGCAGTCTAACTCGTCCCCTGCCATGTCCACTATCTTTCCCAGATCGAGTCCACAGTCATATCCTAGTCGATCCCTTCTCTCATCGCCCTTCCCTCGAACCCACTCAACATCCCTGCCATCGACTGACTCATTACCTGTATCGTCAACCCCTAACGCCCGACGTCGCAGTCTACAATCAATCAATGGGCACCATCGTCAATCCGAATCCTTTTCTACACCTGTGTCGTCCAATGCAAAGAGGCGGAGTCTGCAAAACATGCCCTACTACCCATCAGAGACACTTGCCGATATCCCTGGAGCTGACCTCAGCCGTACTCCGTCCATACCGGCGTCAGAATTGCAAGCTACCCGCTCAGCTTCCGCTACCGGTTCACGCCGATCATCTACAGTCGCCTCTCCACGTCTGGATTACGGTGTATCGATATCGACACCGATCGCAAATCCGAGCATCAAGCGGATCAGCAGTGTCAGTCCGTTGACGGTCCCCGGACTCAAAGCGAGCTGCTTGGGCATCCACCTCCGTCGAAGGCGGGTTGCATGTTGTTTGCTTGGTCTGCGGTTTGAGAGTGTGGATGCGTACTGGAAGGAAGTGGACCAGCTACTGAAGGATCTCGAAGAGGGTGTTGTGGAGGAGCTGCGTGGTCTTGAAACGGCGTTGAAGGAGGCCGAGAAATCCTTCCGAATTGTCCCCGAACAGTACAACGCGCACCGCTCCCCACCATGGATTCCTTCCGCCTGGGCTTCCAATTCCAGCCAGCGAGTCGATTTCGCTCCCCGGTCTTCCGATGAAGATTTACTTGTCGGCCACATCAGTGAGCTCCGTCAGGCTCTGGTGGATACCTGGCATCGCCTCGACGAAGCAGAAGCTGAACTGCGAGGTGCATCTCGGCTCGATCTGGCCTGGGCTGGTGTAAGGCAAGAGATCGGTAAGATGGTCCGAGCATGGGAGAGGGGCCGTGAAGCCGTGCGGCGAATCTCGACGGCCGAGGTACCTTTATCTGAGATGGATCAGGAACATCCACAGGCCAATGAAACGACCGAGGGCAAATACCCAGATTTTATCTCTACTTGGCAAGAAGCATCTGCGACGGATGAAGATACCGGATCGACCAGCTTGGATACAGATCGACCGTCGTCTCTAGAGGACGAAGAGCACGAAACTGTGGAGCATGACGATCTCGGAGAAGTTCTCGCTCCACCTGGTGAGGATATCCTGTACGAAGCCACTCCTCAGCTGGGCCCTAGCAAGACAGTTTCGAAAGGGATGAGCAGGGATGAGCGGATTCGTCTGACAAAACAAGCGAGAACGAAAGGATTGACTCTTGCGTCAATGCTTGATGTTGAGGGATCAGATAAGGCTCAGATAGACAATCTAAGACTGGCTGGCGGTCGTGTAGTGGAGGAATTGAGAGGGATGATGGGGCTGATCCAAATGAGAAAAACACGTGGTGGTGATGGGTGGAAAATAGCATCACCGGGGATGAAAGACGTGGACTCGACTGAGACTGATGAGAAGTCTGACAAGGATGATGAGCATGTCAGTGAGAAGGATGACGAGCATATCAGTGAGAAGGATGACGAGCGTTTAAGGGAAAAGGATGTCGAACACGTCAGTGAGAAGGATGATGAGCATGTCAGTGAGAAGGATGATGGGCATTCAAGCGAGAAGATTGTCGAAGTCGTCAGAGAGAAGGATGTTGAGCATCTCAGTGAGAGGGGTGTCAGGCATGCCAGCGCAGGGTTTCAAGGGAGAGATCTCGGTTTTGTATTTCCAGCATTGACGACCAAATCAGCCCAAACATGATGCATCTACACCAAAGCTACCATATTTTTTATCCTACTTTGTTGAAAATTTCAAGTCACGTTCTTTGATTCTCTTTCCGAAAAGTCTGGCTACAAGGCTAATCACTTAAGTTCCGAGTCGATTATTTTTTCTGACCGGCCAAGATCCAAGCACTGTTTTGTTTGGCATGTGCTTCTTCTTCCTCCTTTGTGAGTTTCTTGCCACGAGTTGGGATACCGAGACCGGCATAAGCGCCTGGACGAGCTTCGATACGGTTTACCCATGCTTCCAATTTTGGGAACTGGGTGATATCTACACCTGCCCATGCAGCGGATCTTACCCAGGCGAATACTGTTCAAAAAAGAGTCATCAGCGGCCTGCGATGATATGATGAAAGTTTTGAAGAATATTCGAGTAGATGGATAAATAGATATAGGGTTTTTATAAGTAGATCCAATACTCTATGGATAAAGGTTGACAAAAAGATGTTGTGTGTGTGTGAAACAATCTCCCCCAAAAGAGGACAAGGTAAAAAACAAACATACCATTGATATCTGCGATAGAATATTTATCGCCAACCAACCATTCTCCTGCACCCGAATTCAAACCGTCTTCAAGAACAGAGTATAATCGGGCTGTCTCATCTTGGTATCGCTTGATACCGTATGGGATCTTTTCAGGGGCGTATCGGCTGTTATGAGGGTAGGCTAGGTTAGATATGTTGTATATTTGTGATGAGATGATCAAGCATGAAGGATCAAGGTATGATGACGTCGGAGAATTATGAGGAATAGGTAAAGAAGCAAGGGAAGAGAATGAGAGAGAAATAGCAGTGAAGGGAGGGAAGAGATGGACGCAGAGGAAGGGAAGGAAAGGAAGGGGAAAGTTAAGGAAAGGAAGGGCAGATAAGGCAGATAATGAGAGAAAGACAAGGGGCACATACTAGAAATGATTCGCTTGACCTTGCATAGGTCCTACACCACCGTGTGCGAAGAAGATCCAGCTGAGTGCTTTGGATCGGAGTAGAGGATCGGTGAACCAGAACTTGGATTCGGGGTCGTAGTTCTATACACACGAGGATAACGTGTCAGCCACAATAGACTCGCTGAATGGAATATCGCCCTCCCTTGGCTTGTCGATACCCGGGGAAAAGAGGGAGAAGAACTGTGCTGGGAGTGAGGGGAAAAGAGTAAATTAAAGAGAGGGGGAATAGAGTAGAAGAGTGGAGGACGGGCCAAGAACAAGTGCGGCAAGATTCAGGAGAAAGAGCTCCTAGGAGGCACTGAGGAGTTGATATTTGAAAACTCACTTCAACTAGCCAAATAAGGATACTAGCAGTCTCAAAGACATTATGACCACCGAAATTATCATCTACGAGCGCAGGGATCCTTCCATTCGGATTGATCTTCAAGAACTCTGGTTTCTTCTGGTCATTCTCTGCGAAACTCAGAGGAATGAAGTCGTAGCTTAATCTATCTTTAGCCAAGTCGGGATAAGCCCTTACTAGCTCTTCAAGAGCTATAGACGCCTTATACCCGTTCGGTGTCGATGCTGTGTATAGATGTAATTTTGGTTTGGAAGTTAGACCAGATAGTGATTCGGGAAGTTGTGCTTTAGGTAAAGTTGACATTATTGTTGTGTATTGAGAAATACGTTCAAGTTGGCGTACGTGAGAAGAACAAGTTGATATCGGTGAAGGACGAGCACGTGTAAATAACAAGTGAGGATGAGGACGATGAGAGATACTGGTGGTGGTGCTGGCGGTGGTAGTTGCAAAGGTACGGATCGTCTTCGAGGTAGTAGAAGTAGAAGAAGTAGTATTGATTCCAAGTTTGGAAGAAAGCAAAGTAGTGATCTTGAACATACAACCTCAATCCCGTCAAGTATTTATAATAAAATGGCTGAGATGTCGTATGTCGTGCTCTATCTCTAGGTGGTTACTAAGTCAACGGGGATTCCGGATTTCCCGTATTTCCCGGAGCTACTTAACTAATAATCACGACATCAACCTCCACATCCCTCCACGTCACTACGAGTACTTACTCAGAATTCTCATGAGTACTCGGCAAGTATTAATACACTTCTAACTCACTATCTCTCGATGGGAATTCTTTGTCATATCAACGTCTAAACGGCTAAATAACGTTAATTACCTGGAGTACACGCAAAGCTCCACGACGCGTAATACTCTGCGGAAATCTACACGTAGGACTATGGGTGGATAATCTGCATGTAGAGTATAATATGTAGTCTACTGAACAACTGGAGAGTATCAAGCGATGTTTAGCTTGCATGACACTTGACACGATGCCCGATCGTGTGTTGCACGATGAATTCATGCGCGGTTGGATCAAGTCAATCCCTACTGACGATACGGTATCTACACCCCTCCCGGTATGAAACTCCCCCACAGCATCAAGTATCCACTCGCCTCTTCACGCCATCTAGTCTCGCACAAAGAGGGTAGGCGCTTGTCCAACACCAGGGGTATCAGGCTCAGGCTCAGCGTGCGAACCTTTCTTCTCCTCGTACGGGCTTTCGGGGGATACATCGCTCCTTGCGATCTGAGCCTCGTGTGCCAAGTTCCTCTCCTCGCGTCGGCGGTGGGCCGAGGACTTGAAGCCGAAGAATGTCATGCGTCCTTCCTGCCATTTCAGGTATAGTAACGTGACAATGATCAGAAGCCAGTAGAAGACGTATGAAAGAACAGATCCCAAAGTTGCCGTGTTGTCTGTTCCAATTAGCTACATTTTCCAGTCAAAGTGAAAGCCATAACTCACTCCATCCCAGAATAGCATTGAAAATCTGCCAACCTCCGTTGGTGGTAGGTGAGCCAGTCTCGGGATTGCCTATTCTGTCAGTTACAATAGACAATTCAAGGCGAGTAATTTACCGTAGGTAAGGTGCCATACATTTCCTTTGACCATGAAAGAGCCAGGGCCGTCACCGACCTCTGCTACGTCTCCTCCTACACCCTTGGCGAAGACGTAGTATTCGAAGTAGCCGACCTAGCAACGAGAGTAAGCAATGTTTGGCGAAGACATTAATCTGGATACTTACCCCTTTAGACATCAAGCCCGCACCAATGAGGAATAGCAGCGATGTAGAGCCGATCAAGAACCAGTGCAAAGTCGCAGTGGAACCAGTGCGGTAGATGGCGTAGCCTGAGAGGCAGGGGTCAGACCGCATGCTTAAAGATGAAGAGGATGAGGGTGAGATGATGACGTACCGACGATACACCCGGCGATTAAACCGACAATCACTGGGATAGGAATAGAAACAGCTTGGATGTTGAGAGAAACCTGGCGACGCCTATATCAGACGACATTGCAATGCGATACACGGTGCAGATGAACTCACACCACCAACGAAGACGACCGCCTCAAGACCCTCTCTCAAGACAGTGATGAAAGGGAGGAGAAACAGAGCCCACTTGCCGGACCTTGCCTCTCTCTTGTCGGCACCATGCAAAGTGCCGTCTTCACCGGTATGGTGGGCGATAGCCTTCGAGTGACTCTTTTCAAAGGCCGCGGCGAGCTTGTATCTCCACTTGATACGCGATCGGTCCATCTTGAGGAATGCAATACCCATCATGTAGATGATGATGGCGGCAATGAGCGAGAAGACACCTTCCCAAATTTGTTCGGTGTTGGCCCATAAATCAGTGAGTTTGGTGTAAAACTGTTTTCCAAAGTCAGCGAGGCAGCCCATGACATTGACAAACGCTCAAGCAGTCCAGGTGTTGATAGTGGTGGTTTGATGTATGGGTAGTGGTGACACAGTCCACGTGTTGGCAGTGTTGGATTAGGTTCACTCACGACAGCGATAAAGGCAGCACCTATAGCCAGGGCAATAATGAAGCCAGCGATAGTTCCTGCCCAAATTTGGATCCGCATACGCCTGATGAGCTGCGCGGTCCTCGTGCGCTTTTCATCCAGCTGTGCGTTGCTGTCGGTGGTATCAAGTGCAGTTGAAGTATCCTCTTGCGTCGCGTCATCAACCGATAGACGACCAGTTGTCATTAGCTGCTCCACAAAGGAGAGCAAGACTGAGACGATAATGGCAGCTTCGATCGTCTCACCTAGAAACCATAGCCATCAGTTACCATGCATCATTGTTTCCCGATGAGTATGCTCACGAAAGACGATGAAGAAGATGGGCACGGAAAAGAGGTCCCTCGCCATGGTGAAGGATGTTGATTGGGGATAGACGTCAAGTCAAGAGGAGGATACAAGTTGGATCAAGAGGGGGGGGAGGGATGAACGAGTGAAGGGAACGAGGACAAAGACGATGGGGGAAGGAGGATAATGCCTTTTCTCCCTTCTGAAATGCCTCGCGAGGAATCAAATGAGGGGGCGAAAGAGGCAATTGAAAAAGAATCCGTCCACTCGGCCGCCCAAAAACTTGCCAAGTTATTATCGGATAACAAATAGAAATCCTTTTTCAACACGTTTTCGGCCGACAAGTTGCCTCTTTGGGTAAGACCCGTGCAGTGACCTCGACCGAGAATTACCTAAAGGGGCAACCATCACACGTGAAGAATCGGCCGCTATCTGATAAATGATGGAGAAAAAATTGCTGTCCGAGTCTGTCCGGTAGACGGTGAGACCTGGTCAACACCCTCGTTTTTCACTTGTGCTCCCTCTCGTCTCGCGCTTTGACATTCCCTGAGCAGAGTTTGAGAAGTGTGTTGGATTTCGTGTCTTCGACCGAAAAGTCAAAAAACAAGAAAGAAGAGAAAAGGAATCGCTATCAGATTAGGCCGGGACTATTGTCTCTTTGTCTGTTCGCTTCGGACCCGCCTGCCCTCCCCTTCCCCTTGTCCTCGTTCTTCTTCTTCCCCCCCCCCCCCCCCTCGGTAGCTTCTTCGAACCCAAATATACATCTCCCATCGTTGCACCATCATCTTCAACACCTTTCACCTTCTTTCACAAAGCAGGCTTCACTGGCTATCCCGAATATGGCATTCCTGCTTGGCCTCCTCGCGCTTTCCACCGTCAATGCTGCAGTCATTGAGCATTGGTGGAACATTTCCTATGCGACTGCCAACCCAGATGGTGTGAGTACTGTATTTTCCGACCGTGTTGGTCTAATTCCTTCGTGATTTAGTTACATGAACGACGAGTGATTGGTGTCAATGGATCATGGCCGTAAGTGACCGAAACTCTCATGACCACTGGGCCTCGCTAATCGACCGTCACAGAGCACCACCACTTTCCGCTACCCAGGGCGATACACTCATTGTCCACGCTACCAATAGTCTCAATGATGCCTCGATCGGTACCAGTCTGCACACCCATGGCCTCTTCTTCAACGGCTCAAATTGGGCAGACGGAGCAGTCGCAACTACTCAATGTGCTATCCCGGTGAACCAAACTCTTACATACGAGATAGACACGACTTTGCAGGTGGGTCATTTGTTCTCTCTGATTCGCTGTGATTGATGTCCCTCAGACCGGAACATACTGGATTCATGGTCACTACGAAGGACAATACACTGATGGCCTCCGTGCTCGTATGTCTTGCTTGCCATCACCACAAGACTATACATGCAACTGAATCAAAATAGCCTTCATCATTCACCCCCAAAACAAGACTGGCCGATCGGACAATACGTCATGGGACGACGAGTACACCCTGATCGTTTCTGATTGGTGAGCATTATGTCCATTTGGACGAACGGCGTTTCTGATGATCAAAGGTACCATGACGAATATGCCGACCTCATCTCTACAGAGTTCTTGAACTGGCGAAATCCCACTGGAGCTGAACCAGTCCCCAGTGCGTAATCTACTTGTTCTCGTGAACCCGACGCAGTGCTGACTTGCTTGTAGAGTCCGCAGTCATCTACGTCGCACATAACGGAGCATACATCAACACCAACGAGGAATTATCCAGTGGTGTCGGAGTCAGCAACAATGCATCGTTGACTTTTGAACCCGGAAAGAAGTACCGAATCCGCATTATCAACATGTCGTCCCTCGCCAGTAAGCCTATCCTATCACAACAACATGGAACAAAATTACTGACTTGATAGTGTTCTTCATCAATATCGACCAACATCAGATGTATGTCATTGAGACTGACGGTATCGAGATGGAACCCTACCCAATCGACACTGTAACCATCGCCGTCTCACAACGATACTCCATGCTAGTCGAGGCCAAGAACACTACCGGTACCAACTACGCTATGATGATCATGCAGAGCGAGGACATGTAAGCGGCAGACGATAGCTGTGTCGTTCGCACACTAACTGTTATAGGTATGATCAAGTACCTGATGATCTTGTGCTCAACAACACGGTGCAAATCATCTATGATGCTGCGGCTCCATTCGCCGATGAGGTTATCATCGATGAGATCCCCACCCTCAATGATACCGACTTTGTGCCTGTGCTCAAAAAGGAGATGCTCGGCTATGACATCGAGTATGTTCTCAATGTCTTCTTCGACGTGAGTGAAATTCGTATAACCACTATTGACTATGCTGATGGAACCACGTAGACATACGATGATGGTACCAACCGAGCTTCTTGTGAGTTTATTTTTGGAGTCACAAGATGTATCAAGCTAATTTCTTACTCCACAGTCAATAACATCACCTTCCAAATGCCACCTACGCCATCGATGTTTACTGCACTAACCATGGGCAATGACTCGCTCCTCCCCGCCGTATATGGTGCCCAGACAAACGCACTGGCCTACCCACACATGGCCAACATCCAATTAACAGTGTACAACTGGGATGCTGGTTTCCACCCCTTCCATCTACACGGGTAAGTTGAGCATCTTGTTAGCTTTGTGTAATCGGGGTGTTGATAAAAACGCAGACACGAGTTCCAAGTCGTCCATAAATCCTTCGATGTTACTTCAAACGATACGACCATCAACCCTCCTCTTGAAGAGGGCCAGAGTAACCCTTCGCGAAGAGATACCATCACTATCCCACCTACTGGTAGTGTCACTCTACGATGGACGGCAGATAACCCCGGAGCATGGATGTTCCACTGTCATGTGAGTTATTCTTTCCCTTCCTGCTTCCGAGGTATTCTCTCAGCCTCCAACTAGACCCTCTCAGCTGCGCAACAAGAAAGTTCATCGCTGACTCTTTTCTAGATCGACTGGCATCTTGCTTCAGGTCTTGCAGCTATTTTCATCGAAGCTCCCGATGCGTTCCAAACACAAGATGCAGCTGGCAACCACACCATCCCACAAGCGATCTATGACCACTGCGCGTACTGGGACCAAGCTACTTCGGGTAACGTTGTTGGACTTAACTCTACTTCCGATTTCAAGGGACAGCCATTGGGGCCTTTCCCATTGAAGATGGTGAGTTGCTCAAGACTCGTCATTCATTACCTTTCTATACCCTGGGTCTCTATTCCCTATAAACTCGTTTCCATGATCATTCAAGTCTTTTGACTGACGACACTTCTTTTCTTCTCTTAGGGATGGACACCAAAAGCCATTGGAGCACTCGCAGGATGTATCATTACAGCTTTAGTTGGATTCGCCACCATTGTGTTTTACGGTGCACACGAACTCAACGAACGTGAAGTCGAAGAAGAGATCAAGTACAAATCGGATGCAAAGGCGAACAAGGTCTCTTTGTATTCCAAATTATCAAAGAGAGTCAGATAGATTGCTGTTTCATTTTTGGATTATGCATTCTTTTCCAATTTCAATTATCTCAACTTACTACGTGTGTTGAGAGAAGTTGAGTCAGGAGTACATGAGTACATGTCAGCTTGAGGTCTACAATCTGAAATCCGGATGTGCATCTACTATCAAGTTAAGATGGGATTGCAGAATGCAGGTAATGATTTCTCGTTATACTTACTGCGAAGGCCAAGGATGTGCATCTACTAGCAAGTTAAGATGGGATTACAGAATGCAGGCAATGATATCTCGATATACTTACTGCGAAGGCCAAGTATCGACCGAGTCTCGGCTCAATCTATAAATGTCGTGTGGCGAGTGATACGAATGACGGCCATGAAAAAATCCATATCCAGCCTCAATGACCACTAGCATTTATTTGTAACTACGAGAAGGAAAACTCGATTTTATGTTTTTTAACCATAGTATATATATCTAGTACCCGTAAAGTAAATGTGTTGAAGCACAGTTACCATCCAAATTGATCTTCGAAATATTCCAACCTATGAGCACTCAATTGTCCTTGTTGATTGCCATAACTGTCACAAACGGCTTTTCTCAGATCATCCATCATAGTTCCAGGACCACAACCAAAGACTGCCAATCGTTCTTCACCTACCAAGTGGGAGATACTTTGTTGTATTACTTGTCGCATTACTGGGCGTTGACCTGTTATCTGTCGAATACCAATTGATGTTTTGGTTGATTTATCATTCGACCCTGACCTTGATCCCGTTTCAGAACTTGATTGTATATCTTTGGTGAAGATTTCAATATCTCTTTCTTCCTGTGATTCCAATACTGGTGATTCGAAATCTTGTAAAGGTAGACTTGTCGTCAACGTCGTTGTTATTGGTCCCGAGGTCGGCGCTATGGTTGTCGTTGTTGTTGTTTCAGAGGTAGTTGGTGGTAAATGATGTATCCCAATCGGATCCGTAATGAAAAGAACCAATGATCGTTGATTACTATCACAAGTCTTGATGAATTCTTTCAACTCGTTCTCGAGTATATCACTGGCATATTCGACTTGTCGTATCGCCCAAATAACGGTGATGCTTTTCTTTGAAAAAGAATCAGAAGCGATTATATGTGATAGGTAGGGTAATATAGCTGAAATACCACTTCCACCAGCGACGAATAAGATTGAATCGAATGTCTCTAAATTATCATGTTGAGATCCATATGGGCCGTCGAGTAGGATTGTCGATTCGAGTATACCTCCTGATCTTGCCACTTGGCGATATAGTTTACTCGTGGCTCCGAATCGAGGAGCTATCAGAAATTCAAGTCGACTTTGAGTTTTACTTTTACTGGTGTTGGTATTGGTCTCGTTGGTCCAGCTGGCCAAAGTGAATGGATGATTTTCCCATGGAGTCAACGTTCTTGGTGAATACAGGAAATAATATTGACCGGGTTTAGGTCTCAATTGAATTCCAGTCGTTACGGAGATACGCATCAATCCGTGTTGTCCCAATGTGACTATGGCGTTTGCTCCTTTTGTGACGTGGAAAGAAAGAACGACGACACGAATGAGTCGAAGAACACGATCAAATCCCTTATATCATATTATATCAGCTAGTGTCACTCTGTACATGGAGGGAGGAAAAGGAATTACCCAAATAGCAACACATGCCCAGATCCAAGCATTGTAATCTCCATCCATAATCTTTACGTGGTACCAAAGCAGCACGAGCACTGCAATGCCGAGTACGATATGAATCAGTAAGAAGATTTCATACCATCGCTGACGAAGTGGGAGGATCGAAAATGGTAGTAGGAGGCACATGCAGACTGTCGCCTGTAAAGTGGTCAAAACCCACAGAGGTATCACAAAAACAGATTGGAGTGAGACTCACGAAGACACCTGTAGCCCAATATTGTTCAGCAAATTCTTCGGCGAGATATTCTCTTTCGATCCAAGTCCAGGCTCTACAGATCTTATCAGCCGATAGAAGCATTTGCCGAATTGAATGATATTCAAAGGCACAGGACATGTACATGTGTCACTCACGCTGAATGGATTATAGCTTCAACTACTGTCATTCTCGCCACCCATCGATGGAACAAATTGGCGGAAGCTATGCAACAATTGAACATCAATGAAAGAAGAGTGAGGTGTTGTAAATTGAAGGAGAATTTTATGGAGACATACTGTAAGACCAGCCGGTCACCCATAAGATGATATCGTTACGTCCTGCTAGGACCCAAAGAAGTGGAAGATTGTAGAAAGATAGGATGGCAGTACGATCCGCAAGGTATCTCGCAATTTGATCGGCGTTGTCTTGAGGCCAACTGAAATTCGTGAGCTCGATCACATAGGTGGATGATAGAGGATGAGAGAAGGATGATGGAACACAGCAACTCACTAGAGGTTTTCCGAGAAGATATCATATGCTGCGCAGCAGAATACGATATTGATAAGGACATAGATGAAGATCTGTGAATTGAAGAGTTGTTAGACAGCTATCATCACTCAATGATGGGATGATGATGCTAAAACTTACCAAGACACCTTGAAGACGAGTTGGAATAGTCAACCAGCCCCATGGCTCGCAATGTCTATAACCAAGTAGAGCAGGTGTCGATAGATGACGAGCGTACATATCGTTTAGTCGAGTCAGGAAGCTATCCTTGCTAGCTGGATATCCGCCCGATTCTTCAGCACCAAGCGGACTCTTTCTTGCCATGTAGCCGATCAATCTATTGATGATGCCGAAAACGACTGTCGCTCCAAAGAGGATGTACATGCTCCAGCCGAATGCGTGATGCTATAGCAATTTCCGTGAGCTCGTTCCAGCATTAAAATAGTAGTCATTTACAAAGTTCATCTCACGATTCCACACATTCTGATGATTCGTCAGTCGGCTCCAAAAAATGTGAAACCTCCTAAACCAGAAACTTATCAAACACGCTGGGAAGGAACTTACTTCTGTTCTATAGCCGGCAGAGAAAGTGGTTTCATCGGGTATGATGGTTGAGTTCATCATCTCTCCCGTCGATGCAAAGATATCGACAGTCGTCACGTTATTCGGATCATATTCGGCCTTTACATCTTGCAGACTGGGCAAGTCCACTTCGCCATACAGCGTGCAATATTCAGTGATCAACTTCCAACCAGCAGTCTCTTGACGAGAAGAGCAATAAGTCTCTGTACATGCCAATAAAGAAGTTCGGAATAAGACCGAGTTACAGTACCCATCGTAGTATCCTGCTGTGGCCGGGATATCGGAATAGCTGACTAGGTCTAGAGCGTCGAAACAGCCAAAGAGGCAGTTGGTAGCGGAAAGCTTGAGGGTAACATCAACGGTCGCCAGGACTACGGATGGCCATAGAACGGTCAAGAGTGCGATCAGATGGATCATGTTGGGTGAGTATGGTGGATCAGTTAAGACGAAGCAGTCACCTTGCCCCTCGTTAACATATATCATACAACCTCAGTGCTTGTCACCGTTGTCCTCGGCCTAGAATAACGCCTCTAGTGCATGCCAAGAACCAGAAAGAGCCCTTTCGACCGACTCGCTTCCGTGCGCGCCATCTTCCATTTCGTCGGCCGACCAGTTAATGTAACAACGACTGTGCTTCTCGGCGCTCATTTCGATTTCGGATTCTAGTGCCGTTCATAAAGGAAAAGGCACCTTTCGGTTAGTGTATGCAAAGTCCAAGGAGATGCAGGCTGCGTAGGCCCCTTTCCAGTCAAGATTGCGCGGATTAACGGGATCCTCTCACTGATCCAATCTCCGTCGAGCTCCTTTCTGTTGATGTTAGGGATATCGGAAGGTCACGGTGACTGGGGGTAAAGATCAAAATTTTGGAGAGAATGGCAGTCTTCAACATAGGAGGTCTTCCATGAGACCGTCATTTGCGAGCACTTCCGAGGGGCCAACATGGTTCGGGGGCGATGAAGTATCCTTGCTGATAGTTATGGTTAAATCAGTGATGCGATGCTCACTATTGCGTGTTCTTCGGCCGAGCGCAAAGACAGTGGGTAGTCCAGATCTGAAGCAAGGGGCCCCGACAAAACTCCGCTGTAGAGTTCCACGGGGCCCCTCATGACGTCGTGAAGGGAATGACATGACATGTAACGATCGCCCTCCGATTCGCTCCCAAAGCCTCAACGGAGTCCTTAACAGTCTTTATCAACTCACTCTTCAACGTGTTCCCCCTCATTCAACAGTTTCTCTGCACATTCAACTCACATACAAACCTAGTTCCCGCCGCAGACATGGTGAGCACTTTTACATGTTCTACGTAAGTAGCCAGCTGATATACCTAGTCACCTACGACTCGCGCTGCCGAAGCTGCCGAACAAGCGGCTCATCAGACTTCTCAAGTCTTACAAGGCCGGATTCCAAATCAGACTCCTGACAAGGCCTTGGGTCACCCCATCCACCCTTCGACCGTTCATTGGCCTATTGCAGTACGTGGACAGCTCTTCCAAGAAATCGTCGCTCCGTGAACCGCTGAGCATCCTGCATCCGTCATCACCCTCACGGCCCATCCATCAAGAATACTAGATAGAAGGCTGATGCTGCTACTCCTCAGTTCCTATCAGCCTCATTCGGCATCGTTTCGCTCAACCTTGTCCCCTCAGCGATCATCTCCCCCCTCTCCAAGATCCTCCCCCCACTTTCCACTCTTCCAGCCCTGGCACATTACGCTGCCGCTGCTGGAGTCTTGACCGCCATTCCTTCGATCGTGACGGGCCTTGGAGAGGGATACGAGATGTTCAGAGCTCAGGTGGACAGTAAAGGCGATTGGCGTACGGTCGTTTCAGACGCTTGGAACATGGTCGATGATGGTGGACGGAAGCTCCACATGACTGCCAAGCACGCCAGCATGAACGATGCTGTCGTGCTTCTTGCCGCTGCGAATTGGTAAGTCAGCGTCTTCTCTGCGAGTTTCTTTGATTGAGAGTTCCCACTGACAGATTTACAGGTTCCACGGGTACAAGTATCCGACTCAAGCACTGCCTTTGATCAATACGATCCTATCGGCCATCTCACTGCCCGCGCTCCTTTACTGTCAGTTGATGCTATCCCGAATATTATGCGCATCGTGCTGATTATCGTAGCGGCTATGATTGGCGGCAGGCTTGTGTATGAGTACGCGGTCGGTGTCCAGCGTCAGGGCCATGGACTGGAGGTCAAGGAGAAGAGCCAGTAGTTTAACTTTCTTGGGATTGGTCTGGTATTAGCGAGAATCGTCCAGCTTCAAGGGTTTTGCCGACATGTATATCGTACTTTCTTCGGTTTCTTCTGGTGACAAGGTCTGGATGAGGTTCTCCAAGATGAGTTGGGATATCGAAGAATGCCCTTGAATATCTGTGTCTTCTTCATAAGTGACCGTCCCACTCACTGGGGTTCTAGAGCTTCTGAAAGTAGGTAGAGTTGTAGGATCGAGGCATGAAAGATCTGGTAACATGTCGGCGGAGTAATCGGACAACTAGTAACCGGTTATCACTTCTTTCCATCTCCGAGACTATCGGGGCTTCTGCCTCCAAATATCTTTATGTCGTTGTTTCTGGACAGACCTCTTACCTTCATCGAAAACTTCTCGGTACCACCATCGACATGTCGTCCAAAGAGCTACTTGAAGCTTTCCTATCAACGACGACAGACCATATCATCCCATTAACAGCGCAGGGAGTCGCAAGTGGTTGTAAAGTCTTTGGCGCGGCCATCTTGCGCAAGTCGGATCGGTCTGTAGTTGTAGCTGCTACGAATCATGAGACGGCTTCTCCTCTCCTTGTGCGTATTATCTCCTGACCATTATAACTACCTCTACCTTCCTTGTATGATACGCCTCGACTTGAACCTTGACCTCGACTGTTCCCTCGTAGTTACTTTCGGGTCGCTGATTTTGGAGCAGCACGGCGAGATAAACTGTATTCAACAATTCTGGGGCATACCAAAAGAAACCCGACCAGATCCAAAAGACTGTCTATTCTTCGCTACGCACGAACCATGTTCACTTTGTGAGTCAAGAGATCTATAGTCAAAGCTCGGTTGATCGATTCGATCATACTGACGAAATGACGGTTCAAGGTTTATCTGGCATAACGTGGTCGGGATTCGATAATCATTATTTCTTATTCACGTATGAGGACACAAGAGATGCTTTTGACATCCCGTATGATATCCAAATCTTAGAAGCGGTGAGTTATCTCACCGATCCTTTCAGACTACTTCTCCTCCTACTCTGATTGAGATAAGATCGTCGGAGGAAAGAAACAGGTCGGGGGGGATTAAGCAGTGGTTGACAAGCATTCCCCCCTTCCCCCGCTTCTCCCCTTTTTTTTTTTTTTTGGAGAACTGCGATACCTTGTGGCCCTCATTGGATACAGGAAGCGAATGAGACTATGCTGATGGATTGACTTATAGGTATACAAAGTCCCTGCCAAGGGGGAATCAAAATCTGACTTCGCATCAAGACCGCTATACAACAAAACGAATTCATTCTGGACAGCAAAGTCTATTGCGGACCTGGTACACGAGCTGGAGAATCCAGAGGAACAGAGCAGGATGGAGGCCAGAGTCAAAGAGATCAAGGCGCGGTATACTGCTTTATCAGAAACGTATCAGGCATCAAAAGGCGATGCTGGGATTCCTCTAGCATGAGACGTAAAAAGAGCCTTACAACTTCCTTGTTAGCATGCTCAACATCAAATACATATCTGTCTTTTGTATCTTGTCCTTCATAACCATATAGCTCCCTAGTCGGTGCAGTCTTTGCATGCATGCATATTCCATAACTATACATCACGGCGCTCTTCTCGCCAATCTCGCAACACGTATAATGCTTATGTAAGATGACTTCCCACTCTCTCTGCTTCCGTACAATATTACTATATCTATCCCAATTCCTTCAGGTGTTATTCGAGATGACCAGGGCATCGGAGAGCGGCTCAGAGCTCCCTACGGCTGGACCAAGCAAGGCTACTCGAACGAAGAATGGTTGTTTGATATGTCGAAGTCGGCGCATCAAATGTGATCTCGGTAACTCTCTTCGCCTACCTCGCCAATATAGGTTTCAAGCGCTAAATTCCCATACAGATAAGCCAGAATGTAAACGATGTATTACATACGGTGCAGAGGTATGTAACTTCCACAGTAGTACTTGAGAGGTTGACAGATCCGTGTTGTTCATATAGTGTGTTTATCCTGAAAAGAAAACATTCGACCCAACAGCCATAACAGAGGCATTACAAAGACGTCATGCGTCGCAAAACCCCCCAACGACCACCAGTCCACCACAAGCAAGTGAATATGGGAATACACCGATTCCAGCTCATGCACGAGCGAGCAAGATGAATGATATTGAGCTTTTGTTGGCTTTCTGTCAGAAAACTAGATTGGGTACTTTCTGGAGTAATCCTGTTGAACCACCTGATTTCCTCCGGGTCATGTTTCCGGAAGATCAGGATCTACGATGTGTACGTTCTTTTGCTCTATGCCCTATATTTTGCCTTTACTTGGTACTCACATTCTTTTCTCTATACCTCTCACATCGACTTGCCTCTTCACGACATTCTTTGCTCTGTACCCTTCTTGGCTCTGTCCCCTTCTTTGCTCTGTACTCTTCTTTGCTCTGTACCGCATTCTTTGCCCTGTACCTTACACGATGTAAAGAGTATCAGCTGATGTTGAAGAACAGTTTCATCACTGCTTGACATACACACTATCCATCGTCGTGGTAGACGAAGAACGTAATCCATGGATAGAACACATCGCTCCTCTATTCCTCTTTCCTACAGGCACCGCACCTCTAAGCTCCACGGCCCTCAAACTAGCAATGCTAGGTATGGGTGCCACCCATCTCTCTTAGTACGTCGCTCATGACTATGCCTGCCGTTTCGTGTCTTACCTCCGTCTCAGTCTGCAAGAACGAGGAGGAACCGATAAGAAGATTGAGCAGCCTCGAGCTCTGTCCCTGCGATATCGTTCCGACGCACTCAAACTCCTTCGACAGGCGAAATCTATCCCTTCCGAGCTGGCTGATGATGCGTTCCTCGGCGCATGCTCTATTGTCTTGCAAACCGATGTACGCTTTGTCCCCCCTTCACCCTTCATCTCATTTTCACCCTTAATCTCTTCACTCCTTATCTCCTCTTCACCCTGTATCTCCTCTTCACCCTTCATCTCCTCTTCACCCGACTTCTTCGCCGGCGTGTCCCCTTCCTACCCCGTCTTATCCTTCTGTGGTTCTCCCATCATATTCACCTTGTAGAAAGGCAGCTGAGTTATAGATTCTGGCTGCTAGTAGGAACTGGCGCGAGGCACTCCGCCTCGGTGTGCTTTCAATCTCGCATCGAGGCGGTATCGAAGCGATCCTCTTCGGCGATACTAAGGCGCTCTTCCCACTACCAGTCCGTCTATGTTTGGTAGAGTTCTTTGTCCTCTTGACACTCTTCGGTGAGCTGCCAGACATCCCAGTGGATATTTCAAGCTGAGTGATCAGCGGCTCTCTCAACAGGTGAGACGTGTCTTGCAGCCAGTAGCAGCATGAGCTGGTGGCCGCGACTCGATGTATTGATCCCAGGGGCTGGCTTTGTGAGTCTATTCCGTCACATACACATGTCAATAGACTCATGTCATAGCGGTGGACCTTCATCGAGTCCTTCTGCGGCATCGATCGCACTCTCCTTCGCCTCTCAATGGATCTCACAGACCTGATTGCCAACACGCTCGACCTTCGCAAGTGTATCGATCCGTCAGCGACTGCATATGCAGATAAGCTGAGTCCGCTAGATCAGCGCACAGATACTTTATCAAATGCGCTACATTCATGGAAAGTAGAGCACAGTGTCGGCTTTAGAGATCAGCGTATTGAGAAAGGTTCACAGGCATTTTGGCACGCGGGATATATCCTGTTGTTGAGGGATCTGAGGGGACGGCCGAGAGATGATCCAGAGGTACAGCAAGGAGCTGCAGAGATTCTCGCGTTATGCTATGACGTTGGCGACAAGATCGAGTATATGAACTGGGTGAGTTATCAATGTCCCACAATGATGTGGGCTTATCCGTACAGCCACTCGTCATCGCCTCGTCAGTACTCACAAACCCAGAGCAGCGGGACACTGTTCGAGGTATACTCAAAGCGTTCGCATATCAATGTTGCTACGAGATCGAAGTCGCTCAAATGCTCGTCGAAGAGATGTGGAAGAGGATCGACGAGAGTCTAGATGATGAAGCGTGTTGTTGGAGGGAGATCTTTGTTGAGATGGGTTATCCTGTGTTGTTTGCATGACCATCATGGACTTGCATGGCATCCATCATGTTCAAGATGACTGGTAGATAACACGACTGTTCGCAGTTACTTTCATAAGCATCCTGTTGATGAATGCATGGTTGTCGCAAGGCGATGGCTTTTCTTCAGTGAACCGAACAGTCATGTATTGACTGGGAGAAAGACAAAGTCGACTGAAGTAGCTGCAGACTAATCAGCTGATCAGGTCCAAGTGGGTGAACTGGCTATCTTTTTTTTACCGCTTCCCCACCCGGCCGTACAATAGTCCGGATATGAGTCTGTCTCTGACGGCTATCTACAGCTTCCAATCATGATCACATTGGTACCGCAGTTCAAACATCCAAAGACCTATCTCCTCCTCCCCACTCTCCCCCACTTTACCTCTTGGTCGTCCACTCTAATTACGAGGTATGATATGCTCGGGATGCGGCATTCCACGGGACTGGTGTCAACCTTGGATTGATCGCCCTGGAGGCATGCGCGCGCAAGCTCTTTAGAGGCGGGGGAGATGGGTGGGGGCCGATGGAGTGACTTGATCTGTCGGGGGATTCAAGCCTCTCTTGTCCTGCGTAGGATTTCCCTTGTTGGGAGATAAGGTGATCAGGTTCAGTCGCGTGGCGTCGCTGAAAAAAGTACAATTTTTGACTGAAAACTATCCACCCTTTATCTCGACGACGAGTGGGGTGGGGGTAGAGTGGGGGGATGCAATTCACTATACATATATCATGCTTTTCCCCCAACTTTTTGTCTATACTCTACTCGTAGATCAAGAGCTTTACACTCTCCCACTTGCCTCTTCACCATCATAGCCAGTCGAAGAGCGAACATGGCTAGTCAAGTAGAGTCCGAAAGCAAGATTGACGTCCCCGTCGACAGGGTGTTGACTCATGATTCCCTCGGTAAGGGAGATGAGTACAACACCACGGAATTACAGGGTGACGCTGCTTTCCACGAAAGTATCGGAGCCGCCCCGCTCAACCCTTGGTCCAAGACCAGTGTACAGCTGTACTTCATCCTCTTGGTCGCCGCGCTAAATGCCACGGCTTCCGGATTTGATGGAGTGAGTCTGACAAGGCGTCTTGTGACCGAGATAACAAACTGATTTGCCCAGTCCATTTTCAGTAGTATCAACGCGATGAAGCAATACCAGAGTTGTAGGTCTAACTCCTAATTAGATGCCAAGTCAGTAGGCTCACCAATACAGACTTCCATTTTGGCGAACTCAGTTCATCCACAGGAATGTAAGTCAATCAGCCTGTAGTTCCTGGTCATCCCGCTGACTTGCAACAGCATCTTCATGATCTACACCATTGGTAACATCGTTGGATCCCTCTTTACCGGCCCTATTTGTGACCACTTTGGTCGTCGCAAAGGTATGATGACCGGAGCTGTTCTCATTATGGGTGGCGCCGGCGTCTTGACTGGTGCTCGCAGCGAAAAGTTTTTACTCGGTGAGTCGGTCAGCTTGTATGCACCCTAGAGTGCTTGCTTACCAGCTGCAAGGTGGACGATTCTTGCTTGGTCTTGGAGTGTCGATCGGCACGTCGTCAGCCCCGACATATGCTCTCGAGCTGGCCCCACCTCAGTGGCGTGCACGTGTTGTAGGGTGAGCGACTCGTTTGCGACCTTTGTGGTCATGACTGACATGCCAAAGATACTATAACACTTTCTTCTACACCGGTAGCATCTTGTCTACTGGCGTCGCTTATGCTTCTGCGAAGAACTCGACCCAACTCGCCTTCCGTCTTCCACTCGGCCTTCAGCTCATCCCACCCCTCTTCATCTTTGTCGGTGCGATATTGATCCCTGAATCTCCCCGATGGCTTTGCGCCCGTGGTAAACTTGATGAGGCAACTCGTATCCTCGCAAAGTACCATGGTGGCGGTGATGTGAACCACCCAATCGTCCGCCTCGAGCTCGAAGAGTTCGACAGGAGTATCAAGGTACAGAAGGCCCAGAGTGTGTGGAACTACTACGACCTTGTCGACTCGCGTAACCAGCGATGGCGTTTCCTCCAAATGGCCTTCAGTTAGTGCTTTCGTAATCCCTTCGCGGTCTCAGCTGACTCACTTGGTAGTGTCATTCTTCGCTCAACTTTCCGGTAACTCGGTGTTGACCTACTACCTGCCGCAGATGTACACTCGTCTGGGCATCACATCGACTGACCGCCGCTTGCTGCTCACGTTCGCCAACTCGATCGTCTCTGCCACTGGCGCCGTGGCCGGTTCCGCCACCAACGACAAGATTGGACGTCGTACCAAGCTATGGGTCGGCTCCATTGTCCTCGCTTGTCTCTTTGCAGGAGTCACCGGTTTCTCATCCCAATTCACCGCAACCTCCACCATAACCGCTGCGACGCAAACTTTGTCGAATGCCGGTGTCGCCTTTATCTTCCTCTTTGGTTGCGCATACTCGTTTGTCTACACCCCTCTTACCGCTACCTACTGTGCCGAAGTACTTGCCAACCACACCAGGGCAAAGGGCATGGGTGTACACGTTATCTGCTCCAACATCGGTGAGCAATGAATTGACCACAAATAAGATGCAAGCTAAATCATGTAGCCAACCTCTACAACACATACGTAACTCAAATTGCACTTAGAAACATCGACTGGAAGTGAGTGCTCTCTCACAGTCATACACCGGCCCTTGCTATTCCTACATTGAGGCGCTGACGACATCTCCCCTTCTTCTAGGTACTACATTGTCTTCGTTGTGCTCAACCTCGTATACGCCGTCGTCTGGTACTTCTTTGGCGTCGAGACCCGTGGTCGTACCCTTGAAGAACTCGAAGAGGTCTTTGACGCCAAATGGCCACCTCGTGAGGCCCTTCGCAAGGCTGTCCTTGTTAAGCGTGACGGGCACCTGCAAGGTTTGGGAAATCTTCATTAGAGTCCTTCTAGTATAGTGGAGACTGCCTAGGGGTTGGGGTATCTGGTAATAAGAGGGGTGAGGGGTGCATTGTTATTGAGCTCTAAAGGGGTGTCGGGGTACGAATTGTCTTGTCGTCGTAGATTTAGAGAGGCATCTAGGTATGAAATGGGTATATCAGTGGCAAATGAGTCCTTTCTGGCTAGATGGCAGCGTCGCTTTCTCGAGGATATTTCATTCACTCCAGAGGCCGTATCATTTTTATCAGCTTCTAAGGGAACCCTCGATCCCTTTTAGCTTCTCATTATCGTGGTATCTCGTTATATCGCCAGAACACTGTCGCATACCGTCTTTACACCAAAACTCTGCGGAATCAATTCCCTCCACCTGAATTTCAAGTTTCAAGTCCACCTCCAAGTAACTTGTCCAAAGTTATAGATCGTTGTTAAATATACAATGTCCTTCCTATCTTCGTTCTTAACTCCATCAACATCGAACTCCGATGAAGCACCACGAGAAAGGAAGAAACTCCCCAGAGTGGTATTCATCGTTTCTGGCGCTGCGGTATGTCTACTTTGCAACTTCTTCTACGACTACCTAGCTCTTTACGATGATGGCTTATTTGGCGTTTTCAGATGGCCATGACAATTGGTCTTACGGTGATGATGGTACCCTATTTGCGTCAGGCTATACGACATGCTAAGACTGTTCCTGATTCATTATCAAATCGACATCTTGATCTTCGCTCTACTAGATTAAAAGAGCTCTCACTTGCTTCGTCCAGAAATCAACCAGCTACTTCTTCCTCTCCCATAGTCCCACATACATTAGAAACTCCTCTTCCTTCATCTTCATTCACATCTTCAGCTTCTACCTTAGACAACGAGTTGCATGGGGAGACAACAATGTCACCTGAAATGGAAAATATTCGCTCTTTCAATAATAATGAAGAGAGACATCTTTATGGCTCAGTAACATCGAGTCTCGATCCCCAGCCACTTGGAGAAGCGAGTACGAGAACGAGCAAGGCGATAGAGGAAGACAGTAAAGCAGTCAGCGCGCTGATGGGCATACAAGCTCTGGGAATCGCAACGGCACTCGTCTTTGGTTCGACTGGGCTAGGCGTTTTCATCGTCGCAAAATTACTAGGTGTAGATGATGTCAGTATCACCTCTCTCTCTCTCTCCTTCTCCTCCTTATACATACACGCATACATCATCTTTATCCTAAATAGGTTCAGAGAATCAAGTGCTGACGTCTCTAGATGACCGAGTTCAGAATACGAATGCGGGAAACCCTTCAAAGCTCCATGCCCGGTCTAGTTTCATCAATACATGAAGATCACTCTGTGGATCGACATTTACGCCCAGGCAACAAGGTCACAGAGGAGGATCAGGTGGCAATGGATGAGTTGAACGATTGGTTTAGATCTTTGGACGAGCATGGTAATGAGCAAACAGAAACGAAACCTTCATGAATCTTGCATGCTAGCTAGCGTTACATCTCCAACTCGAACGTGCATCCTAACGTTATAATCTAAGACTTGGTTGTGCTCCGAACTCCATAATCGTGCCATTAGACTCATACTTCTCTTCTCTCAAACGACCTATCGAATGCAAGACCGAATTCACTACTTGCGGTGCTTCCATGCCTCATCGTTTCCAGTCTCTCTAAACAAGATCAGCTTTAAATCAGACACCAGAGCTGATAGCCAACGCACCCGAACTTCGGTTCAGGCTGCCCGTTCCTCTCAGCGAGCGTACCGTCCTTAGCCTGTTGCGCTAGCGTCGCATTAGGTGGGTCTACGGCGGTACTTGAAAAGTCGACCTTGCTGCTTGGTGTCCAGCTGTCGGGAGCGGGTTGAACTGCATTCGGGTCGGATTCCTCATATGCTGACGTCAACTTTGAAGGGAGTCCTTCAGGTGGTGCATCCTAATCGGGTCGGCCACACTGACAATGAGAATAAAGATCAACAATACTTACATATCCAGAGGTCTCCTTTGGTTCTGGGTTCAACGCCTTTGAATATCCACCAGGGGGAGTGGCAGCCCTCATAAGAGAACTGGTAGAGAATGCCCTTGTTTTCTGCTTGGACGGCAAGTGGGGTTCTGCTGCAGCATTCCCTTTACCACTGTCTTTCTGCTCCGGCTGGCTGTGCTTGAGATGCTCATTTTGATCCCCTTTAAGACCTTTTTCATGAGGCTCACGAGCACCAGTACCATCTTTAGGCGAAGGGTCGTGTGTTGCAGCTTCAGGCCACAATTGTCGTGCAGAGGTATGGAAATTCTTCCCTTCCTGATGTCCTTGTAAGTACTTGATAGGCTGAAGAAGGATAAGTGGACATGTGACGTACAGTGCGTAGTTTTCTTAACCCATCAAATCCTAAAGCTTGCTTGACTGAACCTCCAATAGAAGGGCTTGCGGCATCCTCTTTTCCACCATATGCAACGCCCTCACCTCCATCCTGACCTCCAACCTGATCCTTGAGTGACCCCTGCATCTTTGACGATTTACCTAGATCCGCCTGCTCCTTCTGAGCAGGAGATTGTTTCGACTGTCCTCCTGAACTACCCTGTCGAGCGGCATCGAGAGGTGCTTCTTCCGCACCAGAGTCGCTAGAACTGCCCTTTTTAGAATCCGATCGAGCATCCTGTCCGGCTCGCACTGAAGCAGATTGCACGTCTGAGTCTTTGTGGACAGAGTCTTGCGACTTTTCAGTAGCGTGACCTTGTGTCGGTACGGGCTTGGTCGGTTCAGATTTGAGTACCGAAGGAGTGGTCGACAACGTTCGAATCCCGAGACGCTGCGAGGTGACTTGACGTAAAGTGAGTCTGTACATTGCAAAGATGGTTGAATGATGTGTGAAACAAGCTGATGTGATGATAGTTACAGACCTGTTGTAGTCGTTGATAGAGATGGAGGAGTTACAGGATGAAAGAAGAACCACCCTAACGACCTGTTTGATGCCGGAATTACGTCACATCACGTGGTGCTGTCATTCGATGAGCCCGGCTTTTGCGATGGTGAGCTTAGATGCTTGGGTGTTTGGAGATATGTTTGAGTGTTTGGAAATAGTAGGCTGTTGTTGCTGAAGACTTTGAATGTATATCTCGTGCTTGTGAACCCTCTGACTTATGCATGTATGTATACAAAAACTTGTTACAACAGCAGTGGATTGAATTTCGAGACTGCGCAATGACCGTTGCCACTCAAACTCGCACGACCTCTCCAACAGACAGATCACTCCACTCGACCTCCCCAGCTCACCAGACCGTTTATCATATCTTGCAAACCCTGATTTAATCTCTGCACTGTCGCTTCGCACCCTCTCTGCCTTCTCACCTCGAGAACCAACTCTTTCCCAGTCCTTGCCCCACGTTGAGCTCCTACAACTGGGGAAGCATGAGTCCATACTTGCGCCCAAGTGGGCGTGAGTACGACTGAGAGATACGCGTGACTCAGGGGTAATTGGCCGTAGTTTGGTCTAGATTCCAGTGTGATGAGCCGTGTCGGTAAGCTGAGAAGGAGGTCCTCGACCCTTGCTGCTGGCTGTGATGATCGTCAGCATCAGTGTTGACATCGTTATAAATTTCAAGATGACAATACCTGTAATCTGGAAAATATATCTCTCAAGCCCTCGCTCTCTTCACTCAGCTCACTCTCCGCCTTCCGCAGTTCCTCCCCACATCGCACAGCGATGAAACGGTCATATACAGCCGTTTCCCGACCTCTCAGTGCAAGGAATGAGTGCGATGTGAAGTCAGACGACGGATCGGTATCTGTCGTAGGGATGATAGATGAAGCTGGGAATGGATCGGAAGAGATCCCAGCGAGAAGCTGGGTCTGATACTGATCCAGATACAATGTTCGAAGAATCGAGGTGGCGACTGCAATCAGGTCAGGTCCAATTCCACAGGCGGAACGGTGGAATTATCACTCACCCAGATGAAAGCGCCGATCGACACCCCTCAATCCTCGGAACAGACCCCAAATACGTCGTGCACGCTCCTCCTCCGAATCAGAGTACCATTTGCTCGGCGTGGCCTTTTGGTCAAGCGTGTAAGACAGTATGCGATGCAGCAAGTGCAGCGGGAGATTAGACAGCGAGGCTGGTCCGTGCGGAGTCGCTGGAGAGGACGAGGCTGAGTACGGGGGTGGTGGTGGTATCACTGCCAAGGTTAGCCATAGTAGGGATCCGTCCTCCGTATCTACTTACAGTCCATGGACTCCTGTGCGGATCAATTGAATGTGAGGGGAGAATACAGTTCATACAGTACAATTCCATTCGCCTCTCATCTCCGTAGCAGTGCCGGCGGCGATGACCGCCTAGGTACAAACCATCACGTGACTCTCACAAAAGTTGCTGCCTCAATAATGTTGTACTCGAGTATTATGTATTTCAACGAGTCTATCGCACTGTCTAATCCTTATCCTTCACAAATGACCGCTGCTCGTCCGCTGAAGCGTAAGGGAGACGAGTCCTCGGGGATATCGAAAAAGGTCGGTGCTCATCGTCAGGTAGACCTAGTTCTTGGCTCACGTCCACAGCGCTCACATCATCCTTCCCCTTCTCCCGTTGAGAATGATGCAGATTTCGAAGATATAGAAGGAGAATCATCTAAAAATGCCGAAGAGGTAGCAGGTTATGATATCTATGATGATCCTATGATTGATCGCCAAGCGTCTGGCGAGTCGGATGAGGATGAGGACGGAGAAGAGGGAGAGGAAGGAGGTAGCAACAAACGACCGCTCTCTGCCCAGGCGACTGCTGGCCCGTCCAAACAACACCCTAAAGGTCTATACGCACCTCCGACCCTAGATGAGCTTGATCGTCTACATGCCGCCGAGTCACGCGGAGGCACTTCTTTCGCTCTTCAACTTGAAGCGCTATTATCATCCACCCTCCTATCGACTACTCCCCATCCAGGACTGAAGAAATTGCTAGCAACCATTCATTCGCAAATCCTCTCGCTGCCGTCGCTACCGCCTCTTGAACCCAAAGCGGCGGTCTCGAGACTGGGCAAGGCAAGTCATATCCCGTTCCCAGGTCCTAATGAATTCAACCCGCTCAAGGCAGTGGAGGTAAATTGGAAGTTGGGATGGGAAAAGCCCGAGGAAGTCTTTGTTGGAGGAAGTTGGAGTGTCTGTGGTGGTTACAAGAAAGGAAAAGGAGTACAAGGTTCCGTGGACGTCGTGGTGGTCATGCCGTCCGTGAGTGAAATGACTCTTCGATGTCACTTGAGCTGATCAGCTAAGGAGCTATTTTCGCCTAAAGACCGCATGTCCTATCGGTATTTCCATAAAAGGGCGCATTATCTCGCCGTAATCGCTGCTTCGTTCCGCGGGACTGCCAAAAAAGAGGGATCAATGCACGCTGTTGAAGTGACCTGGGATACTAGCGTTGATCCTCGGCGGCCTGTCGTGGTCCTCAGCGCAGGCAAAGGTTCGCCTCTTTTTGTTATCCCTAGCACCTTACTGACAAGTACAGCGCAAGGTTCCAAGTATGCTCTCGACATTAGAATACACGCCGCAATCCCTCAATCCGTCTTTGCACCAAACACCCTAGCGCCTTCAAAATCCCTCCTGTGGCATCCTTCTGTCTCGGAAGACGCTTCGACTCCCTTGTATTCCACCTCAATCCTACACGATACACTACACAGCGCTCACCTCCATCAGCTACGCCGGTTGTCCCAAACCTGCACTCCAGCACGGAGTGTCGACTCTTTCTTGGCCGTGTGGCGGACATGGTGTTCCCGTCGAGGAATCTCCAGAGAAAGAGGTGGTAGCGGGTGGTTCGCTGCAACGCTCTTGACCTGGGTGGTGGATGGAGCCGAGGTCGGGGGCGTTGGAGGAGCAAGGGATAAAGTCAGAAGGGTGAGAGGATTGGGAAGGACATTAGGTCATTGGGGTGCTTTGCGAGCAGCGTGGGAGCTGCTAGGTGAGGCCGTGCTCTGCGTCATCGAGGGTCTTCGCTCACTTTGTTAGCTCACGGCGACTTCGTTAAGAGTCCGGTGTTTCTATCCGCCTCTGGCGATCCAGCTGTAAGCTCCGCGCCTCATTTTGCGCTATCCGCTGACGTTGCGGCAGATCCCGTATCGCGAATTTGTCTCAGCCTATCAGCATGTACTAGTGGACGTGACGGGGTCGATCAATGTTTTTGCGGGATGGGAGCAAGGGGAAGTACAGCTCGTATGTCAAGTCTCAGTTCTCCAAATTCGTTTCTGACGCCTTGAAGCTCCAACTGCACGCACGAGAAACACTAGCGATGCTGGAAGACACATCGGTCGACCGTTTTGGGGACGTTTTGCTGCGCGATACCAAGCTCGGCACTGCGGTTTTCGACGAGTGCATACAGTGTGTTGTCCTCTTTTACCTCCGTCTGAAACCAGCTAATTAGGCAGCGTCGATATCACTACGTCAAAGTTACCGCATGATCTCCTGGCTTCCAGCGAACGCCTCAGCCGAGCTGATGCTCTTTCTACCTCGACCGCCACCATCTTACGGCAAGGGCTTTCTACTCGAGTCCGCCTTGTACATGTCACTCCAGTATCTGAAACAATCCTGAGCGTCGGCATTGTCTATGATCCCACACAAGCTACTCGGATATTGGATATCGGACCTTCGACCGAACAGGCCGTCGAGACTGACGCTTTCCGCAAACTGTGGGGTGAAAAGGCAGAACTCCGCCGCTTCAAGGACGGTTCAATCGCCGAAAGTGTAGTTTGGGATGTTCCACGACCTGAAGATGCTGTTACCATTCCAAGCCAAATTGTCATGTGGCTACTTTCGCGCCATTTCTCCATCCCCGAGACTGCGGTCTCTTGCCTGTCGTCACAACAGGACTGGCGAAAAGTTATCCAAGTCCCAGACTCGGCACGGAATGCCATTTCGGTTGCTGGTAGTGAGAAATTGGGATTCCGACCCCTGCTCGATGGATACGACTCGCTGTACAAACTTCTCAAGTCTATCGACGACGAACTACCGCTCTCCATTCTGCATGTCACGCCAGCATCCGAGCTCCTGCGGTATTCATCGACGTTTGTGCCTCACCCGATTGATGTAAATCGCTTTCCATCGGCCCCCGACGCCCTCAAGTGGTTCCCGGCTGCTGAGATTGTATTGCAATTTGAAAGTTCTCCCCGATGGCCAGATGACCTCGCTGCAATCCAGAAAGTCAAGCTTGCATTGATAGATAAAGTCGCCCGAGTATTGATGGCGCAAATACGTGGTCTGAAGGCTGGAATCGTCTTTGAGTCTGGTCGAAGCGATATCGAGGATCAGGCTGCGCTTGAAGTCACTCTTCCTCAAGGAGTGGCATTCTTGATTCGAATCTTCCATGTACGAGAAAAGACTCTACTGGAACGAATCGTCTATGATGACACACCAGAATACGGAACATCACTGCCGAAACCAGCTAGAAAACTGGCGCTTCCTGCCTTGTCGCACCATATTCGTCGATTTCAACACTTGCCACAACATCACGCATCGATTGCTCCTCTGCATCATCGATATCCCTCGTATTCGTCTGCGACTCGTCTGCTGAAGCGTTGGATCGCGGCACATATGTTGTCTACACATGTGCCTGTCGAAGTAATCGAACTGATCATGGCCCATGTCTACCTCGATCCAGGTAGTCTACCGACTCCAGCCAGTGCTACCACCGGCTTCGTCCGCTCTATAAATCTACTGGCTTCATGGGAATGGCGTAAAGAAGCCCTTCTTGTTCCGGTGTATTCGGCCACTCGCGATGCAGCGAGTTCGAGCGGCCGTCACCGTTTCCCTGCTGAAAAGAGGAAAAATGTGGAATCTAATTTCGAGGCATTACGAAAGCGGGATGGGGAGTTGAGTAGGGGTGCATGGGTGATTGGCACTGAGGAGGATGCGGAGGGATTGAGGTGGACTGAACGCACGCCAAGTAAGGTCGTTGCTGGACGTGTGACAGTGTTGGCAAAGGCCACTGTGGCAGCGATCAACGCAGGGACTGAAACGGGAATGTTGAATGTCAGAGTAAGTCCAATAACGATGTGTGAGTCTGGGTTGTTTACTGATTGAATTGCAGGGACTTTTCGTCACGCCACTTGAGCACTACGATGTCCTTATCAATCTCCACCCAAGACTTGTCACTCGATATGCGCAGGGTGTCAGATCGGACTCAGAGGTATGGGAGCAGGCTGCACGGTTTAGAAATATCCAGGAAGGACGATATGGGGAACTCGTTCGAATTGGATTTGATCCTGCAGGAGCGTTCGTGGATGATATCCGAGTAAGTACCATTTCCGTTCTTGAATTCTGAGATGTCTGAAATCGTCATTTTGCTCCTGAGCACTATTGGACACGGCGATATGTCGTTCATCATCAGATTCAAAGCTGAGAGCTGATTTATCCATAGCGAATATATGGAGACACTATATTGGTCTTCCACGATCTACATGGCGGGACGACCATCGGACTTCTGTTCAACCCCTCTAAAGATGTACCGAGGACTTTCAAGCCTCTCCTAGGCTATTCCACTAGACCAACAGATGGCTCGGCAGCGCTGGTGGCACTTGATCGGAAAGGTGTCGTTGCTGAGATTGAGCGGTTGGGCAAGGGTTTGATCGAGAGTGTCGAGGTGAGAGTATAGGAGATTCATTGCATATGCATGTCATGGAGTTGGACAATGTTCTTTTCAGAAGAATAGCTGGACAATATTCCTGCTGGGCGTCGGTTAATCGAGTAACCGAAGCCGATCACGGAGTCTACAGAATTTGCCTCCGCTCGACTCGAAGTTTAAAGATGCCGACAGCTCATTCATACACTCCAACAACTAACTAACCCGTCTTCACACTGCTCTATCTCCAGGTCTCATTTGGTGTTCATCACCTCGTCGCTATAGTCTGATTCAGAGGAAAACAATACCTGTCCGAAGGCTCAAGTATTTACCGATCAACTCTACCAAAGGCAAACCAAGCGTATAATCCAGACGATCGTGGAGTCCGCTTTTCTACAATCACCAGGCATCTCTGGGGAGACTCGCGACTCTCATCATGTCGCGATTTAAGATCTCGGCGGCATTATGGGATCGTATTCATCACTTTGCCTCATTCCCTCAATCAGGAGGTATGTCCAAAGCGGCTTTTCCTTGTCCAGCTCTACCTCTGTGAATAGGAAGCGGTTGAGCTGACGAACGAGGATAGTCTCATTACAACAAATGGTCCTATTCGGACAACATCCTTCACAAGGAACACTTCTCAAAGCCAGTCAATTCTTATCTGAAGAACTACCAATCCGACTCTCACATCGCGTGGTAGAGCTTGAATCCCTTCCGGATGGACTCAGTGAGATGCCCAGTATAAATAAAGTCAAAGAGTGGTATGCTCAGAGTTTCGAGGTATGTCCTCCCTTTCTTTTACTTGCCTCTCTTCATTATCACCGCATTCTATGCTTCTTCCCACTGCCTCACCTTCTTGTGATTCCCCTGTCCTAGTACAAGTACTGATCGCGATCTTGCATAGGAACTGGTTACTTTTCCGAAACCTAAATTACCGACAGAATTACAAGATATCCTCCGAATCCCAGCAGCGAAAGAGTACATTTTTTTCCTCGTTCATAATCAAAGAGGGACAGTGCTGACTTGAGAGTGAATAGAGTGCAGTTACCCTCGGCCACGCCAAATCCATCGCTTGACCCACTCATGCACGAAGGGCCTGTAGGGTCCAATCTACCATCAGAGAGAGGATTGTTGGGAGGTCTTGGGGCGAATGGAACAGGACTCGGCGTGAATGGCGCAAGACTAAGAATACCTATAGAGCGGAGGTGAGCTACTCCCTTCTTAGCTCGTTATGAAAGTTCTGACCCCCGAAGATACTTTTCCCCACCTCCCCCAAATACACTCTATCCACCCGAAGTCCACGACTACAATGATCGATTCACCAAACTCCTGCAAAATATCAAGAAACGACACGATCCTACCGTCACCACCGTTGCCCAGGGTGTGCTAGAATGGAAGAGGAACCAAAAAGCTGGCAGGATAGGACAGAGTATACAGGAATGGCTGGATCGGTTTTACATGACTCGTATTGGGATTCGGTTCCTGATTGGCCAACGTGAGTGTCATCTTACTCCCAAACTCGCCTTGTAAGACGACGAGCGTTCTGGGAAGTTCTAGAAAGACGAGGCCTTGCTCGGCGACGCGGGAGCTCCCGGGAACGGCGGAGGTTTCTCAGCAGACTCCTAGCTTTGTTGGAGCCGACAATCATTCAACCAACTGCTGATACTTTCAGACGTCGCACTTAATACTCTTCAACCACACCCAGACTACGTCGGCATCATTTGCACAAGAGCGGTACGTTCCGTCTTCATGTTACGGCTCACAGCTTGTCTGATCTGATCCAGAATGTGCATGACATCTGTCACGAAGCAATTGGTAAGTCTTTGCTTCGTGTGTCGGGACCGGCTGATCAGAGCGTACAGAAAACGCCCGATTTGTGTGCGAAGAACATTATGCCCTGTTCAAAGGGCCTCCCATTCAACTGCTCTGCCCAAAAGATCTCACTTTCCCATATGTTCCTGGACATTTGTAAGTGCATCCTACAAGCATCTTGGTATCTGACATTCTCCAGATCACATATCTGCTTTGAGCTGCTGAAAAACTCTCTGCGAGCGGTCGTCGAGCGGTATGGTGTTGACAACGAAGACGCTTTTCCTCCCATAAAAGTGGTAGTCGTTGAAGGCAGCGAGGATATCACCATCAAGATCTCTGACGAGGGTGGAGGTATTCCAAGAAGTGCCATACCAATGATCTGGACGTAAGTGTTGATGCTACGCGCGACATTGCGTCATTCGAAATCTTTTTCGTGGCCATGTCAGAGCTCTATAGCTGACAAAACGAACAGATACCTCTACACTACAATGAGCGATGAGGGACTCGAGACGAACATTGAGCAGTCGGATTTCAAAGCGCCAATGGCAGGTTTCGGGTGCGTTTGATGTGTCATGGTCCGAGTGAAGGCTGCTGACATCCGTCATAGATATGGATTACCTCTTTCAAGACTGGCAAGTTCACTTTCACTATAGTTTCATCTCCTCTCGGACATCCGCCATCCACAAACCACTTATCTTCTTGAACCCCTGAAGCTAACCCTTCACAGTATGCGCGATTCTTTGGCGGGGATTTACGACTGATCTCAATGGATGGATACGGAACTGGTGCGTGTCTATGAGCGTGTACCTCTCTGAGTATTGAATCAAATTGAAGGGCTGATCAATACAGATGTGTATATCTCTCTCAACAAGCTGTCTTCGAGCCGAGAACCTCTGCAATGATCGTCATGATTCGGAAAGGGAAAGCATGTTGTGTGTAGTCAAGTGGTAGGGTTGTAGGTAGTTGCGGGACTGTGGCAGATGGTCTGGTTTTACTCATCAATGCATACTATTCAATTTCGTCGTCTTCCGACTCGGACACCTTGATAGTTGTTGAATTGCGTAATGTGGACATGGGTGGCAGCATATAATAATGTCAAATGCACATGCAATGCCATTGGGAAAAAAAAAGGAAAAAAGCGCTACAATCTCCTAGTCATACCTCTTTGTCTACTTTTTAGGCTTCTTTTCCTCCTGATTCTCCTTTTTGGCCTTTTCGACATCTTTAGCCGTGACACCTGCAGCAGCAGCCGCTGCATCTGCTATTTTCTCTTCTGGCGATTTAGCATCTTCGATCTCTTGTTGGACGTTTTCTATCCGATTCTCAACTGTTTAAAGCGATCAGCGTAATTCTCAACGAGGATCCAGGATAGGAACGGGTGGGTATCTTGAATGGCAAAACATGTATGAAATGTGGGGTTGTTGGAGTGAGTGATGGACTGGATGTAGAGAGCCAAAAGGTGGCTATAATGCTTGTCGATGGAGAAGTAGTGAATGTTTAGGCAGATACAAGATTTAAATTAGATTTCAACTCACTCAAATCGTTTAGAGCCAAAACTGTCCTAACGATCGCACTGAGATAAACAACCATGGTCGAATCGTTCGTTTCTACTCTGAAGGCTTTCCCTAAGTCGGCATCACCTCCAATCTGCGGTAAGAGACCAATGATCTCTTGTAATTGATAAACGACCTGATGATTGATTGGAAGTGTAGAGCGGCGAACTGCTGATAGGTACTCTGAGATCTCATCGAGGCGGGCACGAAGACCTTGTAGGGCGTTGAGTTGAGCAGCTACTCTGGTTGATAATGATTGAGTTGTGAGGAGTGTTGACGATGGTGCGCCAGAAGAGGATGCTATATCTCGCAAAAGATGTTCGACGCCTATTTCTTCGGCTTCTTCAGCTTCGATAGACGTTGGGACATGGGTGAATGTCCGTTGGGTAGCAGTACCGTCCTATAGTCCCTTTTGTCAGCAAGACGGAGCGGAAGTGCAAGGGGTGAGGAAAGTGTAAGGGAAGAAAGACAAAGTGAATGGGAGAAGAAGGGCAACTGACATCACGGATCTCTTCAACGGCAAAGTACGCGTCGGTCGGAATACCAGTATCTCCTCGTCCACCACTAGCGCGTACGTCCACAATCACCATGACGGGTCGAGCGCAGAACCGCTTGAATAGCTCGGTGATCTCCAGATCAGATGAGCGCAGTCGTGGACCTGTGTGGTAGAAGCCAATAGGACGTTCTCGAGCTGGTGAGTATGATATCAGCATTTTCATCTCTCGAGGTCCCATATGCAGCTGTAGTGACTCCAGAGAGTCTAATCCAAAGCCAGGGCGCCGCTTTGACACCTCCAGAGAATCGCTTAATAACCACTCCAGAGAGTCGACCCGCACTTGATTCCTTACAAACGACCTTGCACAAATCAAGCAGACGTAAAACTCACCATTCACTTTCCTAAACATCCTCCACATCTCCTCTACGAAATCCAGGTCCAAGAAAAACGTCCTGGGATCCCGCTCATCTTCTTCAAAGGGAACAGCGAATCTAAAAGAAAAAGGAATCAGCCAGATGATCCAAATAGAAAGTGCGAGAAGTGAGCTGACGAGTTTGCGACGTTGATAGAGGTGCCGTTATCTTGACCTAAGAGGACACCGAGAACACGTTTGTTGCGTGATATTGGGACTCGAGCGGCATGGTCTACTACCTGATCTTGAGTGAGCTATAGAACGAGATCCAGTCTAGTAGGGACATACAGAGAGAAGCACTAGGGGGTGTATGACGCTACGACATGAGCTTTCACCTGACGACAAGTATGGTAGCTCACACATTGATACCAGAGAGCTCATTGACCTGGAAAATCGTCAGCTAGGCCTTGTTTCAGTTCTGAACAACTGACCTGAGCTGTTGTGAGACCTGGCATACTGCTTGCGGGTACTATGTGGGGTGGGAGTCGTCGGGAGAGATAGAGGGTTACGAGTCTGGACGTATGTCTTCCGTGTTTGTTTATGCAAATGCCAGTCAGTAAGTAGCTGAACAACGATGAATGAATGATCAAAGAACACCCAACGCCGCGCGTCACCACCTCTGCCACTCGTTATAACGCCGTTTGATCCCGTCGTCGTTCATAGAGATACTAAAGACACAGAGAGTAATGCATAGATATCATAGTCACAGCTCTGTAGGACCCATCTCAGCAACCGAGGTCTCGAATGGCATCAGGAGCATGTCGAAATGAGATCACTCGAGCTCCATCCAACATTGCGGCGTCAGATCAAGGGTCAATGGTCTGTTGCCACTTGAATGGTCTTCGACTGTAACTTAATCAGCATGTGAGGATTGAAGGACGCGCAATGGCCTAGACCAGATGCATGGCTGTCTTGCGGTGTTCAGCATCAGTCCACTACATATGAATTTGAATTCATTTGCTGGTTGGTCAACGATGTTCTGACGGTTGACCATGATTCGTTCCACCAAGCGCGTTAACGGGAACGACTCTTATCTTATCGTCGCAGCTTTCTCCAAGTACCCACTGTCTTGTTTATCCATTTTCGTCTTGTCTTGATCACCATATCTCGAGTTTAGCTGTATAGAATATCTCTTTGTACAGAATATCTAGTCTAGTTGTATTCAATCACTTCCCCAGCTGTGTTTGATCGCCTCGCCAGCTGTATTCAATCACTTCCCCAGACTCTTCAAAGGCATGACGATCCTCCAATCCCTACCCATAATCGACCCAACCTCCTACCTCCCACACACTCATCTCTTACCTTCCGTATCATTGTCGACATCTAATAATCGCCCATCACGCTCCGAAACAGCTAATGCGATCCATCGCGCTTGTCGTGATGTAGGATTCTTTTATCTCCGTGTAGATTCTTTTCTGTCTCCAGAGGAATGTAACGAGGTTGTTGATTCTGGACGAGAGTTCTTCAAGAGACCGCAAGAGGAGAAGGAGCTGATAAGGCTTGAAGAGAGTGATGGTGTTCGTGGTGAGTCACTGATTGTCCTTTCTTCATCATATTGGTCTGTTTCTTTCTCACCGTATTCGTCTGTCAAGAAGAGATGAGGGTGATCCACAAAGTTGTTCCGAGATTGCTTGATTGGTCAAGTCATATGATTGTGTGGTTATGTGGTCGTGGTTGAGAAGTATTGCGATCAAGCTGTGATGTTGTTACTGAAAAGTGATGTCGTTGCTGAGAAGTGCTGTCGTTGAGAAGTGCTGTCGTTGAGAAGTGCTGTTGATGCTGAGAGGTTTCGTTGCTGAGACGTCTTCGTTGCTGAGGCGTCTTCTTCTTGAGTACGGTCTAATCTCTTAATAGGCTATCAACGTCTCCACCAAAACATCACCAAAGGCAAAGCAGACCATCACGAAGCTCTAGACCTCTATGCACCCTGGCCATCCAGTTCATCGCCGCCCACCGCATCTGAATCCATGACCGACTCGTCTGAATCTCCTAAAACGACTCTGGCACCACTACGAGGTCCAAACCAGTATCCTTCTAATCCAGCTTCGATGCGTCATACCCTCGAAAGATGGACTGAAAAGATGAAAATCCTAGGAGAGGCAGTCATGCATGCTATGGCTGATGGACTTGGACTAGATGATAAAGAGTGGAAAGACCTTTGGGGCTTGGTAAATGATAGTTTCTGGGTCATGCGTGTTATTGGTACGTTTCTTGTTCATCATCCCGCTCTCAAGCACATCGCACTTTGTCATCTCACATGGAGCCCTACGATCCCCTTCTTCTCCCATCGCAACGTCCGTCCTCTATGCTGATCTCAATATCAGGGTATCCACCTCTTCCACCAGGTGCAGAGGGGATCAGTTGTGGAGAACACAAGGACTATGGATGTCTTACGTGAGTGCTATGCGATGATGAATCAACAAACTCCAATCCTGTTCAATGTCGAAAATTCCAGTCCTTGTTCACTGCCACCATATCCTGTCTTCTGCAAGCGCGATCCGTTCGAATCAGACATATATGCTGACGATCCCTGATTTCCATTGTATATGACGTATTTCCTTCGTGTTGACGCTGTCCCCAATCTCTACCACACAGCTTCCTTCTCGCCGACCCCATCCCCTCATCTCTCCAAGTCCTTAGCACCTCCTCTACCTGGCTCTCTGCCGATCCCTTACCAGGCTGTCTGGTCGTCAACATCGGCGAAATGTGGTCCATATGGTCACGAGGTCTCTACCCGGCCACTCTTCATAGAGTGATACATACCAGTCCCACATATCGAGTCTCGGTACCATTCTTCTTTGAACCTAATTATCATGCGCGTGTCAAGGGGTTAGAAGGCGCTAGACGTAAGTGCTTGGAAGAAGGACGGGAAGAGGTCGATGGAGGTGAGGTTATGTATGGCGATTTCTTGCTCGGCAAAGTCAGTGGGAATTTCAAGTATTGATAGAGAGGGGATTGTGTTGTTTCTGGTAACGAATCTGTTGCCTCTCATTCTTGGTTGTGAATTGACCTGTCATTCTTGGTACAACAGCCATATGGACAACTTCTGGGTATCAATATCAATCACATGTTCATACAACCTATGCAAACTGCCTTGTATCAGCCAGCATCCCGAGCTAGAAGGACAAGGGCCAAAACTCACAGTAGCCAAATAACTCTCGGCGACAATTCGCGCTCGTGCGTTCAAGCTCAACTTCATCTCTGAGATCTCCTTATCTACATCCTCCATGAACTGAATGATAAAGTCGACCAACTTGTGCTTAAGCATTGACTCGGAGTGGAAGTTGGTGATAAGGAAAGAGATGTCGTAGCCCTATGTGGATGAGCGAGGCGACAGTAGTCAGCGAGCAGGACAAAGGAGAGCATGAGACAGAGGGAATTCAGATGTGGTTGATAATGGATGTCTTAATCCCCTAACAACTCGAACTTACAGGCAAAGGTTTCCTTCTAAGAATAACAAATCCCTCTGCACGCATCATCATGAATCGAGTAAATTTATGACACAGAATCTTCTCGATTTCATCCGCCTGCTTGATAGCTATACTGAGTCGGAGAGAGTTGACGGATGGTTCGATTAGGACTCGCTCAGATTCGTTTCGGGAGACTATGAGTGGGTGAAGGAGGACTTCTGGGGAGGTTCTATGGTTCATCATCAGCGATCATTCCACACCAGTCTTCGGTCCCGATGAGGTAGGCAATATGGTAAAGAAGTGGAACTAGAGTTAAAAGGAGAAAGGGGTATGAATTTGGATGGGAGTCGACGAGGGATGGAGATGTGCAGATATGAATGAATACTCACGCAGCTTCGATTTCAGGCTTGTTATGACGTTCTACCACCTGGGACGAAAAGTTCTCGAGAGTAAGTGCCGCTGTGAGTGTTGCTCGCACAGCATTGAGATATGGCCGTAGTGTGTTTGACTACGAGCGGGTCAGCATGCCGGACAGAGAGTCAGGAAGGGAAGGGGATGCGCGATAGACGAGGGAGGAGTTCCAAGGACAAGGAGTCATTCTTCCACCCATGGACAAGTTGACGCATGCGGTGATCCGAAGGCTTGGGCTATTGGGGATCTCACTCACCATGCTGGACCAAGTAACACCCTACTACTGCTATCCGTCCTCAAGCTGTCTAGAGATAGATAGAACGAGCAGTCCAATTGACTTGTCGTCATCCCAGGAAGCTCTCGGCCGGAATCAAATATCGCCACATTGCTATAATCCCGAAACAATCCCCTCCACCTGCCCGTGCCTGGGGATTTTAAAAGTTGATTCTTGATTTTTGCACGTCCTCGCTCAACTTTCCACTTCTTCTGTATAAAGTTCATCTAACACATACTTCTACCTCAAAAGCCAAACAAAACAGGCAAATATAATTCATAATGTCGCGCAAATTGAACCTATGGGTCAGTACTCTTTTGCTTGACGTCAACACCTCCTCTGCGGTGCTCTTCCCCAGCTCTGACATTGCCGCCGCAAGTTTTTACATGACTTGACGCTGGATTTCGCCTCTGCATTGAATTGCGTCGCGAAATGTAACTGACATCATGTAGAGCCTTACTCTTCTTCCCGGAGAGAAATACCCTCTGTACATCCGCCGGGACTTCCAAATCACCAATGCGGCTCTTGGTGAAGAACTCCGCTCCAAAGACGGTCGTTCAGTCGTCAAGGTGACACATCACCCATACGTACCTCTCGACGATGACTCGGACTCGGACGACGAGTTCGACAGCGACTTGGAGGACGAGATGGCCGATGAATTCGAGCTTGACTCGGATGAAGAGGCTGAGGCCGCTAAGCCCAAAGCCAACGGGAAGATTGAAGTTGACGAGGAGGACGACGAAGAGGACGAGGGTGAGGATGAGAACGACGATGAAGAGGATGAAGATTCTGAGGACGAGGATGATGAATTTGACTCGGATGATGAGGTCGAAACTTCGGTCATTTGCGCTTTGACCGCTGGCAAAGTAAGATTGGTTTCGTACCAACTGACGAGCCAAGCTAACGGTGAAATCTCAGATCGAACAGGCACAACTCGAGTTGACCTTCCCCGCTGGTGACGGTGTCATGTTTGAGGTTACCGGCGAAAAGTGAGTCGTTTATGCTTTTCATGGATGATTCCAAAGCTAATCCGAGCAGCGCCGTCCACCTCACCGGAAACTATATCCTCCAACCCGCATACGACCAGTACTCTGAGTTTGGTGATTCTGACTCTGAGTTTGACGACGAGCACGATGACTACTCTGACCTCATCGGCTCTGATGAGGACGATGAACTTGACAGCGAGGACGAGGAGGTAGCTGGCAAGCTCAAGGCGTGAGTGTTGCGCTGGTTTCGTTTCTGCATAAGCTAATGTAAATGCAGCAAAATCGAGGAGATTACTGAGCCCGCTGCCAAGCCAAAAGCTATTCCAGCTGCTGAGAAACCCAAGTCGAAAGAGGCCAAGCAGGAGGTCAAGCCAGATGTCAAGCCCGCCGCACCTAAGCGAAAGGCTGAGGAAATCGAGTCACCCGCTGGCAAGGCTTCCGAGTCTACTGAGGGATTGAGCAAGGCTCAGAAAAAGAAGCTCGCAAAGAAGGCTAAGCTCGAGACTCCCGCCGCTGCTCCAGCCAAAGAGGCCACCAAAGGTCCTCAAAAGGTGAGGAAGTGATTCCTGTTGGCGATGCTTTCCAGTTCTGTTTCATGTCTTCCCTCATATCACATTTAGTTCATGCATTAACTCTGTCGTGTTACAAATGAGTTACGAATGACGACAAGGAATATCAGGCTGACAAAGCGTTGTAGAAAACTCTTCCATCGGGGCTGATCATTGAGGACGTTAAAGTTGGAGATGGACCAGTGGCGAAACCCGGAAAACGACTTGGAATGAGGTGTGTAACTAATATGCTACAAAGACATGGGTCATGAAGATTGGCAGCTGACCATACCCAAAAGATACATTGGTAAACTTGAGAATGGAAAGCAGTTCGACGCCAACACCGCCGGCAAACCATTCTCATTTGTCCTCAGTCGTGGAGAGGTCATAAAAGGATGGGATCAGGGTTTGGCAGGAATGGCCGTTGGTGGTGAACGTCGTTTGACGGTGAGTTGTTGTTGTTGCACGACTGAAATGCTGCAATACAATTCACGCTGACGATTGATAGATCCCCGCTACCCTCGCGTACGGAAGCCAGAAACTCCCTGGTATCCCCAAAAAGTGAGCTTAAACGGAATAGTTGAAGCTAATATATATCAGCTCTACATTGATTTTCGAGGTCAAGCTCGTTTCAGTTGCTTGATTACCCTGCTTGCGATCCCGTGGACGGGAGATATAGACGTTATGACAGCTCGCATATGCATACTATTTTACTATCATCTATCCCGGGTGTACGAGTGATGAGATGGAGAAGCCGGTGCGTGCGTTTTTGCCGCGTGTCGATTAAAAAAGATGATCTCATCAATATGGAAAACAACAATTTCGTTACTCACCTCTTGTATTGTTAAGCCTTGCCTTTGTCCCGGTCAGACAGACAGACCCCTGCTTGCATCTTGCCATGGCTCTGTCCTGTGCTGGGCTAGGTATAAGGTCAGCACTCAGCTTGGGACTACCTAGATCGACAGGACTGGGTACACGTTCATGTTCGACCACCTTTCACCTCTTTCATTCTCGGTCTTTACACCTTTCTCAACCTCGCCGCATACCTTTACAACCTTTCTTATCACTTCCTCCACGCAGATATAACTCTTCAACAACTCCCTCTACTCCTTCCACTTCTTCCGCTCACTCTACTCCCTCTACAAAACCCACCACTCAACATGTTGCCGAAGCCTCAGCAGGACCTCCAACCCCAACATCGGCAGAACCTCCAACCCCATCACCATCACCATCGTCGCCTTCTTCTGCGATCAGGCGATTCATAAGCTCTTTATCTCTTCAACCTGTCGAATCAGCATCTTCAGGCGAGAGCGGGTCAAGCAGTGTTCGGAAGCTGGCAGAGCTTGCTAGACCAGAAGGGAGATGGTTGGGCATAGCTGTTGGCCTGGTATGTTACCCCCTTCTTTCCCTCCTTGGTCCGTAGATGTGTTTAAAGGACAGGAATGAGATGCGATTGTTGGAATAGGGCTGATATCGGATTCTATAGCTGCTTATTTCGAGCTCGGTGTCGATGACCGTCCCATTGACAATTGGCAAGCTTATTGATTTCTTTTCTACTGGTGCTGTGAGTGTCACGACCCACTAGATCCCTCTTGGTATCGGTATCGGGGATCACCAAACCCCGTCGCCCATCTGAGCTCTAAGATCTCCCAAGCAGGATGTACCCTCGTTCTCGACCAAGCAGAGATCTCTGTTCTCTGTTCACCGTTACACATTTCTCAAATTGTCGAGCACAAGCTTGCTCTGCTTCACACCTCGTCTGATCGCTAATTCCCCTCACAGACCACTCTCTTTCTCGGTCTATCCTTCCCCGTCGCTGCTGGTCTATTGGCGTCAATTTTCTGTGTCGGTGCTGCTGCAAATGCTGGTCAGCAAGAAACTTGCCCGAAACCTACGGAGCTGACATGAAGCTCAGGTCGAGCTATCATAATGCGCCTTTCTGGCCAGAGGATCGTTGCTCGAGTACGGTAAGTTCTGACTGTTCCTAGCGTCTTGAACATGCGGTCCACTGCATATCCTCCTAGGCAAATCCCTCAGCCATTCTCCTATTCCTCGCCATTCCCCTGTCCCTCACTGTGCGAAAGCTCACTCGTTCAGGAATCAAGCGTACCTCTCCTCCCTTCGACAGGAACCCGAGTTTGCCGACCGCTCAGCGGGAGATATCGTCTCTCGTCTGTCAGTGGATACCAACATCCTCGGAGACTCAGTCACATCAAATCTCTCAGACGGTCTGCGGTGAGTCCAACACTCCCGGCGACCTGTTTTGGGAAGCTTGGAAGTCTCAACTGATCATTTTAGAGCGTTGATTTCGGCTTCTGTCGGAGGTGAGTACCCAGTAATGTGCTGATGCAAGACTGATCGTCTCAGTCGCTGCCATGTTTTGGATCTCGTCAAAATTGACATTAGTTATGCTCTGCGTTGTGCCACCAATATCACTCTTTGCTGTAAGTCTGGAGCTTGCGGGCTGCGCCCTTTGCTCATGCTGAATGTGCTGATGCTCGTTAGGTATTTTATGGACGGTATTTGCGCAAACTCTCGAATTTGACTCAGGAAGCCATCGGCGATATGTCCAAGGTAGATAGATTCTGATTGCATTCGTTCCTTTATTAAGGCTGACAGCCGTGCAGACCGCCGAAGAGAAGCTGAATGCCTTCAAAACAGTAGCCGCATATAACGCGCAGCCTCTCGAGGCGACACTATTCTCCAAGCGGGTGGACCACGTCTTCAGCCTCGCCCGAAGAGAGGCGTTCATGACCGGAATCTTTTGGGGTCTGACCGGCTTGACTGGCAACCTGGCCATGTTGTGTCTCCTTGGATACGGTCGGTGCAATTCCATCCATGCAAGGAAGCCCTCATCACTGACGAGACAGGCGGTCACCTCGTTTCTAGTGGTGAGATTACGGTTGGAGACCTTACGAGCTTGTTGATGTATTCCGCGTGCGTCACTATAATCTCACCGTCATGCCCACTAATGGTTGCAGATACGTCGGTGGTTCTGTCTCTGGTCTCACAGGCTTCTTCACTGGCTTGATGAAGGGTAAGTCCGAAGCCATGTAGGGAAAATCAAGCTCAGTTGATTAGGTGTCGGCGCTGGTGCACGGGTCTTCTGGTTATTGGATCGTCCATCGGCAGTTCCTCTCGGTGTCGGCACCCATTTATCTAGATCACGCAACGGGCCAATCCGATTTGAGAATGTTCACTTTACATATCCTAGTCGAAGAGAAGTCGAGGTGCTCAAGGGAGTAGACATGGAGATTACGGTCGGTATGAGTGTTGCTCTAGTGTGAGTCAGCTATGCTCAAAGAAACGCTTTCTTTATTGACTCCGCTTAGCGGTTCCAGTGGGAGCGGGAAGAGCTCAATCCTGAGCCTTTTGAGCCGCTTCTACGATCCTACTGAGGGTCGCATCACATTCGACGGGACAGGTGAGCTTTAGCCAGTCGTAGCAAGAAGTAGACTAATAGACTGCCAGACATCCGAGAATTTACCCCTGAATCCTGGCGTGATCGAATAGGGGTTGTCTCCCAAGAACCCATTTTGTTTCAGGGAACGGTGCATGACAACATCGCTTACGGGTCACCCGACGCTACGAGGGCCGATGTGGAGGAGGCAGCGAGGGCGGCGAACTGTGACTTTATCTGGAGTCTGCCGCAGGGATTTGACACTCAAAGTGAGCCCGAGTGTTTTACACCTATCTCAAATCAATATACAGCCACTGACTAGTGAACAGTCGGTAGAGCTACTCTGAGTGGCGGACAAAAACAAAGGATATCCATCGCTAGGGCACTTGTCCGGAATCCTTCAATTCTCCTCCTTGACGAAGGTGCGGCTTTCAGCTGTCCGAATGCACGGTAAAGCTGATTGTTTCAGCCACATCTGCGCTTGACTCGACATCGGAGAATGCTGTGAGTCGTTTCTTGACGTCGAAGGATCCGGCTGATAGACGTGCAAGGTCAATCAAGCAATAGATGCTATCATCCGGGAACGAAATATAACGGTCATTCTCGCTGCGCATCGCCTGAGCTCGATTGCGAGAGCGGAGCGAGTGATCGTGCTGGAGGATGGCCGGATCAGTGAAGAGGGTCGATATGATGTTCTGGTGAGTATACTTTTTACCGACTCTCCGGCGGGCAAATCAACTAGGACCTGTTTTGCTGACGAGATTTTACGTTTCAGTCACGGCGAGAAGGGAGTCGATTCCGCACACTCATGGCGGCTCAGTTATTGGTGGAAAAGGGCTCAGTTACGGAGAAGCAGCCCACAGAAGAAGATGTCGAGGTACAAGAGGAGGAAGCGAGGCGATCATCCAACATTTCCTCATAGCATTGCATGCACCAGTTATATCATGGTATAGGTAGGGATTGTGCAAGGAGCCGGCGAGATATAGGAGATTTGAAGCGAGTTTTTGCCACTCGTCTCCACAAGAAGCCTTGATGGGTAGTCCGACCGATATTCATTTCCTACTGCTGATTCATACTGACTTTTTTGATACATACATATACAGATATTGAAATTGCTGCCTGTAACTACCCAAACAAACGTCCTGAATCACACTATGCTATACCGGCCAATTGCAGGTGTACGAACAATATTCTTGACCCTGCACTAGCCAATAATTCCTTCCATCGCCTACATACTTAATGAATCAAGAGACTAGAGTAATTTACTTGACCGCATTTCTCTCACTCGATTTGAGTGACTTCGCCCTTCTCTCCTGCATCGCTCACTGCGCGCATCCTTCCTTGACCTTGAGCCTGAGCGTCAAGTTGACGTGCGTGATAGGCTGCCGGGCGTTCTTGTTTGTAGTATTGTATAGACAGGTATGTTGCCTTTACGTATTACGTACGTCAGAGAAACTCTCCCGGTATCCCAAAAAGAAAAAAACAATTGAGAGGGGGAATAAGGAACATATGTAGAGGTAAACTTAAACTCACGATAACAGCAAAAGGAAGCATTGGCCAGGTGGAAATAGCCATGAACCTAACGTATCCTTTTGCCCAACTAGAGAAGATTAATTTCAACTCATCAGCCGAAACAAAACGATTCATGTTTCAGTTGTACGGTACGGTGCATGATTTTGGGAGTGGATGGGTTGATGGGTGAAGACTTACAATTCAGGAGTAAGTCCAACACTTGCACTTTGAGCTTGTAATACGCTCTGAGGAATAGGTACGCCGTTGATAGTAGCGCTAGCACTTAACATGCCGTGTCTTGCGACTTTGAGTACTGCTATACCAGCTGCTAGGGAGAGCAAAGTGCCGATCACGTGGAAGAGAGGATTGAGAAAGAATATCCTGCGTTGCCACAGTGGCATTGGCATTATATTCAGCGTGTGGAAGAATAAAAGGAGTGAATTGATCTGGTTGTTGTGGCGAAATAAAATAGGTGTCAAACATTGAGAGTCGGTGAAGTTGAATTCATGATAGATAATTCACGAGTTGAAGTACGGCGAATTCAAGTATGGGGATTACCGTATCATGTGCAAATCAAAAAAGCATGACAGGAAAAGAAAACAATCATAGTGTCAGATATGTCAACGTTAGGATGATAAGACTCGACTCACCAAGATTGATCCAGCTCCGACTGAAAGAGCATAACCAGGTGCATCAAGCTTTATGGAGCTCAACGAGAGCTTGACTGTGAATATATATCTATCTCAGCACACGCAGTAACAAACGGTATATCAAATTGGAAATCCAGTATCAAGGGGTATATGAAGACATATGTCCAGCATCAAGGGGTGTATGAAAGAGATATATCCAGTAACAAAGGTATATATCCAGTAACATCAGAGGTATATGTGAGAATCAAAAAAAAAAAAAGTTCACTCACCACCTTCAGCGGCGACAAGTGCTTTTGCATGATGAAAGTCTCTATTCTTCGATGCGAGGGCATTACTACATGCTGCCAAGACGATGGTGGCGAGTGCAAATGAGATGAAAAAGAGAACACTGTGAATTGCGCGAGGTACGACCATTGCTACTGTATACCTACTTGTATACTGTATCGACAGAAAAAGGATGGGACAAAGAAAATCAAGTCAGCTATTCAATCAAGAGTGAGTGCAAGTTACTTTACTCTCTTGGGGGCATACGATCATCTTTGTCTCATTATGTTGTATTCGTATGGTACACAACTGAGGTGTCTCATCGGTTAGTGAGCATACCCGGTTTGATCCCAAAGTGCCACCAAGCCACAAACCACATGATCACTTGATTTTCCACGCTTTGGCTTTTGACTTTGTCTCTCTCTCTCTTGTGATGCCCCAGGACTGAAGCACCGGGAGCGGGGCACATCGGAGCACCGAGGGAATATACACCTACTGGGTCCCGTGCAGTCTTGCGTTTCCGGTTTTTACGGACCATGGAAAAGAGTCATACAGCAATAAATCAACTGCGACTGGACTAGTACGCTTGCGGCTTTTGCTAAAAAACTTACTATATCATGCATTACATGGGATGGAGGATCGACTCATTGTACAAACCATTACGAGAAGTGTGTATCGTGAGACAACTCGATCACCATGACGGGATGATGCAGTTATTCGGTAACTATGCCAATAATGGTTGCCGGATACCTACTCTACAGTCCTGTCTTTACCTCATCTCGATTGGGTTGTGTGTCTCTCAAGCATACCTGACGTGTGACGTGTGATACATTTCCTGCAAGGTCAAGGAAGGCACATGAGGTAAATCTTATTATTCGAGGAAACAGAAAACCAAAATACGAAAAGTACTACTGTATAATGACTACCGAACTACGGTACGTGAAAGAGCCACTACGAACAAAGACGTCTAGACGACAGTCTCGCTACTAGTCTTTTCAGGCCAATCGCTCGTCGCGCCGCCCTCGACTTGACCCGCTCCATTTTCAACAGGAGTATCAGTGTGTGAGGTTGACTGTGGTCTCGATTCTGTGAATGCAAAGAAGCTAGCCTAGTACTCATCAGAGTCGTCTAAAACGGCGAACAGAGAAAGTTGCTGAGGGGTTATAATCGTGTAAACGTACGACTAGAGCAAATGGAAGAAGAGGCCAAGGAGCGATCGCCATGAAGCGCACATAGCTCCTATCCCAACTGAGAATAAGGGGTTAGTACTAATCTTTTACTGCTTACTTATTACTGGGTAGGGTAGGCTGGGTAAATGGGAAGCATCGACGACTTACTATCTGAGAGAAAGCCCAAGACTAGCTGCCTGCTCCTGGATGACATCCTTCGGTAAAGCAAATCCATGCAGACTAGCAAAAATCGCCAAATGCCCTGTTCGAGCTTGTCTGAGAACAGTGATTGCTGATCCGAACACGAGCAGAGTACCGACCAGTAAGATTATCGGAAGGAGAACCAGTGCACCCTTGAGTTGTTTCTTGGGGCATATTATTTGACTGATCAATAGCAGAAGAGAGAAACCCTACAGTAGCAATGTCATCATACGTTACGATACAGTATACAATAATATGATATCTGGACTGAAGAACTTACAGCTACAATTCCTGCACCAGCCGCGAGTGCATAAGAAGGATCATCGAGGTCTGACGACGACAAGTGTAGATCAACTACGAAACAGTAGGTCTGTTAGCTGAACAGACACACGCTCGACCTCGGATTGAGGGAAGTAGAGAAGAAGCTAACCACCTAATCCAGCAGCTAGGTTTTCAGCTTGTTTGAAATCGTGGTTACGCTTCACGAGCGAGTTGATACAAGCCGCGAAAGACACGATGCCAAGCGCAAACGAGAGAAAGTAAGTAATCAGTTGGACGTATTGCGGCATTGCTTTCAAGTAGCTTGTCGTCAAACTGAAGTCGAGTAGACAAATGGAAAGACGAGGAATGAAAGAAGAAAGAAAGAAAGCAAGAGGAAAGAGCCACAGAATGATCTCGTGCCATTGCTTGTTCATAGATCCATGTCTCTTACGAGAATTCATTGTTTCAGTCGCGATCAGAACGTTCACCGTCAGAATCACACATGGTTTCGGTTTCAAGAGACACACTTTTCAATAAGGCTGGTATTAGGTCGGTCTTTAGTTTGTCCGTGCGTTGATGACGGACATGCTGACAGGCTTGTTTGGTGTATCATCTTTCTACAGTAGTTGGGCAAAGTGACATACACTTTCAAGATACGAAGCAGTGTACTCGGTCGCATACTGAATGCACCTATTTACTTGCTTGGTAGTACATCTAGATACACAAGATACTGTACAACCATTGTTGACAATGTCGTTCGAAGATATGCGAGTAGTCTACTGTCCCTTGATTGCACACTCCTCTCCTGCAGACCAAGACCCGCTATTCTCCATCAACCCCGGTCGATTTTGATCCCCTTCTCGGGCTCCCACTTTCCCACTTATCCCACCCACCTCTCCTTAGCCACGCCTCCCTGATCTCATTCTCCAGACGCAATCTCCCTTCTTTATCCTGTCCCCTGAACCGCTCTTCCAGCACTCTCCTAGTCCGCTTCATACTCTCCCTATCTACAGCCTCTGCACGTAACCGGGCGAACTGAGCTTCAGAAAACGCTACCGCATCTCCAGATGTATGTCGAACGACGTGATGAACGACTTCTAGTGGGAGGTCTAGTAATGGGAATGTAGGATCTGGCGAGGTATAGCTAGAGCTCGACGATGACGTGCTGCCAACTGACGAGAGAACGCGTTGAGCCGTTTCGTCCGCAGTGAGAGAACGGGCATTGAGGATGATACGTGCTGGAGCAATAGCACGTTGAGCTGCTCGTCGGATACGTCGAGTATATAGTCTATTCCTCTCGAGCAGTATAGGTAATCTACCGAGTTGTTCTCCTAGTGCGCGTTCTTCTGCATGTCGTATCTCGGCAGGTAAGGGCATCGGAGATACTTCATCCTCATCTACCGCTCGTCGAGTGTCGTTAGCGAATACGCCTAATTGACGAAGACCAAAATGAGACTCTTCAATCGCATCGATGATTTGTGCGACACCGACAGCACCGAGGCAGTTCCCATTCAGCTCGAGACGCTCCAAGTATCGCGAACGAGAGGAGCGGAGGAATGACGATATAGCGCCTGCGACTGTTTCAGGGAGATCACAGGTGGATAGATGCAGTTGGCGAAGACGTGGGGCATCGAGTAGGGAGAAAAATGCACAGACGGACGATGGGACAAGTGAGCGCGTGTTGACTATTGAGAATGATTCAATGTGAGATGCGTTGATAGAGTTGACTATCGAGTCGAGATGGTCATTTAGCTGGAAGTGGTCAGCGTGAATACGACATTCTCCAGGTGCTTCTTCTCCCTTCTTCTGGCCCCGCCGTCATTGGCTACATTTGGCCCCCTCTCTTTCCTCAGACTATCTACAGTCGATTTCCATCTCCATTACTCACCTGTATATCATTCCCTCCAACCCAAATACTTCTCATTGCACCATCTTTCTTCGCATACCCAAGAACGACGTCCAACGCCTGATCTCCGATTCCATTAAACGCCAAATTAACGTCCCTTAACCCCCACATCTCCTCTCTTGGGGTGGGAGGCACCAGCCCACCCGTGGGCACAGAATACCTAGCGCGGAGAGTCGTGAGGCCTGCGAAAAGCGTTTTGATTCCTTCGTTACCTAGCAGGTTGTGGGAGATATCCAATCGGTTCACTTGGCGCGTTATATGGATGAGAATACGAAGAGCTGCAAGGGAAAGTCGTGACGTCATGGAAGAGAGAAACATAGGGAAGCGGGTATGGTGGAGTGGGACGAAATCAAGAAGGGGGAAACAGTCATCAGCTAATGGTTTAGAATGGATGAAGGAGATAGAGTGCAGCTCACCACCTTCATCCCCTACAAATCCATGATCGGGTAAATACACCAGATCTGAATTCGAGCGAAGCACCACAGCCATTGTGTCGAGAGAACCTTGTTACTCGACGGGACTAAGCCGGATAGTGAAGCAGCTGAATAGCCCTTGACAAGGTAAATACTTGTAGATGCTGAACACTTCGGTGATTTTACTCTACACGTCGCATGGTTCGGTGATCGCCGCTCAGGCTGTCAATGTGCCGTTGGGCAGTGCGATAGAAGCCAGACACAGCTCTTGTTTAAGATTACATGTCGTACGTGATCATGGTACGAGGCCAGGCCAACATATCAGAGCACATTGACCCTCCACCCAGCGAGTATGAGAAGAAACACCGACTGAATACATAGAACAAGGACGGAACCAGAATCTTATAGTCTTATAGGAAATAGGAATTCTCCGACGAAGCGTACGCGTGCGCGTGAGAGGCCGTGATGTCATCTGACCTTCTTTCTCTCTTTCCACTCTCTTACTTCCTTCCTTCTCGTCTTCTTTCTCTACTCAATCTCAAAAGACTCTCCATTACACACTCAGCACCATGAATCAGGTCAGCTACAAAAGCCATAACGACCGTCAGGTAGAAGCTGATCCAGCAGACTATCGACGAAGCCAAGACGTTGCTTGAAACGAAGGAGGGAAGAGAGGAGCTTCGTGAGTCTGAGTCATTAGCTAGACAGGATATGTAGCTGACACAAGGCTCAGAGAACAAGGTAATCTCATCACTTCAGAGGACCGTATGAAGTCTGCTTCTACTTGATCACATCCAAGCCCCCCTGCATCCGCTTGAGCTTTGATGTTTTCTGGCTACATCCTCTTCCATCCACTCCAGGACCTCTCACACTCCTTCCGGACCCATCCGGCGAGCATGAATCCCTTCTCACTCAGCAGTCCTGTCAGCCCCTGTGTTCATAGCTGACGGCTCTTAAGACCGGCATCAACCCACAATCCATCCCTTCAGGCGATCTTCCATCGTCCGATAATTCCGGCGCGCAGCCAGGCCAATTCGGCCAAGAAGGACAGTATGGTGCTGTGACTGGGAAAGGCTTTGGATTCGGCGCTGGACTCGCCAAGGACAAGGATGGGAATCCTCTTCAGGGTGAGAATGTACCGACGGCGCAGGCTGGGCCCGGCCAGAGCAATTATGAAGGTTACGAGGCTCATGACAGTGCGTATCTCAGGTTGATCCCCCCTTTCATTTGCGACTGTCACCACCCTCCCTTTGAGAGACAAGCGACCAAAGGGGTTCTTCCCTTGTTTCCATCACCTTCCCGCACTGTTGTTCCCAATCCTTCATTTTCGCTTCCTCCCTTTCCTTCTCGTTCTTGATTTTCTCTCTTCTACAGCCCGGGTATAGATCCGCATGCAATATCTTTGAACACACCCATAAGACAGAATGTCATACTGACCTTAAACTCTTCGCTAGCTACCGCGTCCGGAGGGTACGGCAAGAACAATCAGGGAGATCCTTTCTCCCGCGCAAACCAGATGAATGCGGATAAGGGTAAACCAATCGATGTGGATGATGACAGCAGCGATGAAGGGCATGGCTACAAAACAGGCACCAGCACGCCCGGATACCGACAGGAAGGTGGTGAGTGGTTGAGCGAGAATGTAGAGGCGTAGACTGATTCGCATAGATGTTGATGCTGAAGCGGCAGAGAATCGAATGAGGAATGCGTGAGTACCAGTCGTTAATTCGACAGCATACACAAGCGCATTTTTGTATGGGACGTTGGAACATGCTGACATTGCTGTAGGAACCTAAACACGTACGGTCAACAGGCAGATGACAGAGGCGCCAAGGGCAACGACTACAATGAAGCGATTTGAGGTGTACTTTGGGCTTGCCATGGTATTTAATGAGGCGGTGTATCCAGGTAGAAGTACATGTATAGTCATGCATTGGGTACATGCACCGTACATGGGTGAACAGAAGGCTGGTTTTGTCCAAGAAGGATACAGCCTGTTTGGTTCCGCTGCCAGCCCGTTCGTGCAACTGGCTGGTTACTTTGTTCCTTGTAGTTATTCCTCACAGTTCCCTTGGTCAGTAGTCTGTGGTCCAGATGCTGCAATAACGGTACAAGATGCTTCCCGAACCGGGCGCAGCGCATTTCGTCCCGTCCTTACTGGCGCACATCAGCGAGACGAGCGGCTGGAAACCTGATGCCGCTCTCTTCTCGACGATCCTTCTGGCGCTGGTAGTACGGAACGGAGGGATCATCATTGATGTTCTTCCTGCCAAGGGACAGGGGCAACAGAAGGCTAAGAGTATGTTAGGTAAGGGAGATGGTAGTCATGGCGAGATTGAGAGGGTAGCACGGTGTGTCAAAGCGGTTCGTAGTCTTTTGTCTATTGTTTTGTTGTGTGCTGATATCCGTGTGAATGGTAGACTTATCAAACTCTTTTCGGACTTGAAACGACTTATACTCATTTGGAGCCGACCTCTCAACCGTCAGACGTGGTCAACGCCTTTCTACCTCCAACAAGCTCTCCTAAATCGCCTTTAAACCGTGATGATGGAGATATACTACGAACCAGTCGAACGCCTTCTGCAGCCTCATCATCACGATACATATCCGCCCTCTCCACCCCTTCATCAGAAACATACTTCACCCATCTTCGGCCTCGTTCCTCTAATATATTTCCATCTCCACTCCTTCCAGCTGGCGCTATCGTCGAATCTCCAGATCAAGTCGAGTATGAAAAACCAACGGACGAAGTACTGGTTGTCAGTGGGTTGGAGAAGTGCGAGAGTCCAGTATGGATAAAACTTGTGGACGTACTTCTGAAACGTCGAGTGGAGACTAGGGATGGGAGGGAAAAGGAGCTGGGAGATGGGTTTACGTTGGTTTGGATAAGAGAAGCAGGATCTGAATCACCTAGTTGGCTAGTGAGTTGCCAGTCACAGTGGACAATGCGTGTTTATTGATATATATATCTTGCTTCGTAGATCGATCAATTCGCTGCTCATACTCACGTTTACGCCTCGGATATCCATCATCCGCCGTCTTATCCCTCATCACTTGGGCTGATCCCTTCTGAAGTAGGTCCACATCACTTCCACTTGCCTGGTGTATCTCTACCCCCACTAGGCTACCGGAGTGAGTCTATACACTACGCTGACGGGGTGCGAAATACAACAGTACATGGCCAACCTGCACTCCCTACTACCATACGTGCACATCCACCCACCACTGGCAGTACACATATCCAATGTGCTGTCTGCGCTTTCCAACCACCCTCGACTACACACGACCTTGACTGGGCGGGCCGTACGACTATTCCCTTACTTCGTCCGTGCTCACAGGCTATTATCTTCTGCATTCAGTCTCCCGCCTTCATGGGAAACAGCATTGGCAATCCAGCAGTCACTGGTAGATGGTCAACTACCTCCCAAAGGATTCGAGGACGGCAAGTACGGCGTGGGCGGGGGGAAAGGCGGAGTAGATACTTGGGCGAGATCAGCTGGTGAAGAGCCATCCTTGAGCGACCTCGCTGCAGATGTAGGAGAATCAGAGACATGGCAGGGTGATGGTGGATTGTATGCTATGCCAGGCAATGTCGAAGGTGTTTGGGAAACGGCACTGAGACATCGAGTGAGGTGGAGACCCGAAAGAGCAGAGGTCATGTGGAGGTTGAAAGGCGGTGCCGAGCAGGGTGGGGATGGTGACAAGGTCGTCAGTGCCAAGAGGAAGAGGAGGCAGGTGGAAGAGGTTCTGGATTTTATCATCACACATGTTTGAGCAGGTTCTGGATCTTATCAATACACACGTTTGGGCCATTGCATCTCTATAGTGAACGAGTCATTGATTGTTGTTTGTGTTTGTATGCATGCGCAAGTCGACTGTCCTGTTTCTGGTTTCTAATGTTCGGGACATGATAATGATACACAAATAGAATGCAGTCTAGATGAGCCATCCGAGGTACCTTACCCTCCCATTCGTGGGCATTGCAACGGTCGATTTCTTGTTCGTCTTGTCAGTCTGGACCTTGTCCTCCTCAACTCCATTCCCACTTTCATGCTTGTTGGGCTCAGTTTTGAAAACAGCCTGACCTTTACCTGCTGCATCTGGCCATTGGACGATAAAGACATCCACGAATGGTTTGAGGATTTTGCCGGAAAGTGATAATGATGTGACTCTGGCGAATGATTCAACGTAGATGATTCTCGTGTATGAGAGACCGATGATCTGTTTATGCGGAATTGAAATGTCAGTTGAATAATCGTTGAGGTTACGGAGGATGTAGTATAGCAAATGTTCATAGCTTCAGAATGGGAATATCAGTTGTAGGGGGAAGTTGTCAATAGTGCGAATAATCGCGAATGTGAGATTAGGATGAGAGTCAAGTCAATGGCACTGACCCTTCTTATCCAAGCAACAGCAACCAGGACGACGCAGGTTCCAGGTCCATTAATGAGCAACACCTCCACCCAAGGTCTACTGGGATCTTTCAAAAGCGGTCTGAGAAACGTATACCACAAGGCAACTCTGAGCGTCTTGAGACCTGATTGGAATGTCGATAATTTTCCTTGGCCTACTTTTCTTGCTCGTGGAAGAGACAGATGATGTATGTTCTGAGAAAGTCGGTTAGTTATTCACTTTGATCTCAAGTCGATATCATGTAAAAGAATACGATGGAGAATTCAGACTTGGACTTACATTTGGATCACCAGTCTGTCTTGATTCAAACGCAGATACCAATCGAAGAGACATATCGTCACCTCTACAATGCACGTATGTCCTAGGCGTATACCTAGTCATGTCCAAAGTAGATATCAAAGCTATCATCTCGGCTGTATGTCCACCTGTGCAGTATATCAGCTGACGAATCTATCACCCAAGAGTCAAGGTCCGATGCCCAATTATAACGTTCCCCTCTCCCACACTAAATGGTCTACCAAGAAAAGAGAGACTAAGAGGCGGACAGAAGATGACTTCATTGAGAAACCGACGTATAATAGGTCCTCTGAGAGAATATGGGTAATGGATAATGAGTCCTCTCAGAGATTATGGGTTATGAATAATGGATCCTCTGAGAGACTATGTTTAGTGTATAATGGGTCTTCTCAGAGACTATGGGTAATGGGACCTCTCAGAGACTATGGGAAATGTGTTATGGATCCTCTCACGTAAATCCGGAAAAGTTCAAGGAGAGACGAATTCAAGTCAAGAAAGGACATACCGGACCCAAGAAACACGCCCAACGAACATGTCTCGTTCTCTTTCCGCCTAGGACTCGGAGCAGCAGAGTGCGCAGGAAGGACGAGGTAGATCCGTAATGCCAGTAATAGAGGTAAAGACCCGATCGATATCAACAGTAATGCAATGTCCATGTCGAGGGGACTCTCGAAGCGTATGTATACGGACCAAGGTAAGCAAGATCGCGAGATCAGCGAAATGCTATGTGTTCATCGTTTGTCAATGTAGTCGATGCTGCTGATACAAGCGAAACGTAGACGCAGTGAGCCGGTAGTGAGCCGGTAGCCCGAGTTATTCGCCGATCTTTATTGATCACCATTGCAATCAATGCACGCACTCGATACGTTAAGATCCATGCATGAATGTGGTCTATGCGTCTATATAGTATACAACACCACTCATCTTGCGTCGCCGTTAAACCCAGAATACCACTCTTCCCACGCTGCCAACACACCACCCATTTCACGTCGCCATGACAGCTGCAAGCCTGACGTTGTGGTTTTCCATATTGGGATGGGACGACTGTGCGGATACCTCGCAGGTGACACTGCAGGTTTGCATCAGCTTTTAATCTTGGAATGAAACCACTGCCATGACATACTAATGATTTCCCGGTGTCACCTTCTCGTCAATATATGCCACACTGCGTCTTATCAGCCCCACAACAGTATGTGTTTAGCTCTGACATCGAACTCACACTGCAACATTGATCTCCTTGTCCCAGTATCCTGGCAAGTTGACCGCTCCCCTCTCATTATCGTCTACCCAACACAACATGTCTCCCAACTCGTAATGCTGGCTTCTGAAATAATAGACCGCAACTCTTCCTTCATTGACTTTGATATCCACTCGGATCCTTGCTCCGACAGTCTTTGAAACCCAATACCGTTTCTCGTTATCCCACACGTATTGTTCCCATCCTTCTGCCGAAGCGGGCTTGAGCGGGTTATCGACATAGTTCGCATCGGCGCAGAATGGTTTAGGTTGAGGTAAACCTAGGACATGCCGTGCAGAAGTTGGATCTGGTTTACCGGGATCAACCACATCGCTCAGTGGTAGGAACATCGCAACTGGAGGAACACGATAAGGTGTTTCAGGCAGAGCAAAGTGCCTTGCTTCCTCTGCCATTGAAGCCAGTGGGATGGGGTCGAAAGAAGCTTCCCAACCATCGGGGGGAGAAGTCGGATCGTTATGTTGAACGTAATTGACTTCGAATGGGAATGGAATAGACACTAGTGAGTTTGATGCTTTCTCTGTCGCCATTGTTTCTTCTAGTGGTGGGATGGCTGGCATGCCGTATCGAGATAACAGGCATAATTCCGATTCGAGGTAGGATATCAGCAAGTCGGACAAGACACGCTGTGGTCTGTTAGTCCCACGATACTACGAGCAAAAGATAAGGCAACTGACATGACCACGAGCGTTAGGATGGAGATGGTCTATTTGATAGAACGCCTTTGCTGTCGATTCAGGATATCGCAGATAGTGGTTGAAGATAATCCTCTTCATACTACGACACCCTCTCATTAGCAGGTTCACACTTGACGCAGTCCAACGTCGACTCACCTGACATATGGGATATCATAGTAATGAGCAATAGGCAGATGGACCCATTGAGGATCTCCGTAGCCTTGGTCCTGAGCAACGAGTGGTGCCCACATTCCCAGTATGACAACAGCAGGCTGGGATTTAAATTCAAGTAAGACTCGCAGGAGCTGATCGAAGAACGAAGCGTAGATCGTATCTGTTTGATCGTTGACATCGAATTCAAGTATAATGAGGTCCACGTCGTTGGCGATGTGATGGGCTCCACAGAAGGCATAGTAGCTCGAGTCCATCCCCCCGATCGCTCCATTCCATACCTGGTGTTCGCTCTTTGAGGAAGATTCGGATTAGCATTGACAGAGGGCGTCAAGGATACTGAGGAGGTTTGGTGATGATATACCGGGAAGACGAAGGGAGGATGGACTTACACCTGGGAATGTCTGATTGAGCCAATCCTTGAACAAACTCGTGTAACAACCAGGACCGGCTGGGTCACCTCTAGGATGCTCTACACTTGGATGTACGCCTCTACAAGCCGACACACTTCCTCCAAGTACGCCTACTTTCAAACTATGCCCTTCTCTAGCTTTTTGTAGAACTTTGCGAACTCTCGCTCCCGTGCCCTTGACGAGTTGACTACTCCTCAATCCCTCCTGATTATACACCCTACACAACCTCTCTCCAGCTACAGATTCACCACACGTACATTCGAAAGGCCCAGCATCGGAATGTCCGAAGATGTGTGAATTAGAGCCTGTGGTATCGATTCGTACTTTGGGTAAGGCCGGTAAACTAGGATAATGAGGGTGTATGAGGGCGTATAGGAATAGAAGGAAAAAGGGAGTCGATAATGCTATTAATGGTTTCCACCATTTCTTCAATGCGAGGTAGAGACCTGGAAAACGACGACGTAGGGTTGGAGTGGAATGTCTTCGTCTCGCAGGTTCAAATGAAGGTGGTGAAGTATCATCGTTATCCGATGAGAGTAAAGGTTGTGATAGTGTTGAGTTGTCGGCGGAAGAAGGTGGATATCCCGACATTTCGTGAGGCTGATCGTGTACGATGCGATCTCGCTTGGTCATGATCTGACTACTCTTCTCGGGACATATACCGAGTAGAGATCATGTACGAGTACGCTCGATAATTCAACCGAGTGGTAAATCATCGACTTGGGTAGATGGGATACATTCGCAAGAGCGGGATCATGACAAGTCAAAATCAAGTACGACGCGTGTGGAAATAATAATATCTCTGGGACAACCTCTAGAGTCCGTATCCTTATCAAGGTGTTTGTTTATAGTACGAGTATATCGAACTACCGGTGTCAACCACTAGCTCGTTTGGTATGGCTCGTTAATTGAACAAGATGAAACAAGTGCTTTTAACCTGTGAGTTTGAGAGATTGTATTATCCCGACCAAAAGGGCAGAATGGCGAAACCCGTTCTCGAGGGCCTAATTGGGTGGCTTAAGGGATTCAGAACGATATCCTGACCAGTGTTACTCAAGCGACTACTGTTTCCGTTTATAGCACGACTAGTCCAGTATAATCAGATTCATGACTCTGTGCTGATGATAAACAAAAGAAACCCCAAACAGCGTCATATCCTCCTTTCTTAGACGCAGGTGATAAATGCAATTGCAGATGGACACCTCATCTTCCCTTTCGTTTGGGATTGATTACCAGCCACCCGAGGGGTCCTGCGCAGCTTGGGCGGGGTCGGCGTTCCAGTCGGCTCCAGTTGCGGGTTCAGCGGACCAGTCGAGTGCTAAAGCGTATATCAGCACTCATGACCTTGTAATTATTGTAATGGTCTGGCTCACCCTGGTCGGTAGGCTGAGCAGCGAAGACTGCATCGGCAGTGTTTCCAGCATCCCACTCGCCGGCGAGGTTGGCAGCGGCCTCGGTGGCGGCAGCGGCGGCATCACCACCCTCAGCAGCAGCGGCCTCGGCGGCCTTCTCAGCTGCCTCACGCTCAATCTCCTCCGGGTCACGGTAGAAGAACAAGTCGGGAAGAGTCTCCCAGCCAGATGGGCCGGTAGGGCCTCGGGGGATGCTACCTCGGAGACGGAGGACTTCTCGGCAGAGGAGGTACCACATCAAACCGACAGAGTGACGGGATTTGTTGTTGGTAGGGATGGCAACGTCGACGAATTTGAGCGAGGCATCGGTGTCGCAGAATGCAATAACACTAAGCAGGTCAGAGGGAGCTCCTTTGTTATTTGATGGCACAAGAATCAGAAGAGCAGAGTCCAACAAAGCGCCAGCACGTCATTATCTCCACTGGAACTTTCCCTTGCTCCCGCATCTCTGCCTATTGCATCCCTGGTAATCTCTTACTCGTATATCCTTCGCTCTTCATGACGCCACACTTCAGGCTGGATCAAGATACTCACGGGATGTTCACGTAGGCAGCCTCACGGATGGCCTGGTGGTCGACCCTGGGGTCGGTAACGATGATGACTCGAGGCTCCTTGAACGACTTGGTGATGTAGTTGGTGAAGTTACCGGGGGTGAATCGGCCAGCAATGGGCTGGGCTCCGGTCAAAGCAGCGTACTTGAGCACAGCTCGGTGTCCGTAAGGTCGAGCCGAGATGACACAGACATCGTTAGGGTTGTCGATGGTTGCGAGGATTCGGGCAGCGAACACGAGTTTCTCCCAGGTCTTGCCAACGTTGATAACGTGGATACCATCGGCACGACGCTTGTAGACGTATGGCTCCATGGTCTTGTCGCAGTTCTTGGTACCGAGGTGACATTGGGCAGCGAGGAGGAGCTGAATGTCCTCTTCAGTTGCCTGAAGGGAGGCGGGGAGCTTGTCGGACGACATGTTGTTGATGAGTTTAGTTCGGTGAGGGTTGTTGAAGGTTTTTATAAAGGCGAGGCGGCTTGCGTACTTGGAAAAAAGTCCTTGTTGAAAGTCTCAATCTAAGAATCAAAGTCAGCGAGGATTGGGAGGAAACGAGACGGCGGGGTGAGAGTGATAGCAGCGCGGAAGAAGTAGACCTCCAACGTACCAAGGATCAGATGTTCCTGTCTGCTGCAAACCAAAGCAGAACTTTTAATCAAGATGACTACAAAGCACCAAGATGATTTGTGCCCAAGTATCCCGTACGGTGAGGACTCGGACCTCGTGGCGAAGGAGAAGGAGGTGTGGCGGTTTCTCTGGTCGGAGTTAAGCCACGCCGCTGTCGGACATAAGGCGCCTCGTTGGGGATGCAAGCGGGACTAGCGGAAGCAAAAGATGCCCTAAGGGCTAGGACGGTTTAAATTTCATGTTAGTGCCCCCGTGCCTGGCTGCTCCCCTTTTGCCGAGTCGCCACCCGCCTGGGCGTCTGACCGCCTCCCATGTGAATGTCTGCATACTCTCCCCACCCCATCGCCACCACCTCCCGCTCCCTTTCTACACTTTATCACCTGCTCTTCTTAATCTCCACGCACAATCATCTCTCCTACGACACGGACTTCCATTCGTGAAAATCGTACACGACCTTACGCTAGTACAACGCTCTTAGTCTAGGTGGACCCCCCAAAAAGACCAACAACCCCCGGCAAGCGGACGTTTGCCGCCGGTTCCAAGTTGGTGCGGAAGTTTAGGCTAGGAGGACCCAAGTTGTGAGTCTGTCATGATTTCTTGTCTTCCCCTTTGCACCAGCTCAAGCCTATCCTACAGGACCATCCTGTCTCGAAAGAGACGGAAACGAAAGAAACAACATCAACGGCTTCAAATCCCTGATAAAAACGACGGGCCAAGCCGCTTGATTGGCTCTCCCTCTGATACAAGCTTCACAATCACCACTCAGCTATCCAAAAGACTGCACAAAGTCGATAACGCCCACTTGATACCACCAGTCTTATCCCCCCCATACAACAGTTCCACAAAATGTCACCCATCTCATTCGAAAACCCATCAAAATGCCTCGTCGCCGCCATTGCGGCGTCGTGGTCTTGAGTCTCGCCACTCGACACGAGACATCTATCGGTATACAACACTTTACACGGTTCATTGGCATTATACCCCTTGGGTTATTGGATTATTCGACCTGCTTACATTTTTGTTCTGGCGATTCTCTTTCGCTTCATCTACACCTTGCTTTACACGGGAAGAAAGGCTTGATACAAGGTGTTCCCGGCTTTATCTCTGAAAAGTCCACTCTCCTCGTATCAAATCGTTCAACAGTCCCACACACCTCTTTTGTCTCCTTGTCATAGCCTAACAGCATCGACATCCTTTCATCTTCTTTTACCGACCCCGCTTGACTCGCCACCGCGTGAAACACAGCGTGAAAGGAACTTTGCATCGCCTAGGCCTTGTGCATTATTTATCTCTTACTTTTGCCACTTCACCTCACTCTTCCACTCAATCTCACGTCTCTGTTCCTTCTGCCACAATCCCATCAGTAACCGCTATCGATCTACCAGCCATTCACGGACTGTGAATACCACAAAAGGCGCGAAGAAAACGGCAACAATCCCGATTCTCTGTCCTACCTGTTTGCCGCACTTCTTCGCCATCCTCCCCAATCCACCCGCCACTCCCAACCCCTAGTCACACTTCATCAGTGACTCTTGATTTCCAAGATGTCTCGAGCTGCTGCAGCTACCCCGCCGCAACCGTACTTTCCACACCGCACGTCGACCCCGACCATGCGCCACGCTGCACCCGTACAGGTCACCGTGGCACACATGGCCAATCGAGCTCAGCCTCATCAGCCCAAGGAAAAGCGCAAGTTCAAGAATTTGCCGACATCTGCTTCGTCTCTCAAGGCTTTCCGGAAGTCTTCATCTTCTGCGACTGCTCGGACTTCGCCACCAGAGGCCTCGCCACTCGGTTTGTCATTTGAGGATGTGTCGCTTCCTCTCAAGGAATCTCCTGCCCAGATGTCGTCGGGACAGCTGAACAACGATCTCGTCGTAACCGCTGCACTCGATGGCCAGCAGTTGCATGCCTCAGTATCGAATGGAGATGAGTTACGTCAGTCGACCCCGACGCCTTCCATGTCTGTGTCGTCGGGGTCGACATCCTTTGTCAACACTCCACTCCCAACCCCGGGCTCATCGCGCGCTCCTTCACTGCAGGAACCGATTGATATGCTCATCGATCTTCCTTCATCGGATCGCGAATCCGGCTTGGGTCTGTCAATCGAACAGCAACCGACTTCCGTGATTGTGGCACCCACCCCCCGATCGTCATGGGTCCCTAGTCTTGGCAAAATGGCCAAGGCTATGGTGGGGTCGACTGGGTTTCCCTTCCTTGAGAAGAAGTCCAAGGCGACACCTCTAGCTACTGCTCCTCTCGTCGCGTCTCCACTACCAATTGCCGAGCAAGTCCCATGTGCGCCGCCTATCGCGTCATGGTCTCCATCACGCGATCGCATTCCGGATTACTTCAACCCCGATGTCTCTATCCCTAGGCCTACCGAAGAAGAATTGCAGTTGTTGTCTCCTGAAGAGGCAGTAACTCGCAGGAGGGAATGGGCAGAGGCCCATGTTTGGCGCTTCCAAGAATGCGCGAGGTTGTGCAGCCAGTGGCCTCAATCAGGGTACAATGTCATGAAATTCGGGCCATATGGTAAGCTGCCTGTCTCCCTAGTCCGTCCCTCGCTAAACCCTCCAGGCTCAAAGGTCTTTTACGAACCGCAAAGCTACTCGAACCCCCAATACGTCACTTCCGTCATGTCGCGTCAAGCGGAACTTGAGCGGGCCATGTGCTTGACGGGCGCGACCTTCTTTCCGAGCGACGTCGGATCTCGCAGCTCCTCAGATGACGCCAGCACTCATTCATCGTCTTCGTCGTATCACTCTTCGGCGTCTTCTCTTGGCACGTCAGTGGAGCCGAGCACGACTGATTTGACCGATAAGACGGCGCAAGACATCTCTGCTGCGATGGCTTCACCTCTGCTTTCTACGGCTCCCTTGCCGTCTTCTGTGCAGCCGTTGCCAAAGTCAATTCGAGGAGTCAAGAGCTTGACCGAACTTGATGCGTTTGCCAGCTCGATGGAGATCAACTCCACTAAAGACGACAACGCGATGGATATCGACTCATTTGATGCAATCTCTATCGCTGGAACGGATACTTCAACTGAAGGTCTCAAGCCACTTGGGCCTACCCGTCCTAATCGGGCTCAGAGTTGCGGAGCGAAGCGATCTCTCAATGTTGCTGGTGTGGAAGAGGAGAAGAGGCGCAAGGTCGACGAGGCGTCTGTTGTTCAAGAGGGTCTCGATACTGGCGTGATTGTGCCTCCTTACAGCCAGATGCCACGACAACAGATCTCTATGTCAACCCCGAACTTGAATTCAGCGCCAACTGGCTCTGACCAAGCGGCAGTCTTTGGGCATGTGGTAAAGACTTCTTCTACTCACCCTATCATCATCTCGCCGTTCTTTCCTAGCGAGCTCCTCCCGTTACTCTCGCAACATTTGATCGTCCCTCCCGCTTCTCCAGTGACGGGTCGAAACTGTCTCAAGTCGACAATCGATGTGCCGGCGATGCTTCTTTCGTATGCTCCTCCACCAGGCTCCTCGTCTGCTCAGTCTTCTCTGTACATGCCCACGCCTGTTCCGTCTCCTGCAGCGAGCGGAAGAAGCCTCTTTGCATCTCAACAAGCATCGCCTCCGCGAGAGCGCATCGCGGGGAATTTGCTGTTGAGCTCGTGTCCGGGGAAACGACTGAGGATGGAAGGGCCGGTCAAGGGCCGGGGTCCGGTATGTCGAGATCTGAAGACGGATCTGGCGAGGATCAAGGGTGAAGGTGTGGGTGCAGTTGTCTGGTGAGTCTTGCTTCTCTTATTATGGTCCAATTGTTGACGTGATTTCCTCTTTTTCTCTTTCTTCTCACTCGATGCATGTACATGCTTTCCCTTTACTGATGTCTTGTCTTCCACGTTCCAGCTGCCTGGATGACGCTGAACTTGCTCTCCTCGGCGTACCCTGGGATATGTACCGTGAGGTTGCATCTGAGATCGGTCTCGATATCGTCCGGTGAATTCTTTTCCTCTCTTTCCCCGTTCGACATTGAGGCTTACCGATTGTTTCCCGCTCTTCTTCATGTCTGGATCATATGGTGCTACTTGTGCTTGCTTGCGATCCTCTTCTCATCACTATACCCCTATACTTCATCTCCTCGCAGCCTCCCCATGCCGGATGGTTTCACACCGGTCTCTCTGTCACTGTTCGATTCTCAAGTCGACCTGCTCATCTCCCGGTACTCTCTGCAAGGCACAGATATCCTCGTGCACTGCCGAGGTGGGATAGGTCGTGCAGGTCTCACAGCCTGCGCATGGGCCATCAAGATGGGTTTCGTACCTCCTCATCCATCGCTCGCTATCGTCGCCGACGCCGCTGGTCAGGGTGCCGTTCTCCCTGCTGAACTCGAACATCAGATCGTCATGTCCATTGTCGAAAGGGCAATCGCGATGATTCGATCCAGAAGGGGATTGAAGGCTATCGAGAGCTTTGAGCAGGTACAATTCCTTGCAAGTTACATCAAGTGGTTGAGAGTGAATACCAGGGCGATCTGAAGCTGAGAGATACAAGATACGTACTGTATTTGGTTGTACTTTTGGTCACCTCCTTTTTTCTTCAGCTTTGTAATGCCTTTCCCCCATACCCCAAACCTCAAACTCTGTGGACTTTGGACTCTTGTTTTTCCCTTACCCTATCTCATATATCCTCATCTTGTCATTGTCGCTAAAAAGTTGTCCCAGCATTATAAATGCCCCCTATCATGTTCAATCTATCTCAAAGCTATTTTGAAGGGAAATTCCAAAACCAACCGAATGCATTGTGTTATTTCAAATGCAGACTTTGCAGAGAAGGCAATCATTCTTCTTGAATGTTAGGGTTATAATACTGTTACATGATTTTGTTACATTCTATGAAATCTAGAGTCTCGCTGTCCGAACACCAGATGGGTTTGAAGGGTGGAAGGGTATAAGTAATGTTGCTATACACAGCCGAAGCGCTCTAAGAAGATCAGCTACAGATTTTACTTAAGGGCATAGTAGCTGACGAAGGCGTAAATGATGCGCGAAATACCAGGGCGAGTGAAGACGTTGGGTCTGTTCCAGTATCAGCTGACATAGTGGCAAACGATGGACGAGCTGACTAGATACTATCCCCAAGCTTGGGTGTTGCTATTTGTTGGAGATGTATCAGCGGTTTTCTCACACGGGCTGAGGCATGGAGGCTTGGACAGACCTGCACGGGTCATGTCAGCTCAAGTAACGAGGGGATGAGCTCAGCTGGCTTTACCTGTAATTGACGATAAGGTGACCTTCTGTGCCGAAGCACTGTGCATGGTCAGTCTCAAACTATACAGGCGTCGACCGATTATATGAAGGGCATGACGTCGAGCCTGACTCTACTCACTTTATATAAATTGCCCACGGTATCATCAGGAGCAGGCGCAAAAGCGGCATTTATATATGTAAACTAGGCGAATGATGAGCTCTTGTAGCTCTCTCTCTCTCTTTTTTCTGTTTTGCTGTAGGGGAAGTCATAGCTCACCAAAGGATCACCAGGCTTAAGACCTAATTGTGATCGTAAAAACACGATGACAGCTTGGAATTTGTTTCCTGCTGTCACTTTGAAGACGTTGGTCTTCATGATGGGTGCAGAGCCTATTGATTTGAATCGAACTACCACTGAGAGGAACATATGGATTAGCTGAGATTATCGCTTGTTGAGTGATGATGGGGTGAGGATGATTAGGGCGGGACGAATAGATGCACAGCACCTTCAATAACATCTAGAGTGTGGTCTTTGGCAAAGTAGATGCCAAGAGATGCAAATGGACGCGAAGGAATACCTAGACTCTCACCTTTGGAAGCATCTTTGACTTTATACTGCTCCAGCGCCTCACGTGCGGATGGCTTGAGCAACTGAGAAGTAACGAGCTGAGGTTCTACACGGCAATAAGCTACTCTGTAGATCTAACTTGTACTATCATGCATACCTGAAGCGGATCAGTGTCAGCCGTCTCATCACGAATGGAAGAACGGGGCGAGGAAGGAGGAAAGGAGAGGCGACAATAGATCGGCGCTCACTCACCTGTTGATGTACTTTGGAGTGGTGGTGAGAGAAGGTCAGGTATCGGCGCAGCTGCAGACATTGCTTGTCTGTTTGTCTTCTGCGATAGAGATGGATGAGTCCCAGAACTGAAAAGTCGCGTGTAAAAGCAAAAGACAAGGAGGATGGTCGATGCTCAAGCGGCGGCGAATCCATCCCACTCACTCATACACTCGGTTGGTTGCAGATAGCCGGCAAGGATCTTCCTCTTCCTATTCCTCTTCCCCTTCCTCTTCTTACTGTACTATTGACTCTTCGCAGCATCTCAAGAGCAATGTCAGACAATGATCCTCCTAAGCCTGGACAGGAGATTACTTCCAACCCTCTCTTTGGCGCTATTCCACCGACGGACGATACTGTGTCTTCCCCACCACCTCAACCGCTCGAATCTTCTCAACCGCCCCCATCCTCCCCACCAGCTCAATCCCTCGAACATGCTGAACATCCTCTGAATCGACCTCATCTACCAGCTCAAGCACCTCCACCACCACTACCCCTCCTCCCTGTCCCTCGTACGACGACTCAACCCCACACATCGCTCTACACGTACATCAGACGCACGACCTACCTCTTCTCCCTTGTCCTAGGCGTATCAGCCACGGTCGCATTGTTCTGGTCGGCATTCCTTCTCCCACGCTTACATTCCAGTTTCTCCGCTAGAAGAGTCATCGTAGAGCAGCAACTTGAACGTATCAAGTCGCTTGTTTCTGGCTTGAGAGATGTACGAGGTCGGTCATTATACATCCCGACCCCAAATAGAGCTGCCGAGATTGAGGGTGGAGAAATAGGCGATCCAGTCAATGGAACAACTAGTGAAAGGGACTCTATAGCTTCGCAGATCAATCAAGACACCGACGATCCCTCATCCTCGACTGCGCCTTCACCACCACCAAAGTCGGGTCTGATACCCGAGATATCAATACTATCTACTCCTCTCAAATCCCTCTCATCAGCATTAGAAGCCACATCAACAACACGTACTTCAGTCCTCACCTCGCTCGAGTCGTATACTTCTCAATTACACAGAGAAATATACCTTCGTAATCCCTCAACTGGCTCGCGTATGCCAGTAGGACTTGGCACGTTGTCGTCAAATCTCAGTAAAGAGGGCGGCGGATCTGGCTCGAGTGAGATTGTAGGTAATGCCAGAGGAGAGGAGTGGGATGCAGTAAGGAAGGACATCAGAGCTATCAAAGGTTTATTACTTGGAAGAAGAAGTTTCACACCTACATAGTCTCTCACAACAGAATCCGAACTTGGATTGATCATCTTACCCCCAAGATATGCATCATGTTGTGATCTTAGAGACTGTGATAATGACTGCTGACTCCTATTCACACCTCACGCCTCTGACCACAACCCAACAACCCGCGCTCAAGACTATCATGATTCTTCTGCAAGACTTTCCGCCAGCTAGTCCCGTTAGCGCTGAGCATCAATCGCACGTACCATCTTGGCAAACTCGTCATCCTCGTCTTCATCCCCTTCCTCCGAGCCGCCTTCTCTGGTGCTCTCAGCGACGCCGTCTGCGTCACCCTTGCCCACGGCCTCCTCGTTACCACTTCTCTCAGTACCAGCGAGTGAAGGAGCGTCCCTGTTTCTGCCCTCGTACACGAAGCGATTCGCTTCTGGAATAAAGTCATCAGGACCTGGTAGCTCTAGCAGTAAAGGTTTTCGCTTCTTCTTCTGAGGAGACTCGGACCGGCTGTTACAATCAGCGGTGATACTTAGGCTCGCTAACACAACACACTCTTCAGGAGAGGGGTCTTTGAAGCTCTCCAGAGGCAAGCTTTCCTCATCCGCGTACCGCACGCGTTTCTTGCTCGGCGTACCAGGTATTGATGACGGACTTCCCTCTCTACACAGTCTCAGCACGTTCTTGAAAGGTGAAGGTTTTAACAAGACCGCCAATGAGCGATAGAACTCACCTCGATGTTATACTTCGGCCATCCTCGGTGAAGTCAACATCGCTGCTGCCATCCAAAAAGTCGCCCAGTTCTTTATCCGCTTCGTCATCCCAAGCGAATTCGCCAAAATCAGGATCCTCTTCAGCTTCTGGCTCATCTGCTTCGGCCTCGATGTCGTCCGTAACATCCTCATCTTCTACCTCGTTTGTCGGTTGTGCAATCTTTGGAGGCGAGCGAAAAGCAGGCATTGCCAAGTAGTCACTTTCTTTCTGCCTTTTCCATAACTGTACAGAATGGAAGAACCAATCTGGCCATACGACAACGCAATTGGCTCTGCGACTGGCTCGGACTGCTTTCTCGGTTCCGTTATGGGCAGCGACCAGATGAGTCGTCGAAGGCATGAGATCAGCCTGAGGTATAGCTCCGAATGCTTCTGCCGTTGTCCAGATCTCAGAGCTGAAGAAGGTCAGTACAAAAGTGTCATTTCAAACAGAGGAAGGATAATTCACGTTTCAGGTTTGATGTGTTTGGGGATTAGGCCAGAAAAGACAATATACGTCCCCGCTAAAACTTGCTCCTTGATTTCTGGCACAATCATCTACGTCTCTAATGAGCTACAGGTCTGCAGCCGGAACCCAGGACCTACCTCAACGTCACATCTCAGTGGTAGTTTAGCTGTGTAGCCACGATTTTGCCGATGGTCATATGCGCTATAAAAATTAACATGGACCGTGCTGAGAATCTGAAGAAAAATCAGCTTAACGATCCGAGGGACCTACTGACATTCGCGACGCGCTCCAACTCGTGATCGTGTGGGTTCAACAGGGGTTTCCTTGCTCGGTGGGGCGAACCAGGAGGAGTCGTAGGTTCGGTCTTTCCGTCGTGCTCGCTAATCGGGGTCGGGTCTACGTTTTCTACATCGGCCTGGATATCTGTACTGTCGGCCGCGCCGCTCGCTTCCTCCTGTTCAAGCTGTTCCTGCATCTTGGCTAGGGGACGCGATTCGCTCACTTCGTCGAGCAACTTTGATTGTGCAAGTAGTCCTTCGGGAGATGAGCTGCTGAGAGGAGGTGTCGCGGGCGGTGGAGTAGACGCTTCGGAAGTGGCATCGCTTGGTGAAGATTGTGGTGCTCCTTGATTAGGTGAGGGGATAGGTATAGGTGCTGTCGGAGGGAGAAATGTTCCGTTGATGTCTCCAATACCGACAAAGAAGTCATCTGAATTGATCAGATTCTTCGCCTAGATGACAACGTCAAACTCACATGGGATCACCTTGACTAGGTTGGGACAATCTCCCCACACATCGGATCTGTCGTCAATAACTACTACCATGCTCTGATCGGTCGGGAACAGCCTCTTGAGCGACTTGGAGCTGAAACCTGCAAAGAATCAGTGATGATCGGCGAGGAAGATATAAAATACCACATACTGCCTGATTCATCTCGACTCAAGATCCGTCCGCCGAAGAAAGTCCCATCTGGATCGACAATATTGACAATAGCATCGGCATACGTCCGAGTACCCATCGTGTATACGTGCATCTCATACAGAGCAGACATCGCCTTCATGAATGCTCCAAGACCTGGCCTAGACAAACAGATGAGTTTCACATGCCTTGTTAGAGGACGAGCCGCTGACCGTGGTTTGGTGTAATACCAGCGGTCTGATCCGATAGGAGCTTTATTGACTGCACTTCCCGGTGGTGCTTGATAGCCTGGAGGAAGGTCGTCTGGCAGCTGAAACCTGGCGACATCCTTCAAAGCCTCCGCATTTGGATTAGGCGGCCGAGAAGGTTTTCTAGGCCGCGGTGGTGTCGAAGGAGGTGTCGTGCTACCATCTACAGGGACAGCCGGCTGCTCTTGACGTTCATCTTCTTCAATCTCTGCCATCCATTCACCGACCGTGGGGTCGACGGTGGTATGTATTATAGTCTGGTCGAGGTCGACGATAAGAGAGAGTTTACGGCTTGCTAGCAAGGTATCCCTAGTCTGGTTCTCCAGCCGCTGGGCTTCCTAAAGATCATGTCAACTTCTGTGGACGCATGATAAAGGCCCACGAAAGCTGACCTGGGTGGATACCGTCACACCCGTCGCATCGTGTGACATTTCATAGCCACCAGCATGCCGTGAAGGTCCCGCTTGACTAGGTGTCTCAACGGGGCGAGACAGGTAGTCATCTCTGCTCATCAAGTCAGAATGTCAGAGTCTGGATGCTCAAATATCACGCACTCGGTCAGATCTCGTCCACAAATCCCACACATTCCGTGCAGCTGGACCGGGTGGCTGCATGGTTGTTGTATGATGATCAGTGGCCGACTATTCGAGCTTCAGCTAAGCCCACACATGGTATGAAATATAGGCGCAACAGCTTACCTCGCATGTCTTCTCTCTACCACCTTTCCAGGAGATATATCGCCATCCCAACCTTCCACCTCTCCCTCGATAGGACTCTCGTAGACTCCAACCAGATCCCATTCCTCAATCTCCTCGTCCTCCTTCCCCCGGCCAGACGTCAGGGCCCGACGTGATTCGTCCGAAGTGAATGCATACTCCAGAAGCGAAGATCCTCTAGAGACAGTATCTCCTGCATGCGCTATGAGGCGGGTGATCTTGATAGGGAATGGAAGTGTGGTAGGAAAGGTGAGAGGGGTAGGAGGGTCGGACATCCCGAAATGGCTGACATGCGGAGAGCCCAGAAGTTGCGGAGAGGGATGTCGATTCTGGGATCACACGACCAAGCTGCCTCCAAGAGCAGAGAAGAGTAAAGACAACGGACTCTGGGATGTAGTACAATTAAAGAAAGGGTGGGAGTGTTCTGCTGGATGTAGAAAGAGTATTGTGGTCAAGAGATCAACCTCCACTCAAAACCGGTTATTTAACTGTAAAATCTTTTGATCTACATATCCAAGCATCATGAACCATCGTGATGCTGTAGACTCCGTTGACGACGTATACAAGAACATGATGGACAGTGCATACAAGCACATGCTGAATGATACATACTGCTGACTAATCACTCTCGTCCCCACTCCCATAACCACCCAACAAAGCCATGCCCGACGCAGGTGGCTTTGCGCTTTTGGTCTGTTCCGCTTGCTTCCTCGCCATCTCTGCATAGAACTTGAGGTTGTCCATCGCGTCAGCGCTAAAGATACCGTTCCCAGCCAGTTTCTTCTGTGCGCCACCATTCGACTCGGTCTCAATCTCTCTTGCCCGTTTTGCTGGACGGACGTCCTCAGGTTCGGGAGAATCTGCTTTTGAAGGTTCAATGGGGTAAAAATCCTCCTCGTCGCCATCCTCTAATGCTCGTAATGTTTGAGCAGCTTCCACCAAGCCTTCATCCAACATTCCTGAGATAGCTTTTTGTCCTACTTCTTCGATACGCTTCGCTTCTGCCACTTTTTCTTCAGGATTGGGGTCCTCTGTCGCCCATCTTGAAATACAGTCAGCCTGAAGTACAGCTTTGAAGGTCCAAGAATAGAAGCATAGGGGTGATAGAAGGACAGAGGAGCAGAACACAAGAGGAGAACATACCTAACGTTCAAGACTTCGTCCATATCCATACTCTGATTCGCCATGGCCTCTTTTGCAAAACTCGCCATCTGTTCCGTCTCATAAGTCACAAAGCCTATGCCTCGATTATACAGCAGGTTCCCTGTCAAAATCATCAGCAAAGCAGTCACTAGCAGGGCGGTGTCATGATGCTGTTACTGACATTTCACAATCTTTCCCCATTCACCAAAATGCCGCAGTAACGTCTCCTGACTCTGATGTTTATCCGGACTTTCTTGGATCTTGCCAATGTACAATGTGCGATTCGACCGATTGAAAGATCCCACACCACCCATATCATCTCGATATTCAGAGTGCTTCTCTCTTCCAAAGCAGTCTCGTGAGTGGTCAGGGTACTGAGAAGGGGGAAGTGGAAGTCGATGGAGGAAGTTGCATTCGTGACTGAAGATACTCGTTAGCTGCCAGTCGCTCAGATGAGACTCGAGCTCGAAAACACACCCGTAAGGACAACAACCACGAGCAAAGAAGAGGCAGCAGAATTTATTCCCAGTCGCATCTGCTCGTGTGTATCCTGCGTCTCTAGAAATCACACATCTCGATTGTGAGAGGGTTTTGCTACAGCGCGTCAGCTCTGCGAGCGCCATGAAGAAGGCAAATCGGCATACCTAGCCAACGCATCTTCCTTATCTCCACCTGCCCATTTGTTATACCACACATCTATTCTCGTCAGCAAATGGACCCGGCGCTTGGAAAGAGCTCGTCGCCACCATCTTGGTGAAACCGCTCAACTCACTGTACTCCTTCCCTGGTTGTGGTCCCTCAGTCTTATCAATCTCCCCAGGCTTGACTTGCTTTCTCGCGGGTCGCAGCTTGCGTTTTGTAGGTACAACAGAGTCCGACATGATGTACGTGACGGAAAGACAGTATCAACAATATGCAAGCCAATTAGTTGAACTCGGTCAGAGGGAGCATGACGTGGCAGTCTGATATCCTTATCAACCAGCGACAGCCAGTAGTGCTGGTTTCTCTCCTCAGATGTGCATACATTTCATACTTTTCTCCCTCAAATATCCATCACATACAAGTGGCGGCTATGATGATGATGATCAGGATTCTAGTAGATAAAGGGTACTGTGTAAAACTATCAGGACCCTCTTGAGAGATTACAAATACTGTTCGATCACGTGTCAGTATCCATTCGACTGCTACCGTACGCGAACTTACCAAGCTGGCGGCGAATACGATATCGCGCTTGATGAGTGCTTGTGCCTCTTCCATCTTGGTAAATAGATCCACATCACCAATGACTCTAGCTGCATCGCGGACCTCTCGACACGTCTCGTCGAGTCTCGTGATGACTCGGACGATGGTTCCCTCTGGAACATCTGTGAGCTCGGTGATTTGGGTGAAGGGCTGTGAAGTGAAGTGATCAGTATGTGTGTCTTTCCAATGATGAAGAGACACATACCATGCCTCTAGCCCATTCATACACAACTTCTACTAGTCCGACCTTGTACTTCTCTTTAAATTCATCGTATTGGATCTGAGCAAAGTTCTGTTCTCGCTCGACGTCCTCGGCGATCCGATAGATGATATCCAAGCCGCCTTTAAGTTTGGGTGGAATTACAGGCTGCGAGTCGGTCTTTTCCACAAAGACAAAGACTGAGAGCAAAGCGACAGCTTCTTCGGGAGTGTAATCGGCTAGAACGTTCTCCAAGATAAGCTCGGTCAAAATGAGCTCTGGCGCAGAGTTGATCTACGGTCGGTCAGCTGCTAGCCCTGGACTGCGCAGTGGTAGGGCAATAACTGACCTCGCAAGCAACACGGCCCTTCAACAGGACAGTAGAGCTATCATCGATGAACTTGAGCCGCTTGAGGACGTCGACACGGGATTCATAGTCCGGTAAAAGCTCCAGGTTTTGATCGGACAAGGCCAATTTGAGCTGCATCATGCTTGCCTCGATGATTTTCGTTTCATGCAATGTATCGTACTAAAACGAGTTAGCTTGGGATTACGGTGATGCTTCGTTCTGCGAGTGAGGCCACATTGAGGGGAGGAGGATGCAATCCAAACTCACATGCTCATCAAAGTGCTCGCACAGCTGACAGCCCATCTTCGCCATTCTTTCCGTCAACAAGATGCGCTGCTTCAACAACTCCTGGAACTCCAAGCCTCGCATCCTGGTCCATTGCACTTCCGGCAAATCGTCTTGCGCAGAAAGGTCCTCGTGCAGGATGGCGAGATCGTGAACAAGCTTTGCCGAAGCTTCTGGGGATTTCTTGTCAATGATTTGAGTCGCGTCCGGCTTGAGTACCCGATTGACGACAACCGATATTGTTGCGGCGTCAACGGCAACCAATTCGAAGGCCGGATTCGTGAGGGATCCTTTTGGAAGGACAGGAGGCCACCGGGGCGGTAGCTCAGCGTCGTTGCTTTCGACATCTCGAGGATTCGTATGTCTGGTGACGAGTACCAAGGCCCAGAAAGCCTTTGATGCGCCTTTGGCACCTTCCCGCACGATATTTGGGGCGTTCCTGAGAAGGACTGCGAGATTGGCAGGATATCGCTGGTGACCCGTCAGCCGCATTCAACTTCGTGTCCAAGGACTTACTGAACTGCGAAGGACAACCACTCGGCCAGGTTGGAAGCTCTTACCACCCTGGGGGTTCCAAGAAGCAGTCTTGACAAGCTCAGTGTTGACTCGAACAGCTTCTTTCGAATTGTCATAGAACGCCCCGATGTCCGTATTACAAACTGCGCAATCGACTTTCGGGAGGCGGGCTAGTTGTTTCTCCGCCTGCGATGCATTAGCAAGATTGTTCGCCTATAACTGCTGCGAGTGAGCTCACGTGTGCAATCTGCCGTTGCTGTTCCGGCGCCAGCTTCTGGGCAGCATTTTCCGAGAAGCTCCGCTTGATCATCTCCTCCACCCTCAGAGCTTCAACTCGCAGAAGATTGAGGATCATATTGTAGGTCAATCGAAACTGGGAAGCAAGACGGTTGGGCGTTCCCAACATCATCTCTTGCAATTCATTCAACTAACAATCATATTAGCTTGTTCGAGAAGGCATCACAAAGAGCGCACAGATGGAAGCTCATCTCCACTTAGGATGATAACGGTACCAGTCGTGTCTAAACCACGTCGACCGGCTCGCCCTGCCATCTGTGTGTACTCTCCAGGAAGCAGATTGCGGAAGGTGTGGCTATCGAATTTGCGAATACCAGAAAACACCACAGACTTAGCAGGCATGTTGACACCCTACGAGTATCTCGTCAGCAAATTTTCGAGGACTAGGCGCAGGAGCTGACCATTGCGAACGTCTCGGTGGCGAAAAGGACTTTCACGAGGCCTCGCGAGAACAAGATTTCCACAACCTCTGTGGAGAAGTCAGCTCAGAACGAAAGTGGAGCAAGTATGAGACTCGCCCTTTACCAGCGGCAGGAGTCCACCATGGTGTACACCAATGCCCCGACTCAAGAGTTCCCTCATCCTGGTGATTTGGGGTAGAGTTTTATCTGTGCCTGCGGAGCGTCAGACGCTGCGATAATCGATGACGCCAAAGTCGAAAAATAGCCTACCCTTCAGCCGGCTCAGTGCCCTCTCCCATGTCAAGTGCACCTCGCTCTTCTCCTTGGCATCACAAAGATCGGTGCTCTGTAAAGTGGCAGCGTACTCCTCGCATCGCTTCTTGCTAAAGACAAAGTTGACGACGGGGAGCAGGTTATTCTTCTTGAGGTGAGTCACGAGCAACGTCCATATTTGCTGATCCAGATGGCCTCCTCCACGAGGAGCCCCAAATCCACCACCACGACCTCGGACTGCAACAGCTGGAGCAGGGGCACCATTGCCTCCTCCTCGATTTGAATGATTACGTCCTGCTCCTGTTTTGGAGAACGGTGCAGCTCGGCCGGTAGGAAGCTCTCGTGCTTTTGTTGGTGCACCGCCTCGTCCTCCCGTACGCTGCACAGGTGGAAGACCTGCCGCTTCACGCTCCTTGTCTTGCTTTCTTCGAAGAGCCTCACCTGCGCTCTTGTAACTGTGATGCATGAGCCTTCCGCAGCATTACTCGAGAGCGAAGACATACCCTTCTCCTAAGAAATGAGATTTGGAATCAACAATCTTGTGCAGTTCGCGGCCGGCCCACAGAAAATGCTCGAGAGGGACTGGTCGCATGGGGGTTGAAATGACATAGATATCTTTCTTCTTCGTACGTCTAAATAGATGAGCGTCCACCGATTGCGTTCTCAAGATAGCTCACCCGACCCAATCTGCAAATTCTTTTGTATTGGGCACTGTAGCCGACAACAGGATGATATTGACGTGCTCTGGTAGCATGATAATGACCTCTTCCCAAACAACGCCCCGCTGAAGAAGGTCAGCCCACATTTACTAATGATAGGGGTAGACTTACCTCAGCATCGTTGACATAATGCACCTCATCGAAGATCACAAACTCCACATCTCTGATAAGGTCGGCACCCTTGTACAACATGCTTCTTAGGATTTCGGTTGTCATCTGCGCACAATCAGGATCTTTTTCCCAACATCCTCAAGAAGACTTACGATGAGACAACTTCCTTCGGCATTGATCTGTACATCTCCAGTCAAGATACCGACCGTGGACGGGTCAAACGTGGTCTTGAAATCTCGGAATTTCTGATTCGATAATGCCTTTATAGGAGATGTGTATATAGCCCTGGCAGGGTGAGCGGAATCCCTAATATAATGAAAGAGAGATGACTCACTTTGTCATGTGTTTGGCGGCGAGAGCAATCGCGTACTCAGCTACAACAGTCTTACCCGCAGAAGTATGAGCGGCCACAAAGACGCTGTCTCCCGCTTCGAGACGATAAACTGCTTCCTTCTGGAAGTTGTCGAGGGTAAAGGGGTACTGGGTTGTATCAGTAAAGTAGACCAAATATTGTTCTATCGCTTACCGTCCTTGCCATTTCCGGCACGAGCTCGTCAAACTGCGAAAGATCAGCACTCGAAGCGTCTTTTGCTTTTCACTGGAGAGACACACGTTGACTAGCTCCTGATTGACATCGACAACATGTGCCCACTCTTTTCTGGCTGAGGCTCTGAATTGCCGCCGTGGAGGGGGAGGAGCAGGTAAACGCTACCACCTAATTCAGCAGAGTTTGCCTGAAAAGATGCAAAATCACTTACTCCAACCGGAAGGAGATCATCTACATTCTTCTTTGACGGTCCAGCTGATCCATTCTGATATTCCGCATCACCATCTATACCGATCTCTTCACCGTCAAGACGAGAGACAACCAAAGAAGGTGATTGACCACCATCTCCTCGTCGTCGCTTTGCCTTTGGCGCAATCGCAGCTGAGCCCAGCATTTCCGCGAGGAATTCGTCCGCTAAAGCAACCACCATCAGCCTCATGCCATACCAGTCGGCTACAAGCGCGACTTACCACCATCAAGCTTGACCCCTCTACTCATTCCAGGCGCACGAGTTTTCCAGCCCTCGTCTTCATCACTCTCAAGATCCTCTTCATTCTCTTCAACACCCTTAGCTGCATCTGGTTCAAGACCTCCAGGTAGGAAGGGCGCATAGCTTCCTTTGCCCTTTACGTAGTTCTGCAAAGATCCGGGAGCTCTGGAAGTTGATGATGATAATGCTGGATGTGCTGGTGGTTTAGGCGCAAGAGCTTCGCGCCATCGAACGAATTCTCCATCGATACCCTTAAAATGCGGAACGACCGAGTGTGTTGCAGGGCCGGGCTGGAGAGTCAACCGAGGAGCGCGATTCCGCATCGGTAGCTGCCTTATACAAGACCCCGGTTAAGTATGTATCTAGAAGAGATATGATCGGAGCACTCACCGCTGCCATAACGCAAGGTCTTCTCCACTAAGATCCTTAACAGGCTTCAAGAACTCTGTCTCTAAGGCTTCCATGGCGTTGATGAGCTGAAGCAATCTGGCCAGCTCGCCATCATCTCGCCCTGTCTGTGCCCCCACAGCCATAAAGTGAGTTGTAGATCCTGAGCTCTAGATGAGAATAGAGACAAAGTCCCTTCTTTCGATCGAACAAGTGCATATTACGTAAGATCTAATGATGAGGAGGAGAAGGAGGAACGAGCAGAGTACGAAGCACGCTCCAACCATATCGTTCAAGGGGTAGGGAGGCTCCTTTGCCATCCGAGTATCTGCTGGGACCGCAGTGCAATTTACAATCTACTGATCAGGGGGCTCGTGCTGACGGGAACATTTCAAGGCCCCAAAGAAGATGCTAACGGCCCCAAAGAACAATCTCTGCACAGATCTCCTAAAGCCTCTCCATCGTCCTAGTCTCTATATCCTGATATCTATTGAATCGAATAGACAGAACTTAACACTCTGAATCATCATATACGATACGATGGACTCCATCAACCCCTTGCCGATTCATCCACTCGTGTGGAAAGCCACGGTCCGGGAATCGTTAATTCGAGTTGGACTTAGTTTGTGGCTGAGAGAAGTCGATGGAGTTGCAAGGAGAGGTGTCGAACCTCCCAGATCGGACGCAGCTTGGAATCAATGGTACCTAGATTACGAGACCGCTCGAGCAGCCATATGCGGACCCGACGTTCTCAAGGGTTCATTTGCAGCTGTAGTCGAGTCGAACGAATTCTTTGCCCTACCAGATCTAGAGCCCATCCCGAGCGTATACCAAGTCGTTGAGAAGCTTGTGCAGGATGTTTATGAATCGTTTGAGGTAAGTTTCACTCCAGGAAGGTTCAATATCAAGCTGATTTTTGATAGCGTCAGCAAGCTTCCAGTCAGACGATATTCGTCCCCAAACGTCCTCTGGAGGCTCCGCCCTCTTCGTCTCCACACCGGCACAACACTGTCTCAATCTCGGCTTTTGTCAACGACCGACATCCCCCCAGCCTCGATCTACCTGCTACACTAGGCCCCTCATCTTCAGCCGTAGACGTCACTGACCTCACTTTGGGGTTTGCAGGGGTGCGTTTGTCTGATTATACGAGGCATTGAGGACGCAGGCAGTCCAGGTGAAGCGAGACAAGGGGAAGAATACTAACGAGGAGCCGACTAAGGACACGAGGGAGCAGATGGTACATTGCTTTGTAAGATATCATAGCAAACGCGCTCTTACTGCGACGTGACTGTCCAACATATGCAATTGTGACATAGACTTGGAATAACTCAGATAGAGCAGCTTATCATTTGCATTTGCTTTCTCTCTGCAGCAGTTGTCTGATCGAGTAGAAGTGTCATAAGGGCTGCCAACGATAGCATCGTTGCTGCCAACGAGGGGTGTTGCCACACCGAAGCATGTTGACACATCGGTTGCCACCTCGTCGAGCCTGCCAGCTCTTCCGGTTATGCTTCAGCTGGAGTCCATAACTGGATACGTCCGCTGGTATTGCCCCCAACAATATGATTAACCACGTTTGGATGACTCGCCGTGACAGCCGGAACTGCGGTAACGCTGAGGGGTGATCAGTCAAAGAAGAGAGTGGCGGCGCGGACTTACGCATCTGTCCATAGAGATACGATCTTGTCGCCCGTAGCAGCCAGGACATCGAGTGAACGCTTCATGTTGCCCACCTGCAACCTCGTATTAGTGATCGAATCAGCCATCCAAGAACCAACTAACGGTGAAATGTGGCATGTAGTCCATGTTCAAACTCCATTGCGCTCTCAAGATTGTGAGCCAACGACCTGTCTGACAATTATGCGGAATGCTTCGAGAGGGCTGAAAATGTGATGGGGCTAGTTGAGAGTCCAACATGAGTGACTGAGGGTTGATCGTCCAGACTGGAGACGGCCGTATCAGCGACTGTATTGCGATAATGTATTCATGAAAAGGGGGGTGATTTACCTCGAAGTTTATCGTCATAACTGGTCGTGAGCACTCGGCGACCCCAAGGATCCCAATAAGCAGCACTACAGCTCTTTCCATGCTGATAGCTTGCTCGAAGAAGGCCCTTGCCCTTGGCTGACGCGAGATGCGATTCTACCCTATCGTATGGAATTGAAGAGGATGGTTGTGTATCGATGTGAGTATGAGGTTGTCCATTAGCTGTGTCGTCGTTTTCGACTTTTACATTTGGGGATGCTTTGATGACATCGGCAGGTTTGGGCGAAATCGAGGAGAGGTGCCGAACATCCCAGATACGCAGGTGTTGGTCATTGCCGGCTGTCACAATGAGATGCGGCATAAGGGCTATCCGAGTTCGTTAGTCTCAACTACTACGTACTGAGAATGGCCTTACGATTAACGCTCAAACCTCCTAGCTTGGCAGCACGGCCTTCATCTTGTACGACCCATCTACGCCTATCTTCTTTTCCTTCCCGAAAATCGCAATGGCTAATACCTCCATTCTTGTCCGCTAACCAAGCTTCTCGTCCTGTGGGAACCAGGTCGAAATGCGTGACGAGCATGTCGTCATCAGAAAACGAGAAGAGCTCAGTCGAAGTAAGGGTTGAAAAGTCGAGATGTCTTAGGGAACAATCGTAAGAGCTAGAGAAGAGCTGATGGGATCGTCAACAATTGGCTTACAAGCATTCAGACTCACACCGGATCCCGCTGTAGGATCTATCTTCATACAGGTGATACTGTTGCGAGCATGCGCCTGTACCTGCCACACTCTTCCTTCCTCGTCCGCTTCTCCTGCGTGCGCACCCGAAGTATCGTCCTCATCCTTGACTCGTTCGTGAGGGCTTCCCAGTGCATCCCAGCTGTCCTCTTCAGCACTCTGGTCGATCTGCGATATGCAAAATGCTCACATGCCCAGCATTCCATACTTGTCACCCACGAAGACCAGATCTTTTGTAGGATCGGGATGAACGACCATACTGAACACTCTGTCCGATGTGACTTTGGCATTGGCTCGAAGTGTCATGCCTTTAAAGGCAGACTTGAGCCTAGCTACCTCTATCGACTGAGTATCCGATTCCGCATATGCTTCTCCCGATGAAGTCTTGATGTCTGGTATTCTTCGAGGAACATTTGACTTGGCTACTTTCGTCAGGTAGTCGTCCTGACCGACCATCAGTTCACAACCAAGACCAATCAAACTGAGCTTACCAAAGATTCAGCATCACTCGGGCTCCCTTCCTCGACCATACGTCGAACTTCCATGACCTGATCTCTGGTCTTTCTGTTGATCACCCGGAGTATCTCTCGTTCCTTTTCCTCTTCTTCTTGTCGCAAGACTATCGCTTCTCCATCCGCTTCCAGACCAGCCAACCTTCCTGACCGTCGTCTGGGACCTTCATCTTCATGTTTCACAGGCGTTGCTTTCCGCTTTTTCTGCGCGGAGGGTCTAGGTGACGGTCGTGCAAATGGGATCTTCGAGGAACCAGATGAGTCTAAGCCCAACGAATCAAGCAAAAGTCGATTCTCAGCGATCGTCTTTTGTCGTTCCGCCTCACTACATGGTCAGCCCGTACCGTGTCTGCGCTACCCACTAGTCGTTGTCCTCATCGTCCATTTCTCCAGAACGAGGATTCTACGTTCCGCGGCGCGCGATCGAAATCTGATCTTGGGCGCGCCACTACGCGACGCGAGACGATCGAGACGCGCCCATTACAATCTGATTAGGATTCAAATTGTATTCAATTAGGAATCTGTCCGCGAGAGATTACCATTCTCGCTGCAAATGAAATCACACCAGCAATATACTGCTTCCCTATGCAACACCGCTCCACTACGGATCATTATACCGTAGTATAGTAAAGAATCCAACAGTCTGAGCTCCCTAGAACCTAAGCATCCATTGGAAACTCATATTTATAGCATATGCATGCCCGACGCTGACCTCGACGGTTGTGTGGCATTGCACTCAGCAGTCATCGTCGGATTTGTCCGCGATGAGGTGCTCGTTGCGACATCTGCAGTTCAAGACGTGTGTGACATGTGTCACGTTTCGTGAGCTGCTGCACCATGCATTCTCAATTGTGAACAAAGAACAAAGAATCACAGTCGTCCTCGTATGCATTGTACTTCCATCTCTTACCTGTATTATACACGATGAGTCCTATAGCTATTGACACTCCTACGCCCAGTGATGGAGCAGCGACTATCGTGAAACCGCCAAAGATTGCAGAGTGGGTAGCCCCACCCTTGACCAAGCAGGACTGTGAGTTACGTTGGACGTCAAGGTCGACATGTGTGGCTGATGGCCCATCAAAGTGCCTTGGGCGGATCTGGAGACGCTCGATCTGCGACTCCTCGACTCCACAGACCCACAAGTCCGCGCGCAACTTGTCAAGGCTGCCAAGAAGGCACTCACTGTTGATGGATTCTTGTTCGTCACCGGTACCGGGGTCAGCGACGAGACGTTGAAACGCAACCTGGCCATTGCACAATTCCTCACGACTGGGATTCCTCAAGAAGACAAACTGCCTTATGCAGCAAACCTGGACGGTGGATCGTACGAGGGATACAAGCTCAGAGGGATATGGAAGAAGGAAGGAGGGGTCGCGGATAATATCGAAGTGGGTGACAATGAGCTGCACTACTGCCCAGGCTGACAAATGGTAGCACTATAACCTCGAATCATCGTCATTTGAGAATCCTCAAGGTCAACATCCTCCTCAACTACTCCCCCTTCTCTCTGAGATTCAGGCATTCGCCGAACATACCTATCGCCATGTGGTTTACCGAATACTCAAGCTGGTATCTCTGGCGCTTGAGCTTCCGGAAGACTACCTATGGGGACTGCACGATCAACGAGGCGCCATAGGTGCTGATTGTCAGCGATATATGGGGTACTTCCCCCGAGATGATGAACAGGAACAAGCAACTGGGGGTATCTGGTCCAAGGGCCATACGGACTGTGAGTATCAGTGAGATGCATGGCTCATGCGAACAGATAATAGCGTCTCTCTGTTATACTCTCAGCCCGTCTCAGCGCTGCAAATTCTGACGCCAGAAGGGCAATGGCGTTGGGTCAAGCACGTCGAAGGAGCTGGTGAGGCATCTTTCAACTGAACATTTAACACCGCTCATTCTCGCAGTTGTCGTCAACACTGCCGATGCACTGGAATGTTAGTCATAAGATAGAATTATTCTATGACCAGCGCTCATGAAACAGTTCTCACTGGAGGTGTGTTCAAGGCGACTCGCCACCGTGTTGTCCGACCACCTTCAGATCAAGCCAACATCAATCGGTACATCCTGATTCACTTCGCTCGAGTTCGCCGAGACTTGGTCTTGAACCCAATTTGGGACTCGCCACTTGTCAAAGCAAAAGGAAAACATTCTTTCCAAGAGCGTATCGATGCCGGTGGATCAGCTCCCACGCAAGATGAATGGCTTCGTGAGCGCATCAGAAGGACTGGAAGAGAGCTTTGTGAGTATCTAAGATGAATACGACTAACATCAGACGATAATGAGAAGAATCCTGCCGGTAGCGGACGGGTGGAAGAGGAAGTTCTAGGCCGTAAGGTCGAGTACTATGTGTGATCTGTCTTGTAGACGGATTGCGCAGTTGTTCATCGACCGGCACGGAAATCTCAACTGGAAGAAGTGTAGTGTACAAGTGGCCCTGACAACCGAGAGACGAGGTCTGAGATCCACACTATCTATGTTTTCTTGTTACTCGTCAGCAGAGCTATGAATGGATCAAGAGCGCCGCATATATGTCATAAAGTTCAACAACATTACAATACAGACGAACGTCGTACTCAGTTACAGACAGAGGCTAAAGACTTTTACTTGGCCAACTTCTCTTCAGCTTCCTTCTCCTGCAACTTCAAGGCATTTGCCTCGCGGACTAACGACTCTCCTGGCTCGGTCCAAGGCTTGCGATCTTTGGGGTGGTCTCTGTGCACCCTTCCATTCTGCGTTGAAATATCAGAGAGTGCCAGAGTACCGTCCTCCATGCACTTACGATCATGACCATATCAAGATTCTTGTGCCCGGTCAAGAGCTTGATATCTTCCAGAGGGTTTCCGTTTACCAAGATTAGATCCGCAAAGTAACCAGGCTGAATCTTGCCGAGCTTGTCTGGATGCATCATAATCTCGCCACCTAGGGCAGTGGCGGATAGGATGGCGTCCATTGGGCTGAAACCTAGCATGTTGACGAAGAGTTCCAGATCCCTATAGGTTCCATGAGGAAGCCAGGCGAAGCTGAATAGATTATCAGCATAATCCATGCGACTTGCCACCCTGATAACTCACCCGTAGTCACCACCCGGTAGGACTTTGATGCCACGCTTGTACATCTCTTTGAGACCTGCGATTGCCACCTCGAGCTCTCGTGCATAACCAACCGACTCGGCTTTGCTGGTAGGATCTACCACAGTCAGCAGGGTCAACAGGCAAATTGGTTTTGACTCACAACCAAAGGCAGCAGCATCATACAAAGTAGCTACGAGCCAGTTCATGGCTGGGGCGACAAAGACTCGGTCCTTCTGCTTTTCCAGAGCGAACATAGTTTCATCAGAGATGAAAGCTGAGATGCATCAGAACCAGTCAGACGAATAAAAGGAGTCTTCTCACTCACAAGCGTGGTAAATGATGTCGACACCGTATTGCAAACACTGAACGATACTCTCATCACTCCGAGCGTGACTGCAGACCCTCATACCATGCTTGTGTGCTGCCTCGACAGCTGCAGCCACAATGTCATCAGGGATTGTCTTGTCCTCTGCCCTCAAGTGCTCAGTGATTTCTTCGCCACTCATCGAAAGCTTGATCTGATCGATGCCCATCTCTGCGAATTTTGCGATAATCTCCTCAGCTTCTTGAGGACTCTCGATGAATTGTGTGATCCCCGGGATCAAAGCGCCATCGTTGGGAGCCATCTCCTTGCCGTTGGCAAGATATCGTGGTCCGGGAATATCACCTCCCTTGATGGCATTTCGGATGACAATGTCCAACCGTTGTTTTGCCGATGCAGCGCCCACGCACGACGTGTAGCCACAGTCGAGGAAAGTTCGCGCAGAACGCATTGAGAAGAGCGTGTGCTCCTCGACTCCAAGGTCAGCGAGACCATCGAGAGACGCTGAATTGTTCCAGGAGAAATGAGTGTGAGCGTCGGCTAAACTGTGTCAGACTCGTTCACCAAATAAAAGGACACCTACTCATCCCTGGCATCAACGTCCTGCCATTACCAGCTACAACTCTAGCGCCTTTCATCTCGTTCACAGTCAACTTTTCTCCAACTTTGACAATCTTCTGGCCTTTTACCAGGACATCTCCTCGGTAGGCGTCTTTGCCCGTAGCATCAATGATGTTGACATCGATGAAAGCCGTAAGGTTGTCTTCCTCGCCTTCTGGAGTGACAATATCAATCTCAGGCTTCTTCAAGCGCGGATCGGGCTTGGTCAAGTCAATTCCGCGGAAAGTTGGGCGTTTGGGATCCCAAGGCTCCCCAAGGCCGTTTTGATTTGGCACTTTTGGCGTCGATGGTGCAGATGCGTGTTGAAGCATCCTATTTACCGTCAGCTGCGATCGAGCGATCGTCCTCGGTGTACTTGCCATTTCGGTGGTGTCCATCGGGACGTGCTAGGAGCAAACTTCGGGTCGAAACTATTCGTTATCAGCAAAAAACGTTGTCCCTCCATGGAAAATATAGAAAATCCGTACTTGAAAGCTGGGTGCGGGACAGATTGTGTCTGGATCATTTTGGCTTGCTATTGTCCTATTCACAGGGGGTTTTGTACAGGTGGCACCGGGCGATCATCGATCATACCTCTATATGTAGTGCCAATGACCATACTTTTCGACGTGCTGTGGAAAATTGAACGCCGGTCGTGCGTATTCCGGATCTGCGCAGACATGATCATATGACCATACGACAGACGGACGACACTCATTCAAAGATGTCCGACGGAACTTTGAGTCAGTCATTTGACCAAAAAGGATACGCCGACCGAATGATTGGCATTCGGCTAACGTGTATGTTTTCCGACCATCGGAAATCCTCCTTAGTCCTTTCATAGAGCTGCTGCTCTTAACTTTTCTTTTCATGTCGGCCCGGCTGCCCCGTTTGCTCCATAGTGATCTGCTTGATAACATCTATTTGATCCATAGTTGACTCTTACATCCTTCCTATCAAACAAAGATGAAGTTTTTGAGCTGTAGGTTCACCTAACAGCAGTCACTGACTTTAGACCGCACTCAGCACCATCCTGACGGAATTGTCGGACTGCTCGACGGGACAGGCGACAACGTTACACCTCTATTGTTCCCTAACCGTCGCCCCGTGTCCTCGCTGCACGTCTTGATAGAGAAGTGGGACGAGGTATCGGACAAGCTACTCCCTGGTACACCTCAAGAAAAGGTTTCCGACGTTGAGATACTCGCTCCATTGCGCGGCCGTGATGTACTCTGTGTCGGAAAAAACTACAAGGATCATGCTGCGTGAGTCCAGAGGTATGGCTGGAATTAACATGTAGCGAGTTTCACAATTCTGGATACGATTCTAGCGACAAGAAAGCTCAACCCGACTTCCCGGGTAAATTCCCAATCCGCCTGATGAACTCTCAGCTGAGCCATGATAGTCATCTTCACTAAACGAGCAACCTCTATCGTTGGTACCAACCAGCCCATCTACCCTCATCCGGATGTCACCGACTCGCTCGACTACGAAGGCGAGCTCGGCATTATTGTAGGTAAAGGTGGAATCCAGATATCCCAGGAGAATGCATGGGATCACGTGTGGGGGGCGGTCATTGTCAACGATGTGAGTCGCCATAAGACATGTAACTGACAGTAGTTCACTGCAAGGGAGAGGCAGAGGGATCACAAGCAGTTTTACATTGGGAAATCGCTTGACACTTTCTGCCCAATGGTCAGTTTCATCTGGAGACTAGAAAGTACCAGCTGACATTCACAGGGTCCTTACGCAGTGCATGGTAAGCGATGAAGATCGTATAGATGTTCACGCTCAGCTTCTGCCCTCGACTTCAAGAAGATGGAGCTCATTACCAAGGTCAATGGGGAAGTCCGACAAAAGCAGATGACCTCTGAACTCATCTTCGATATCCCTACCTTGATCGAAACCTGTTCCATGGGAATCACTCTTCAGCCCGGCGACCTGATTGCTACGGGTACTCCTGCCGGGGTTTGTCTATCTAGCGGATCATTCCTCAAACCTGGCGATAAGATCGATATCTCCATTACCGGGCTTGGCACTCTCAGCAATACCGTCGGAGAGGCGTCAAAGTCTCCACCTGTCTGCGAATCAATTACATCTAGCGCTGCTCTCACTGTGTAGGTGTGACACGAGATTGCGCTCATAATAGTGCTTCTCCAGATCCCAAGTTGGTGAAACTGCCATCCGGTTGGATTCACCTCGACACCACTGGTGCCGAGTCTGGCGATACCATAATCTTCATTCACGGTCTTGGCGGTAATTCAACCAACTTTGCCCCTTTAATCTCCGCGTCAGGGGTGGAGAAAACCTATAGAGTCGTCACCTTTGACTTTGAGGGACACGGTCTTAGTCCTCTATCTGGGGATGGCTTGTCCATAGCTACCATTGCCGAGTCTGTCAAGGAGGTCTTGGATCATGTTGGTGCCAAGACGGCAGTCGTCGTCGGTCATTCTGCGGGAGGAGTAAGCAATGTTCACGAGTCGGGCTAACTTGACAGCTAGTGGCTACGACCTTTGCTGCCGAGTATCCGTCAAGGGTCACTAAGCTAGGTATGGCTTCTTCTCACTTGCATGGGTCGCGCTCATTTGCATAGTCCTCATTGGTCCCGTAAAGCAGTTCCCGGAAGCCGGCTTCAAAGCTCTAACCGGCCGTGCTGCCACCGTCCGTGAGACAGGTATGCCTGGAATCACGCCAACGGTCGTCTCGGCGGGAACCTCAAGCACTACGCAGTCATCTAAGCCCCTCGCCAAAGGCTACGTCCAGGCATCTCTCCTGTACACCCCTGCTGAAGGATACGCGCAGACCTGCGTTGCTCTAGCCAATGCGACTGACCCGGCTTACGAAAAGATCTCAGCGCCAACTCTGATCATCGCGGGAGAGGAAGACAAGACTTCACCAAAGGCTACAATTGACTTCCTCCAAGGAAAGATTAACGGCGCAAAGTCTGAGACGATCCAGGGTGTTGGACACTGGATCATGGTGGAGGATGTTGAGAAGACGTCTGAGCTGTTCAGCTCGTTCTTGTAGTGTAAAAGTATGGATATGCACAAAGCTCTAGTCATTCAGACAATGATGATCAATCTCCACTACATCGAGCCGGTCGTCGGAGAAACACCGCTCGGCAAGGTTGAGGTACCTAAAGCGAGTGCTTGCTGTCTGTACGGTAGCTACCATTTTTATAGGCTATAAATTGGTACCATGCCGTCAAGTAATACTTGGCTTAGGCCGGAACCAGGATAGCTGGCAAGTTGGGCTGCATACGAAAGCACTCACCTCACCTGCGCCTGACTTTCCAAGGGTACAAGCTAAGCTTGCCGGCCTTGACCCGTAAATGGAGTCTGTACTGCATCACAATAGATATTGCATCATATTCACACAAGATTGAAAACATTTCCCAGCTGCTACTATCTTTACACGATACTTCGCCACCGAACAGCCGCCTCTTCCGACGCACACTTCAGTTGTTCTTGGGACTCATGTCGATTGGATCGATCTTGATCCACGTGAAGGTAGTGTCCTAACGCGATGAGCAGTCAATTTTCATAGAAGATGAAGACTCACTCTGGTCCAGAAGCCGGACATGGCACCCCACCAAGCAGTCTGCATTTTTAGCCTTTGCGAACCAAAGAGAGACGAGACTTACAGCTGTTGCCATCATACCAAATGCGCCTAGGATTCTCAGCCCAATCTCAAGGGAAGACAAGAGAAACCTACCTCCCGCAATACGCGCGCTGTTACTACCTGGGGCCGTGTCAGTTTGATATTCATGCGCATGAAAGCCTGATTTACCGTTGAACTGGTAGATCCCCAAAGTAAGGAATGCCAGAGCGGTGAAAGACTTCGAGTCTGATTAGCCACAGTGATTAGTCGGCGGGTTCTGTCTTACCAAAGTAGCCAGTACAGCGCCAGACGACCGAAGACTGCCCAAGATGAAGAGGATTGTTACCCTTACATAGTCAACACTTTGCTATGATCTCATTTCACCATCGTGGGAGACTCACATCATCCAAGCCATCAAATAAAGACCAATGGCCTGATTGAACTGCGGCGAAAGGGTCCCATCGGTTTCTGTATAGGCGGTAATCACACCAAAGGCTGCAAATGCACTTAGTCAAGTTCGACTGACAATGGGGATTTGCCACTCACCTGGAAGATAGAGTGCTCCGTATGTCAGATTGAAAGCACCGTACGAACCAAACTACAGTGTGAGTTTATGCATGTTAAATCACTCACGATTGTTGCTCTACAGGGATCAGTTAGCTACTTACAGAAGGTATCATCTCGTCACTCACGAATATGTATTTCCGAGGAACATTTCCCACCACCCACAGAGTCTATATTGCCTTAGCTTGGTTGCTACGCTTGCGGTCAAGCAAACCACTGACGATTGGGTGATACCACCGTACAAGACTGTGATAGGTTCAAGTCAGTGTGACAGTAGCCTTATTCAAATAAAACGCACTGAGGACCCTGGTAAAAGTCAGCGCGCGATGAATATCAGAGCAAGGACACGTACGGCACCATCACATTTGGTGTGTGTACACCTCGAGCTTTGTTCTGTGAGATTCTGACCTCAAGATTGTGGACAAATACTGACCGTAAAGCGTGTAGGCCGATGCAAGGAAGAAACCACAGCCGAAACTGGTCAACCCCAAAGGAACAGGGTTTCCATATTTCCGCTACTCGCTCGTCAGCTGTATTCACCAAGTTCTAACAGCAGAGCCAACATGTTGAGGAGGGATAGCCGGTTGACTGAAATCCGCTGGGTGTCCGCCAGGAGTAATTACACGTTCCAAGTGTCTGTTCTGGCCCTTCTCGGCGTTGTTCGCATCTAGGTACTCTGTGTTATGGTCTGACATTTCGATTGAGAGAGGGGTTCTGGTCTCTGGACTGGGCGTGGTTTAATTTGATTGCAGCGAGGACAATTGCATACAAGAGATCCCGTGGTCTTATACCAATGTCTCTGCAAAGCTTGGGCTTGGACAGCGATGGTCACACCCGAATCCACCGGAAAGAGCACGTTTCGGCGTCGAAAGCTGGTGAACGGTCCTGTGACATTATTACACCCAACTCCCGATGACCGGAAAACATGGTACTCCGGCCACCGGGAAGTTGCAAACCGCGATTTTGGGGAATTCGGTACATACGATCAGCTGGACGCAAAGGCGCAGTAAACATTGCAGAAGCCACAAAGCCGGATCGTTCTTAGCCGAAATGCAACATACTTTCTCAGCTCGTTGAAGTAGAACTGCAATGGGTTGGGCTAGATCGCTCTATGTTCCTACAGGATCCAGTCCAATTGGCGAGGTCAACGAGAAACAAGGCTTTGATCTGAATGCAGCTCGCCGGATAGCCAAGAACTCCAGAGGTTATGTACGAGACCCAACTCCAGAACTCCTGGCCATCTCATCAGGTGGTAGGGATCCCGTGCCGGACTCTGATCCGCCGTTCATTCATCCAGATGAGGTAGCGAGACATGACAACGTAATAGATGGGATATGTACGTTGTATATTTCTGCAGTATCTCATCTGCCCAGGGATTATAGTCGAAGATCGAGTATATGATGTATCAGACTTCATGGACATACATCCCGGTGGTCCGAGCATGTTTGAACAATTTGCAGGAAAGCAATGTACTTGGCAGGTGAGTTCCGAGATTTCAACGTTGACGATTATAGTTTTGGAGATTCCACCGAAAGAAACACTTGACAGATTGGTCAGAGGCTTTGTTGATCGGGAGGACTTCGCCAGTCCCCCCAAATCCGTATAAAGAGCCACCAAGATGGATAAAGACGTCGTGAATGCATGGACGCATGAAACACAGACCTTGCCGCCGCAGAAAGATGCGCCATCAGGTTCCAGTCTGATCCGCGTTGGCATTCCAATACCAGCTGTACAGCTCGTCAGTGCACGACAACTGATATCGAAAATAACCGACAGAGTCTGAAGAAGTGGATCCATGCCAGCCCACTCCATTGGATCCTGATATGTCGGCGGCAGTTGATCAGCCAGGAGAAACGCCGCAGGATCCGTCGCCATGGCAGACATTTCCGCAGTCTCTGTGGCACAATCCCAAGAGGGGAAGGAGAACTCAATGTTGTCTTGCTGTTCAGCAGCCAAGGGTTCCGTCGCCAATACCGGAGGCCTACGAATTCAGCTTGTATACAGATTGTAACATACAATTCAGTTTCCCACTGGATACCTGTGATTTTGGGGTCGTATGAGTCATTCTGCCCTTGCGCAGAATCGAGTCTGTTCTTCAGACGCAGCAGCATTGGCAAAGCTCGGCTTGCCACCCTTGACCTCGGTGCCATTTCAGAAACGATCCGAAATGACGTCTCAAAATCATTTCGTATATCGTCTGCCATCATTCCAGTTGGAAAGCGCAAAAGAGCGGTAGCTTGTATGACTGCCGCGGTATAGGCGTGGACTAAGCGTCAGCAAATGTGGCGACAGCGTACCTACATAAGAAGAACCACCAACTGTACGCTGCCTCGGGAGACTGACGCAGAATTGATGCCATGATCTGGGTATGTTTTCGGGCCGAAGAAATGCAAGCAGAGAAAGATGCGGCATATTGAGTGAGAAGAGGTTCACTTCCGGATGTAATGGCTTTCGAAAACCATGGACGGTGTAGCGCTGGCAATGAGCCATGTCTTGTTTCAGGACTCACCTAATAGAGCTTTGTGAAGCAGCAGCGCTGCTTGATGTTGTTGAGGGATTCTCCGCATCTTGGTCTCCTCGTCTGTTGCTTCCGCCATCGCCTCATATTCCCTCCACTTGAGCCACTGCGGTGCGCCAGCTTCAACACTTCGTAGCTCTCCATCCAAACGCATGACGACATCATAGGAGGGCAATTCGGGCGCCGCGAGACAATCAGCGACTTTACTGAATCGGGTGGCCAGTTGATACTTGAGAGAATGGAATGCGTCATCTGTGACGGATCGGGGGAACGCTTCCAATGTGGGAGATTGACCTGGAAGAAGGTCTTTGCGAGGCGGAGGCGAACAGTCCGTAAGATGCATAGGGATAGAGTATGGGCGACCAAAATTAAGAGATTGCCTGGAATGAGACGTGTGCATGAGGGTTGACTCACAGCATATCATAGGTCAGACATTCCCACCACAACCGCTCCCTTTCCTCCTTATCCTTTCCTGATAATCCCCAAGTACCGGAATCGCGGTGAAGACCCATTCCACATGCCAACCTTATGCAGACTCCCAAGAGCGGCCAGGCTGCCTTTGCTGCTTCGGGCTGTCCAGTAGTAAACAGGAACGTGACCATCATGTGCAGACACTCCACCGCTGCAAGCGAGTGCTGAATCATGAAATGCATCTTTGGCACTGTGAGGAGTGATGACGCGGCGGAGAAGTAGTAGTCAGCCGTTGGAAGACTCGGCGTGGCGAAACTGCCACCCAGGGAGAAGATGCTGCCTAAAGCAAACACCATGAGGAGGGTCGCCAGTCGATGAGGACCGATACGATGGACGCCCACATATAGAGAGGGTGCAGAATAGATAGTCTCCAAGGTGGCATATATTGCACGTCTGTCGGTGGGGCAATACATCCATTCCACTCGGATGTCTGTTCATCAGTAACAGTCTGACTGATGCTCACAATAGGTCCGCGCAAGCTCGTATGCGCCTTCCTTGGATGGCAGCTTGTTGTGCAAGCTTGACAGGAGGCTTTGGTCTGACGCTACAAAGGGAAACACCAGACCTTCGCCCTCATGTCCAGTCTTGGGCGGCGACAGAAACTGTACATCAGCCCTGATTCCTCCGGCAACTTACATCGACCTCGTCCTCTTCACAAACGTACAGAGCGCCAGCGCCTCGCCCGATGAACCGGCCCGTCTCCTCGTCCAAGTCCATCAACCCCGATCCCGATCCGGAAGCAGTTGCGAGATGCGTCTCATCCCGCACGGCTGAGAGAAGTTGAGATTCTAGAGTGTTGGGTTGTCGGATTGGAGAAGAGTAGAGGTTCAGTGGCTGCCGGAAGGAGGAGATTGTTGTTGATGGAGAGGCTATGGTCAACGCAAGCTTGTCTGGGTCAGTATGTGGGCCATGTAGTGTACGCACTTTCTCAGTTGATGAGACCGACTCAGATAGAGTTGGCTGTTCGAGACCTGCACTCTGCGGGGACGAGCTCGTCTCTTTGGCCAATTGCGCTTTCAGCGTTTCAATTTCAGCCATGAGGGATTTGACAGTCTTCTGCATCTGTAGGTCGTCTCTATCTCGACCGTCAGAAGAAAGTCCGATGGATCGGAAAACACTCGCCTGGGCTGAAGTGTTCCGGTAGGGCACAGTGGTCCACAACCCCTCCTTACGCAGCTGGCGCACGGCCATGATCTTGAGCACTGAAAAAGTTGGTCAGCCAACTACACTAACATGTTCTGAACATGCAGAGTAGGAATCACCTTCAGCTTGAGGCGTACACATTCTGCACAACTTGGCGGACCCTTCTTCCAGTTGGTTTTGGTCTCTGAAGACATAGGCAGCGGGCCGGAGGAAGCAACCGAGCGGGATCGTCGTGGAGTAGTAGTCATGCGTACTGGGATTACTCGAAGCGCATTAACGTCTCAGGGGTCCATCACCTTCGAGGATCCACTGTGTGCGAGTTGGCAGCGAGATGAAATATTGTCGAGCGGAAAAGTGTTGGAGGAGAAGGAAGGGAAGAAATGCGGCCCGGTTAACAGTACGTCACTCGCCCGCTTCATTTGCAGTGTACTCGTAGTTTGCACCACGGGATCATGTACCACTGGCAATTACACTATGAGTTGCCCAAAGCCAGAAGAAACTTGAAAAAAACGGTACATGCAATACAAACGCAATACATGTATCGGCCATACAACGTCTATTTACAAGGAATAACCACGGTCACTCTCGGGGCAGACTGTGACACGCCATTGAGACGATCAAGCAATCACGCAGCACCGCGACGGTGTAGTATCGGTCGCAAATTGTTCCTCTGAAAAAAGCTTCAGCGGGGGTTACTAGCACTCAGATTGTGCTCACCAGTGATAAGCGGGGTCTTCTCGTTTGCGGTGAGAGAGTACGGGGGAGCCATGTCCTCATCTTGAATGTTTTTGACGCAATGATCGTGGTCACCATGGCCACCATGGCCACCGTCGTGGCGTCCCTTCTTGCTGGGCACGTAGTGTGGACTGAAATCGAACCGGCCCTTGCCGGACCGATCACCCCCAGTGGAATCGCTGGTTCGCAGTATGTCGAACATGATGCACGAAGCAACGGTCGAGCTCTTGATCGTGCACTCGCCCAAGGTAGAAGAGGTAACAGTAGAGCTGGAAATCAAGCCGAGGCCGACCTTGCATTTTGTCACGGTGGACGATCTCACCTCGCAAATGTCTGTTTCATCTCCAATGTGCTTGCCGTGAGAGTCATGACGTGAGCCGCAGAAGCGAGACCCCGTCGCGGTAGATGATCGGACCACTGCTCCGCAGCATGCGATAGAATCATGGAGCGTCGAGCTAGTGATGATTGTGCCTTTACCACATGCTCGGCTGTTGTATAGGGAGCTCGATGGGGCAATCGCTCCGCAACAGACGAACGAGTTGTTCCCGACGGATCGCTCGTCTCGGTGAGAAGCACTGCAGTGAACCTTGGAGTCAATCATGTTTGTTATTCGAACAAGACAGAGACTTGAGAATGTCTAGGTCAAAAAGAAGAGGGCGGATTGAACGCTGACCTGTCGTGTGGATATATAAAGGTTGCGATAAGAGGTGCACGTCATCGTTGCTGCAGCATGCGACCGCGTGCCCGGGCTGGTCCGGGCCGATTGTGGTCATGACGTCCAGGGTGTTGTCAGTCTGAATTAGGGACGACGGATACCAAAGCATTGATCGAGTTCAGTAGACCGAAGCCATCAGAAACGAGCAAAGCGCTAGGTCTCCGGGGCTGGCTGGGTGGTGCTGTAATTCCAATCCGTGTTGTGGATGCAAGGCAGTGCAGCACTTGCCACCGAGCAGGGACCGGTCGCTGTGGCTGGTCCACACAGACTTGAGTCAGAAGGCAAAGCTTGGAAAGCATTCATAGTGAGTGCAGGTCATCGTTCCGCCGGGGAGAGGAGGGGGGGGGGGGGGAGTTGATGGACTTCGAGACCTCGACTCTGAACACTTCCATTTTCGGAAAGCGCAACGGGGAAGAAATGTATGCAAGTTCTACCAATGTTCGCTCGACAAAACCAATGCTCTGACTCAAATCGCATCACGCAGGACGAACGGGCTCGCTCACGAGATCTCTCACGCTAAATTTGGTGTTTCCGCAAACGTTCAGCGGTTAATCGCGCTTGCGGCTGCAGCCTGATCAAAGTGGCCAATCAGGTCTGAAGTCATAGACTTTAGTCGCTTTCATCCGACAGATAGCCCTTGAGGAACTGCATTCCACAGACCGGTGGCGCCACCGATCATCTCTCGCATGCATATGCAGCACTATATAGGAGACCCGCGGCAGAAATACGTAGAGTCCGAGAGCGCTCAGAAGGAATCTACTGTCGACCATCATGCCGACTGAACTAGACGACGAAAAGAAGATCGACGACGTTGAAGTCTTCACTCACGATGTCCCAGCAATCACTGCTCGTACCGGATATGTCACCTACTCGACTCACCGGTAAGCGGGGACATTGTCCAATCGAGGTGACTCAGAGCTGATAACAATCAAGTGGTTTACGAATGCGACATCTTCAGCTCATTGCTATCTCCGGAGCGATAGGTTCCTCTGTATTCCTCTCCATAGGCAACCCATTAACCGGCGGACCGCTCCCGCTTCTCATCGGGGTATCTCTTTGGGCGAGTGTGGTTTGGGTGAGCCCCCACGTTCTCGACGGTTATCTTGTCCGTTAACGAACGGAACAGGCTCTTAGCAACTGCTTGCTCGAGATGTGCACCCTGTTACCCCTCGACGGTGGTTTCATACACTTCGCTACGCGCTTCTTGGACCCTGCTATGGGATTCTCTCTTGGCTGTGAGCATGAGCGGCACCACTTTATTTTCCAAAGCTGACGTGCCATCCTCCAGGGAACTACTTTATCTGTCAGGCAGCTTTGATTTGCTCGGAGCTCACCGGTCAGTTGTCTATTTGCCACTCATGACAGTTGATATGGTTCTAATATCATCCAGCGCTGTATGTTATCGTGGCCTACTGGGCTCCTGATCTCAACCCTGCAATACTTATCTCTGTCGGCCTCGCACTCTTATTCTTCGTCCAAGTCTTCAATGTGAGAATATACGGAGAGACCGGTGAGAGAAATGTTCTCCCTGTGACTCACCATGTTGCTGACACTGTGGGATAGAGTTCTGGATCAGTATTGGCAAGGTCTTCATGATAATAGGGGTTTTCATATTCACTTTTATCACAATGCTGGGAGGGAACCCCATTCACGACCGTTATGGGTTTCGGTCAGTTAGTCTCAAACAGGCAGGGAGCGTGTCTAATGCCGGCACAGCTACTGGAAGCATCCAGGGCCGTTCGCTGCGACAGACGCCACTGGCCGAGCATATGCTATCTGGAAGGCCCTGCAATGGGGAGCATACGGCATCGTGAGGGAGCATCCTCCTATCATCCGTTCATGAACTGATTAACCCAAAGGTCGGTCCCGATTACATTTCGTTGGTTGCGGGAGAAGTGAAGAACCCGCGTCGCATCTTGCCGAAGGCCTTCAATTCGACCATCTACCGTATCATCACGTTTTACGTTGGCGGAGCTTTCTTTGCGGGTTTGCAAGTGGCCTCTGACAATCCCGATTTGCTGGGCGCCTCTGGTTCTGGAGCGGTCAAGTCTCCGGTAAGTAAAGAGCTGTCTCAGCGACGTCTAACGGAAATTCATTACAGTACATCATCAATATGACCCGTCTACACGTCCCTATTCTGCCGTCAATCATCTCGGCTGGACTCTTGATCTCTCTGTTCTCGTCCACTTCCTCTATGGCGTTTGCAGCTAGTCGTACGCTATATGGCCTTGGACTTCAAGGACACGCTCCCAAGATTGTTACTAGGGTCAATCGACAAGGTTTGCCCTATGTTTGTGTCCTTATCACAATTGCTCTGGGTACTCTTTCGTATATGGCTTTGGGGACTGGTAGCAAAAAGGGTGAGCCGTCTTCGGTCGCCCGTGCTGTCTACCAAGCTGATATCACAGTGCTCAACTGGCTCATCAACTTGACAGCGGCTACCCAGCTCATCACTTGGATGGCCATCGCTGGGTCAGTAGTATGGTCTGGATGCATTAGCGCTTACAGGAACAGCTCGTACATTCGATTCAGGGCCGGTATGAAAGCCCAAGGTATTAGCCGTGACATTTTGCCTGCCAAGAGCCGATTCCAGCCTTGGTCGGCCTGGTACGGTCTCTTCTGGGCACTTTTCGCTCTGGTCTTCAGGTGAGTCCTTCGGAGGGCAATCGCGTTGTGCCACTCACACCTCGTCATCGTAGTGGCTATTATTTCTTCGCCCCCGGCTCGTTCGATGTTCCTGACTTCTTGTTCACCTATGGAGCCGTGTTCATTTTTATCGCATTGTTCATTGTTTGGAAGATCAAGGGCGTCCGCCATCACGAGCAACTGCTTGGTATACCCACCAATGACATGGATTTCAAGACAGGACTGCAAGAGATCGAGGAGATGACGCTGCAGGCCGAGGAGGAGTGGGCGACTCAGAAAAGGAATGTGCTGGACAGGGTTGTCGATAAGCTCTTCTGATCGGAATGTGTATTGTGGCCACTTTGGGGTAGACACATACTTAGAAATGTGCGATTTCGAGTAAGCTCGCGCATGTAATCGCAACATGATTTTGGGTGGCAGGGCAGAGTTCTGCACGATGAGGTTCATGCTGAAGGGGAGATTGCCACGTCGCTGAGAGTCGTTATGTTGCAGCGTCGTGCACTTTTCTCTCTGAACTGCATGTGATGGACACTGCGACAAACCTGGCGGTTCCCCGCCGTCCCACAATCTTGGTGCTTAGATTGAATTGTCATCTGGATCCACTGACCATCGAAATCATTGGACTGTCAGCGTCGGCGTGCAGGTCATGTGGCTGCATTCACCACGCTGATCACCAGGGGTAAGCCTGTGAAAGGCGTTGAGACTCGATATGGCTAAAGTGGCATCCTTGGGATTGATGAGTCTCGTGATCGCCAGAAGCGTGATGCTTGCACAGCAGACTTCTGATGAAATGCCGCTTGTGGGAGCGGTACCGGAGAAGCCAGTCCAATGGATATCTTGGGGACATAATGGGCATGGCATGGCGAGTCAAGCATCATTGCCCTTTGCTCATTTGTAGGGACGTATCTTTACCGCTTCTCCAGCCCTCGTCAGATTCGAGCAGTGCGCAACATGGGCCGAGGTCGATCTCCCGGAGTGCTTTATGGTCACAAGGAGCGCTTGGACCGTCTCTCAAGTTAGCATCGTTAGTACAGTCATGCACTTAGCGGTGAGCTCCTACTGTCTATCCTCCATTGGTACACATTGGAGCCTTGTTCATAGTCACTACCCGATCTCGAGGAACAGGACACAACTCAAGGACATCTCTCTTTAACATGATCGCCGATGTATCTGAGCTTCCCTTTGGCCAAGATTATCTGAGTAGGCGGAATACCAGTGAGGATATATGTGGGCTGGGTAGAGATACTCATGGAATTAGGGTGACCCGCTAGTGTTCCCGAGGTTGACCTAAGCTGAGCCGAGCCGAAGACTTGCCCGCCAAAGATCCGAGATGCCGAGCCGTCACCGAGTTATCTTCACCCGCCTTCGCCCTCACTGCAGTCATCTATCGTTTCTCTCTGCTGACTCAGAATTGCACTTGTCTGTCTCAGTCACTGTTCAAATCCCCAGGCCCGTCGTCATGTCAGTCTCAGCGTCAAGCTTCCGCATAGAGGATATGTTTTCAGTTGCTGGGACGGTGAGCCTCCTCCACTCCCGACACCCACCCTTCGTTGCCGAGATATTTGTTCTCTGCGACCATTAAATACTTCGCAGAGGGAGGTATACTGAGTCCTCATGTTGACTTGGTATAGACTGTCTTAGTAACAGGAGGCGGTAGCGGTCTCGGTAAATGTATGCCATCATCCCTTCACGCGTGCCGGATCAGGGCTGACGTTGTTCACCAGCAATTTCTGCGGCCTTTGCCACCAACGGTGCCAAGGTCATTATTGTTGGTCGCCGCAAAGCTGTGCTCGAGGCGACTGCCAAGGAGATTGGGGGGGATGTCGTATGGTATGGTCCGTCGACAGTGTGTGTTCGTGCACTTATGCTTTACAGCATCCAGGGCGATGTGTCATCCAAGCAAGGCGTTGAGGCGATCATGAAGGAGGTCGGAGAGGTTACTTGCACGGTAAGTAGCTCTTTGTGGCATAATAAGTGTACTTCACCCACCGATAGATTTGCTAATGATCCGGTAGTTGGACACTCTTGTCAACTGCGCGGGAATATCCATCCCATGGAAGAATCCAAGCGACGCCCACGAAGACCGTGAGGGTGACAAAATATCGGCCAAGAACTGTAGTGCTGATGTTCCCGTTCTTGCAGCTGACGTGGTCAGCAAAATGATGTCAGAAGTTGATGAGTGAGAAATATTCTCAAACATACGAGCGCGGCTGACAGATGGAATGCAGTGCCGACTGGACGATGACCAACAACATCAACGTCAATGGTGAGCTCCCCCCGCATGTCTCGCTTTGTGCGGAATGGGTAGCCGTCTAACCTGCTTGCCGCCTTTCCTGACGACTTTCCTACCATTTGCAGCCCCCTACTTTATGACCACATTTGCTGTCCCATTCCTTCGTAAATCCGATAACCCAAGTGTCATCATCATTTCCTCTGTTGCCGGTCTGGCCAACCAGCGGTAAGTCAATTGCTCTGACGCCCTTTGCATTTACTGACCCGTCACCCAGAGCCAATGGAAGCTTCACCTACGGCGTGTCCAAGGTCAGTCCGACCTTCGTGCCTAGTCTCCTGGTCAAGACTGCCAGTAGCAGTGAATGTTGACGATTTACTCGACAACAGGCAGCTGCAGTTCACCTCTCATCGATGTTGGCAGGAAGGCTTCACCCGTGAGTTTACCTGCCCTCCTCATTGGCGTGCTTCTGGGACACGGGCGACGTTACCTGCTGACCGCTTCTCGTTTCCAGCATGAAGATCCGAGTTAACTGCATTTGCCCTGGATTATTCCCAACGGAAATGACTGCTCAGAAGGGCCAAGATGGAGAGCTCACGCTGGGGAGGATGGGAACCAAGGCGGCGATGCGCTCCACAATTGGTAAGTCGAGCGTCCACAGATCCCGTCTCTCGTTTATATTTTATCTGATCGGTCGTCTCGACTTGCCTCAACCTTCATCTCATTCCTAGACTTGGATGCTTACTGCCACTCATCTTAGGTCGTCCTGGAAAGCCACAAGAAATGGCTGCCCCAGTCCTGCTTTTGGCGAGTAAGGGAGGTCATTATCTCAACGACGTGTGCCTCAATGTCGATGGAGGAAGATGGCTGGTTAGTGTTGCCTTCCTTCTCTCCATACCAGTCAGAGAGCTGAGAATCGAATCGTGGGCAGGTCATGAAAGGGATTTACGATGGAATTCATCTGCCCGAGGAGACTTATATCGATTAGTCGATCGGAACTGTCGCTTGATCAAAGAACGAGAATATCAAGCCTGCCCTTCTTTGCAGAATCAGTTTCGAGCACATACTCGTATGCAGAATTGCTATCGGCATGCTCTTGACTTATGATCCTCTGAATCCTTGCTTGCAGTCAACTAAAGCTGCACGTCAATTCCGCTACGGATTATGGCTGCGTGTTATGCTTGAGTATGAGGATGCAGATGGCTCTGTCACGACAGGGCTGCGTGTTAGAATAGGTACCCCTACCGCTATTGTACAAGGCCGTGTGATCGAGGTTATACCTTGAAACTGGCATATTCAAGCGGCTTCAGAAAGCATTTTGCCAATCATGGCAACGCCATTCATTCAGCTTTCTTTGCCCCTTTTAGGGCCGATCTCCATGTTCCCGTCTTTGTTATCTTTATCTTTATCTTCATCCTCATCTGCATTTATATTTTCATTTGAGCGTTCTTTCATACTGCAATGAGTCTAGGCAACGACAACGGCAGCTCTGCTGCGCCACGATGGGATCAGGTACCCCGATTCTCTGTGTCAGACGACAGGGATAACACCCCTCCGTCGTCGGGGAACTTGGGCTCTGTTCTCGGCCCTCCCGCTGAGAATCCAGAGCGTGTGGTCAAGAGGATGAGAACGAGGAGGGCGTGCGATGGGTGCCGATCTAGGAAAATACGGTGAGTAGGAAAAGAGTGGCCTGGTCGCTAGGTCTGGCGAGTGTCGTCCATTGCCTAATGTTCCGATCTCCTTCTGCCTTGTTTATGATCTCTCCTCATTTCGTTTCGTTTCTCAATTCGCAATATCTACTGCCCTGTTCCTTGCCTACCAGGTTTATTGGCCATCGGATCAAGACACATGCTGACTGCCGTCGCGTTTCCACAGATGTCAGTACCCAAATGGACGTGAAGCAGTAGGAAGTTGTGCCCACTGCGAGCTTCATGGTCTGGCCTGTGTAGCCACAAAGCCCACTGTGAGCACACTACTTCGCCGCTAGCCCTGCTGCCAGGTCGTCATGTTAATGAAACTGGTAGAAGGTCGCTCCTGTCATATACAGTGCGCCAAGTAGCGAACAAAACGATGTTGAGGGTAGTGAGGCAAACCGGGGAAGGGCAAGCAGCGTCGAAACCGTCCAAGATTACAGAGATTTGTCTGGACCGACGAAGAGACGCTGGCAAAGTCCAGATATGCCGGTGGACCAAGGACTAGAGGCGAGGTTCTATGGTGAGTGGCATACTCCTTGCGCTGTTTGTTCGGGGTCTTCACACCATATCAATGAGACCTGGCTTCTTCGTCAGAGTCGTTGATGAGTTCTATCCACCTTCTCATCTTCAGCGGCTTGGGGACTTCAACACTTCAGGGAGATCTGGTATACCACAGACCCGAAACACATACATTCTAGGCGCAAGCCAAGCTAACTCCTGCAGGTGGCACGTCCATTCCATCCTTAATCGCCTCGGTTTCCCTTCCCTCCGGCTCGTCTTTACTCCCTGCTTCGTCCAGCTCGCATCCCGCCGGTGAACGGCGTTCGTCAGTCAGTTATGACATGGATCAGCTTCACTTCAACTCGGTCTACTCCGGAGAGCGTTTCGTCTTAGTGACGGCTGACGATGACACGTCCCTTGGGCCACATGACACCTCATCAAGCCGAAGACCAGCAAACTTGGCCGCCAAGCATTCTTCGACAGAGGAGAGAATCGCTTCGCAGCTCGTTTCGGAGTCTGTTCTCGAAAATCGTTTGTGGTCTTGTTTCGTTGGTGTCCTTGCTGACTGTTGACTCTCGGCAATATAGTGATCAACCTATATCGCATGCGCATCATCCCAGTCAACCCCATAGTCTCTATTTCTGAAACGGTCGGACTCTTCCCATGGATACGAAAACCTCACCTGGACTCAATTCCTCCTACGCCCCTTCCTCGCCTGCTTCGACTGATAGTCTGCTCTGTTCCCGCCCAATGGCGTGCCGTGCCGAAGGAAATCCGAGAATCGCTGCATGTTACACTTCAGTCCCAGATGGACGGTGGCGGTGGTAGCGCGCTTATGCGAACCAGTTCCTTGGGTAATGTACAGACTCTCCTTGTCCTGGCGATTAGTCTGGAGGTGCTCCGGACGAGAAGGGAGAGTTGGTTGACTGTCGGATTGGCCATCCGAATGGCCCAGGAAATCGTCAGTCTCCACTTGCTTCACCATTATGGCCTATCAACAGGGAAAAACTACAAGCTGGAAATGCTAACTCCGTACAGGGTCTTCATAGGGAAATGCCTGACTATGCAGTACCTATTGGGCAAAGAAATAGGAGGAAGCGGGTCTGGGCGGCATGTCAGATCACAGACGCATGGTACGTCCCGATACTTTTCGCTAAGGCTCCTTGCATTGCATCGGTCCTATCCATCTGACCTGCTCGCAGGTATGCACTCACAAGCGGCTTGCCGCTCACCATCAATCCTGGCGATTGCGACGTCGGTTCTCCTTCGCCATTTCCTGATCACGCTTTACCCGGCCAAGAAGACGAGGACCGATGTTTCGAGACACATATTCACCTTTGGCAATTAAGTCTTATCCTTGGTCGTACTAGTCCGTCCTTTTGCGTCCTGGAGGCAGAATGTCTTTAGGGTATATCTTGTTACTGGCTGACATTTCGCAGTGAGGGCCGTCTGTGACTCAGGAGGTCTAGCCTTTACCTCCGATGCCGTTCTGTACCAAATAGAGCGCGACCTTGTCGATCGTGAGCTGGAATTCCCCAGTGAGGAGGAGTTGCCTGCATTCGGAGAATTCGACAGGGGCAACACGAATATCCTGAAGCTTGTCTCGGTCTGCATAGAGGCAAGTCGAGATCTCCATTGGGGGTCGATCGCGAGCTGATCTCCCATCTTCTTTCTTCTACACTGCTTTTGCCACTCTTACATTTGATCGTCTGGCATTTGCAATCCTGCCTTGCGTCCTCTTACACAGGGCATTCTCCATAGAGCCTTCTTACAACCCGCTCGACCTATTCCGGCGCACATTACTTTTCGGCCCAGTACAGCAAGGTGGATTAGGCTCGTTCGTAGATCGGCTGAGGCGATCCACTGGTTGTCCAAAAAGGAAGGCATATTCTACCTCGATGTCTGGCATATCGTTGTGTACTCGCTCGGTAGGTTGATTGACAACTTTCACGAATGCTTGCTGCTCCTCTCTTTTGCCTCGCAGTACCATCTATGGTGCCACACACATTTTCTCAGATAGCTTACCATCTCTACGCTAGTTGTTTGCACTATCATTCAGACTCACGACTACCTGACGTCTGGAAATACCTCCACTCGAGAAAGTCTCCAACTTGCCAACAAGGTGGTACAATCATGGGCCAAAAGTTCAGACGGTGAACATCCCAGAAAGCGAGCCAAGATCGCGAGTCAACTTGGCGCCCTCATTAGCGCGGTGGTGGCATCGCGTCCACAGAACACGGAGAACCCAAGGCCCTCCACCTCATCATCATCCAGTGGCTTGTCTGTCTCTCCGACCGCCACAGCGCTTTTTACGTCTCAGCAACAGCTACGACCCGAGCTATATGTGCAACAGCAACAACAACCGCAACAGCGGCAGCAACATCAGCAGCAACAGCAAGAACAACAGCTGCAGCAACCGGAGCCTTCAGATGTCAATTTCAGTGAGGTCCCCCCTGCTGACTGCCTCCTTCTGCGCGAGTAAATTACTGACAAGTACCGAAATTAGGAACATTTTCATTCGATTCTGAAATGGGTCCCCTGGTCGAAGGGTCTATCTGGGATCTGCTTAACAGCGACGCCCCGTCCGTCTTTCCAACTGAACATGCCGCTTGATAGCGGCAAGAGACGATGCTCAGCCGTCAGGACAAAGTTGAGCCGTACTCGTAGGCAGCTAGGATCCCAGCACACACATGATTTTGGGGATCTGGAGGCCATCCAATCAAGTGCAGTCTGAGGATTGCGACGCTGTAGTATTCCCAGTGGCTAGGCACGCGTTACCCCGCTGCGTCTGGGGCCTTGAGGCGGACAGGATGTTGACGTGGGGCTGAGATAGCCAATGGTTTGTTTTTGCCGTTATGCAGCTATCTCTGGAACTCTGGAACGGCATCTCGGAACTGGGGGATTTCGCCCCGCGGAGCTGATTCCCGCCCGGGCTTCACCTGTGGTTGGCTCCCTTGATTCCCATCTATGCATCTACCAAGTATTAGTGGCCCAATAAGAAATGTCGGTCTGTGCATCGTGCTGTTCTCCATACACCATACACTCTACATTACGCGGATATGACTCACACAAACGGTAACAGTGACGGACTAAGCGCCGCTCGCAAGGCCATAATCCCAAACCGCCTCAAGGACAACATTGAGCAGGGCAAACTCGCCCACTCTTTCTCCCTGAAGCTTATCGCCAACATCGAGGTCGTTCACTATGCAGCTGTAAGCGGCTACGATGCCGTGCTAATCGACCTGGAACACGGGAGCTTTGGCCTCGACATAACCAATCAGTTGAGCTGCGCCGCGCTTCAGGCGGGGTACGTTTTCTCACTGGTCTTGTAGATGCGTTGCTGAGAGCCTGCTACAGTATCTGCCCCATCGTTCGTGTCCCGGCCAACACGTCTGACTGGATTTCTCGTGCTTTGGATGGCGGGGCGCAGGCTGTGATTGTGCCGCATGTGCAGAACGCGGCTGAGGCTGAGAATGTCGTTCGTTGCGCCAAGTTTGCCCCTATCGGAGAGCGGTCGGCCACCGGTGGTATGCCGATTTTGCGCTATGCGAATATCCCCGCAAAGTACGGCAACCAGGTATGCAACGAGGGCACGACCGTGATCTGTATGGTTGAGTCTGTGCGAGCTGTCGAGCAAGCCGAGTGAGTGAGGTCCGTTGAGTTCTGGGTCGGCTAATGTATTCCTAGATCCATCGCCGCTGTACCAGGTGTGGACATGATCCTCGTCGGGCATGGAGACCTTACGCAAGAGTGAGTTTGCCAGAGTGCTAGGAATTGCACTGACTGACGGTCCCTTCAGTATGGGCATACCAGGCGAGTTCGACGATCCGCGGGTGGGAGAGGCGTTTGCCAAGGTCTGTGCGGCCGCGGAAAAAGCCTCTAAGAATGGACGTTTAGTTTCTGTCGGGATAGGTGGCTTGCAGTGAGTGCGATTGAGCACCTCTCCATGCCAGCATACTAACTCGTTTGATTCTTAGCGGTCGACCGGATCTCATTGAGAAGCTGGGCAAGAAACATCCAAATGCCCGCTTCGCCATGTCTGGTGCCGACAGTGTCTTCTTGCTGTCAGCGATGGCCAGTGGTGCAGCCATTTCACAAAGGATCACTCAGTCACTGTCAACTTGAATGCGGAATGCAATACATTGTCTGCGATGCCTGATAATATGCAGCTGCTTGGCGCTAAACACTATCGTTATTCATTTTTTGGAATGATCACCCATACCAGTGCATTCACCCTGGCTTCCTGTTGTTCCCCGCCGGGGTCTGCTTTGAGTCAAGCTCTCACAACATCACCAAAGAGCCAATGCACCGTCTGCCTTGCACAAGAAAGTTGCCAGAGTAGATATACCAAGATTGATGATGTTTGCTCCCGTCTAGCCTATCTATTAGTCTGGGTAACGGCGATTTTGATATTTATAAACACTGCCAATCCAATACAGCGATGTCTCGCAACCAGCCCATGCGGCGGAGCTCACTCTCTGGGCAAGTAGGCTTGCCTTTTATGGAACCTGTCGACGTGCAGGACCCTGTCACACCGCTCGCGGGGACGAAGAGGAAGAAGCAGAGTCATGTAACGAGGGCTTGTACGAATTGTCGTCGCAGGTATGTTCCGAGACCGTTCTTCACTCGTCCCCATCATTTTTGGTACTGAAACATGTCCCTTTGGCCAGGCGGACCCGGTGCGACGGTAGGCCATCATGCGCAACATGTAAGATTCATGACGACGAATGTATATACGACGCAGACAAAGATGGCCGCAAACCGGCTTCAAAGCAGTATATCGAAAGTCTCGAGAAGCGCATCAAGCAGCTCGAACGGCAAGTCTCGCAGCATACAAATGTCATAGCAGGCTCTTCGACGAGATGGGATCCTGCGCACCCGATAGCTGAGGTGTATTCGCCAGCCAACTTGAGAGCGTTTCGAATTGTACGTCTGACCGTTCAACCTGCCTTGACGAGCGTTACAGTCCCACAGCGGTGCGATCGTTCACTATGGGCCAACTTCCACGTACAGACACCTTCCCGAGGAGTCTGTCTCGGCGACCCAGAGCCATGAACCGACTTTGCGCTCGCGTCGTATGCGTCTCTCCGAAATCAATTGGGATATAACGTATGCCAAGGATGTAGCTTTGGGAGTCATACCCAATGCCCAGGTCCATCGATCAATTTTGAGCGCCTTTTTCAGGTGAGCACTTTGGGGATATGCTCTGAGCTTATAATATAGCTATTTCAACGACTGGTGCCAATGTGACGAAGCCGCTTTCTTAGCGGATCTCTTTGTGGGCGCTCAAGCGACAGCACCTCTCCGCACCCCCCACCAGTCTCCGTTCCTCCACAATGCTATACTCGCTATCACTCTTCTTGGTGCTCCTGAGCTTCTGCCAGAGCCCCTGGATGCAGCCCAAGCGGTTGCTGATCTAAGTACGTACGCCCAGGCGATGATCGAGGAAGAGATGCAGCGCCCGATGTTGAGCACAGTTCGTGGCCTGTGTCTCTTAGGTTCGGTGTACTTCTACAGGTCGCAGAGGAACCTAGGCTGGGCATACGCAAGCATGTCGATGCGATTGGCTCAGATCCGTAAGCAGACTACAACCGTGGACGCTCCTGATTGCTCTTCAGTTGGGCTGAATATTGAATGCAAGGAGCTCGTGGACAGAAACCACATCTCCCCAGAGACGAAAACTCACCGAGATATGACGTTCTGGTCCGCTTATATATCTGACATGTGAGTCTAAAGGGTCCTCGATTACTCAATCGTATGTAGCGGGTTCACATTTAACGTGGGCCGGACGCCGACAATCACCCAAGAAGACTTTGAAACTGCTCTACCCGCCATTTCCCATGACGAAGACGCCTTGCCGTGGTATGATCATCAGGATCGTCAAGTGACAAATCCCGACTTGCTCTTTCGTGCTGCTTGGCGTAGTTCGACTTTCCACTGGCTAGCGCGTTTGACGGATACTGGTCATTCCATTCAGAGAGCACTGTGAGCCTGCCCTTCAACTGGACGCGCTAACTGTAGGTATCGTACTCGCCTGCCGACTAGTGAGAGCATCGCAGCGATCGTTACGAAGCTGGAGTGAGTTTTGCATTGGAATCTGTGGCTGATCATAAGGGTCGATCTTTCTGCCTGGTTAGTCAGTTTGCCTGGACCTCTCTGCATCGATGCTTGGGAGCCAGGTCCAATCCCACCTCACATAGTGAACTTGCATGCGGTGTTTCATTACTGGCGTATCCTTCTTCACCGCCCTGTCTGCTTCGATCGCTTGGTTCTCGACGACGAGTCGCGCCAAACTTCGCTCCAGGCATGCGAAACTTCCGCGTGAGCTTGGCTTCGGACCACTGAAGGCTAATTTACCCGCAGGAGAGCCGTTGTCAAACTACTTGGCATGCATCCCGCCCCGCGCTACATCACTCACCAAATGGTCAGCGTCGCATTCACTGCCGGTACCACCTGGCTCCTGGTCTCGACACAAAGCGGCACTCAACAAGCGCTGGTAGACGAGGCTCATCTGCGCGAGGAAGAGTGTATACAGACTCTAGGCAGAGCGGGCTGGCCAGCCGCAAAGCTTGCTCATGACATCCTTCGTCGCCTTCGGGATAATTGGGAACCTCCCGAGCCCCGAACCGATGATGGAACGGGACTGCCATCGTCAAGCAGTAGCGGATTCCCCCTCGAAACGCTAGACGATATGAACAGCGAAGTTGTTCGGTTTCTCAATTCTCTGGGGAGGGATGCGCCGCTCGATCCAGGACGGTCGACGAGACAAACTGCGAACGAGACTGGTTTGGCCAACTTTGCGATTACTTCCGACAGTCACCCCTCTATTGATCGTGGGTGAAAGAGATCACAATGCATCAGCTGATGTTTAGCTCTGTCTTGGTTTGTTGATATGGATTTTTCTGCCGACACCATCCCGTTCTGAGAATACTTATATCTGGGAAAACGTTCTTATAAGAGATGTAGAATCCCTACACTCCTCTAGGTCAAACGGATATCAGAATGGGTGTGATTTTCGGGTTAGACATGTGCTCAGTATTGATGCATCACTTTTACCTATGTACATGTGATTTAGGACAAAAGCTCACCGTAAAGAAGCTTTTTCTGATGCAAAGTTGGTGATGCCCATCTTTGAGGTTCGAGGGCTATGAGCTTTGGAATGAACACGGATTTCGGGCTCCCTCGGACCTCGGACTTATGCTCATAGCTGAAAAGTTGGGATGCATTCTGTACTAAAAGTTGAACCTCGTTCGGAGGCTCTCGACCGTATCCTCGACGCATTCCTCCACTGGTCTATACTTGATGCCCAGCACTCTGGCTGCTTTGCCTCCATCCATGAAGTTCAATTTCGAATGTATCTCTTTCCTTCGCTCGGGAGACGGGTCGCCTTTAGGAACGTTGGGAATGTCTGGGAAACGTTCGTTGAGGATCTATCGGGCATGAACAGGCCTCTCATACAAAATGTATAGTCGGTCCGCAATGGCTGCCGACGCCACGGAAAGTAGACTTGCAAACTTACAACGCAGAGATCATTACCAGAAAAGGGACCAGAGCAGATTAAAAATCGGTTGCCTCCAGCGTTAGGTGTCATCAAAGCACGAACGTGAGCAAGGCCCACTATTCAGAGGTCAAAATTTATAAAAATGGGTAATGCAAGGCTCACCATCACGGACATCAACAAAGCTTGCGATGCCGTCAGGGAGATCCGACTGCTGCCTGCCTCCCACTAAATAGGGCCAAAACCTGTCTGTATGGATATTATTGGCAAATGAATCGCAGCATTGAAGGGAACTTACGAGCGATGGAATGGTTCAAAGACTCTGGGTTATCGCATTGATGTATGATAGGACCATATACCTGATTCGAATTAGACATCACGTTCAGTCAGTACAGATAAGATGATAGTACCAGGGGTGGGTGGATGGTTGCACCATCGAAATTGGGGTGCTCATCCTCGAGGAACTTCCAGAAGGACTTTTCCGCGAGAACTTTACTCGCTGACCAGTACGCAATCAGTCTCAACGAAGTAAAGAATGAGAAGATGGGATCTAACCTCGATACTTTGCCCCGCCATCCGCTTTAGAGCCATAAATCTCGCAATTGCGGACACAATTGAGATTCCAATCGTCTTCGGTGTATCTGGTAGAACGATTAGTGATAGCTTGGAGATGAGATCTCTAGTGAGGAATCTGACCTCGCCGGACAAGGCTGTTCCGGAGAGACTATCGTTCCGGTAGAACTGGACTGGACCGTCAGTCTATCATTGTTGGGATTAAAAGATGCGGACCTTGTGTAGACCACTCGTCCGACCGTTGGACTGTGAGGCATTGTATTCGTTAGAAGTGAACACATGTACGAAGGAAGAACCCGCTTATGCTTCTGCAAGCTCTTCAAAACACCCAGAGTCCCATTTACGGCGGGGACTATGAGCTCGCTTGGTTCAGCGGCAGCGAAAGTCACAGGACTGAGACAAGTTAGTGAGTTGTCGGCAATTCCATACATGGACTAGTTGACCAACCTCGCAGCATGCGCGACACCATCAACACCCTTGACAGCTTCATCAAAGGCGCCTTCCTCGATAACTATCTCAGCACCGACCTGGCTTTTAGCATGGACCGCTTACTTGCGCTATGTCAAGAACGATGCAATACTCAAACTTCCCCTTAGTGTTCTCGAAAAGCTTGACGAGGTAATCACCCTTAGAGCTAGATCGGACAGTACCCCGGACGTTGTAACCCTGGTCAAGAAACGCCTTGACTATATGGCTACTTGTACGTCAACAAACGCCGGGCATTCGCCACTCGTACAGCTTACGCTCCAATGTACCCCGACGCGCCAGTCACGAGAACGAGTGAGCCTGGTTGCATTGCTGGCATTTTTGCTGGACGATAACGATGGCTCGCGCATAATGCTCACCAATTGTATGTACTCGACTAGTCATATCTCCGGTGCCCGACAACACGCTGCCCGACAATTCATTAGGAATTCGGGATGAACGGTATTGCGGCAATGCACGGGTGTTTTGCCGTGCCGCGATCCCGAGCTTATCGTCTTATCACTGCAGCTCGGATTTCCCCTCCGCGCGTCAGGATCCCGGTTCAGGTCAAGTCACGGGGATCCCCATTGTTCTTATCGTCGACAACCGCACCGTACTTAAATCCAGTCGTGTCGTGGCAGCCGTTTTTAGAATCCTCCCTCAATTTGGTTCTTTTCTCTAATCATCGACCTTCATCATGACCAGATCTACTGCATGGCGTCAGATTACGCCCTTTTTCATCTATTGTATCGTCTCTTTCTCCATGGCTGATTTCATCTTTGGGCTGTACGTCGGTTTTGTACCCGCGTGGTTAGAGTTAGTCAGGCTTACGGTTGACAGTGATACGTCCTTGTTTGGTGGTCTCCAAGCTTTACCCGGTTTCTTAAATGTCTTTGGTGTACCAAGGCCGGGGAAAACCCCCTACCTGCCGACTCTGAGGAAGTCTATCATGAACTCGGGTATGTATCCCAGACTCACCAACTAGGTTGGGTAGTTACTGACATAGCTCAGTCGTCTTCCTTGGCCGTCTTTTTGGGGTATTCTGTTTCGAACCTCTAACCGAGCGAATCGGCTACAGATTTCTTGTCGTTTTCATCGTAGGAGTTCAGCTTGTTGCGGTCATCAGTAAGCTTCTGTGTATTTGTCACTTCAAAATCTGACACCGATCTCAGTCGAAATCACTTCGAAGGAGTGGATTCAATTGTGAGCTGGTAATTCCTCTCTAACGAGTATTTGCCTGATCTAAATGCAGCACGATCGGACGAGTCATCAGCTATATGACTATCGGTTTCATCGAAGCTTGCGTCCCGTCCTATAGTGCCGAAAGTGAGTTGTCTCTTCGTGTTTCCTCACATGCTTGCACTGACGCGAAGAACAGTCGCTCCACCGGAGCTCCGTGGATTCTTTTCTGGAATGTTTGTTCCTATACAGACAGCTGCTGGTATTTGGGGTACTGGCATGTCTCGGGCGTTCACCAACGAGCAGGGCCGCAAAGGATGGATGGTGCCTGTCGGAATCCAATTCATCCCCATTGTCTTTACCTTTGGAATGATTTGGTTCACAGTGGAGTCTCCTCGATGGCTCATCAGCAAAGGAAGACATGAGGAGGCACTGCAAAATCTGAAGAGGCTGAGGCCCAAAGAGCATACCGACGATGGTCTCGCGGAGGCAGAAATCGAGGCAATGTCGCAGGCGCTCGAGTATGATAAATCGATCAAGGAGGCTGGCTGGCTGGAACTTTTCAGTGGTTCCATGTGGAGACGGACAGTTGTGAGTGTCACTGAAACTGGCTGGATAAGCGGACTGACCTGGTGCAGTCCGTCGCCCTCATGTTCTTCGTCTATGAGGCCGGTGGCAACCAGTTCTCCAGTGCCTACGGTACGACTTTCTTTCAGTCCGTTGGCTTGGCTTCCAAGTCATTTACCTACAACATCGTCATCACTCTCGCCGGTTTCATTGGGGCCATGGTGGCCATTACCACCACGGATAAAGTAGGTCGTCGGCCGCTGTGCATCATCGGTTCTGTGTCTTGCGTCATTTGGAATGTCATTGTAGCCGTAATGGGCTCCAAATCCGATCTCTCAACGGCCGACGTAAACGCAGTCGTAGCCAGTTTTGTCCTACTCGTCTTCTCCACGAAGGTTGCATTTGCGATCCATTCTTGTAAGTGACTGTGTAGTCCTCGTACTTCCGTCCAAAAGCTAATTGGACCAGTCATTGTGACTACAGAGATGGGCGGTACACGAATGCGGAAAAAGCGCAAGTCACTCGCTCTTCTGCTTGAAACTTGCTGATCATCGTTTGCAGTCATGATGGTTGGCGCTTCCTTTGATGTCCTATCGTCATTCCTCGTCACGTTCTGTTCGCCCTATATTTTGGCGAAAATCGGAGCCAAGATTGGTTACGTATTCGCTGCCATCTCCTTCATTGGCCTGGTCTACGCAGTGTTGTTCCTTCCTGAGCTCAGGGGCAGAAGTCTCGAGGAGGTCGACGAACTGTTCGAAGTGAGCTGTCCTTCGGCAGGCACTGCCTTAACAGAGAAAGAGAAAAACTGACAATATGAAGAAACCTCGCTTCCGCTGGGGCTGGCAATATGAGGGCGTCAAGACAACCGGTGCCGGTGCAGCCATATCTCAGCTTGAGCATACTGGGCATCTGGACGTCGAAGTGGAGGAGGTCAGAATGGAGTCCGATGTGAGTCATTTCAGCGCTTTCAAAGAGGTGCTTATCTGATATAGGAAAAGACCAATGAGAAGTCGTGATCATTTTGCGCTAAGAGAGCTCTGCCAGCCCCAACCACAGGCGGAAGGCTCAATAATCTTATATCGGAGGCGACCGAGGCGGAGGCGGATATGACTGAACGGTAGGAGAGAGACTTACAATCACTTTGGAGATTTATTATGTGTCCGTGGAATGGTTCGTGGAAGTGGAAGATTGTAATCCTCAGACTTGTAGTCTTGCAATTTACATCATTGTGCCGGACAACCCTCATCCTTTTGGACACCCAAACGGTATTGTAAACCTTGAGCCAGACTTGCCTCCCAAATTGCCTGGACGCAATTAGTGCTCCCGTCCTAAAACATAGTAGTCAACACTATCCTACTCCACGATTCTGCTGCACCACGTCATCAAAACAGATGTCACCAATCGTGAAGGATATCAGTGTAGGATGTTATCCAGTCCAGAGATGGTGTCTTGGCACCCGTTGGATTGCCACCACACTCCGATACATTTGCCTCGGAGAAGCGAGGGAGCATTTTAACAGTGGACTGTGGCAAGCTGATCACTGGACTACCCCACTGGTACGCTGGAGGCACATGCATCACGTCTGAGGTCCCTTCGGACACTGGTTTGAACAGAGCCAGATATATCGATCACATACTGAAGAGGTCATACATCTATCAATCTACACAACAAGCTACACAGGAAGAATGACTGTCACACCGTGGAACTCGCGCTTGTTCATTAATTTGCCATCGTGCATGACCCAATCGCCTCCAATGGTTTGACGCTTGACGTCCGTAGTGTTGACCGTCTCGGCGATCTGAATTTCACGCCACTGTCTATTGGTTGGGATCTGTAGATATGATTATCAGTACCGTTCCTAGCCTTTCACAGTCACAACTTACCGGGATTCCTGAGGCCATAGTTTTCTGGAACTCGCGGAACGCGCCCTGATAATCGGCGAAGCCTTCGCGTTGGATGAGAGGCGACTCTAGGATAATCGTCAGAAGCATAATCATACGGGGCCTAGCTGGATGGAAATTGCGACGCACCTATGGCGGGAGTCATGCGAAGGTCACCAACACTGCTGTTAAATTGAACAATCGACAGTCGTTCTGCGTTGATCTGGTCCATAGGGGGCTTGAATACCCTGTGCCTAGTCGCTTTGAAGTGACCTCCAGACACTATCTCCAAGGTCTCGCCAATGTTGATGACTATAGCGCCCGGCTTGTAGGGAACGTATCGCCAGACCTCATCTTGGCCCCAGATTTGTAACTGGGTGACAGGAACACTAAAGAGAAGAGTGGTGGTTCCGTAATCACAGTGTCCATTGAAACGGAGGCCCTTGGAGAGTTTTTCGGCTTCTTCGGTGAAAGGACGGAATAAGGCATGACGGTAGTAACCTTCGCCGGTGGGCCCGCCATGAGACTGAACTTTATCCCACAGATAGTTTTCTGGGAGTTCCAGCACTTTAGAAAGAAGTATCAGAATTCGGCGGTTAACAGACTCGGATAAGAACTAAGAGGGTTATTGATAAACTATACCTGCAGCGGAATCGACTTACTTCATTGAATGCCCGGATCTCGTCCATGAAGGGGAGAATGCAGGTGGGGACGCGGCTGTAGTCGGCCCACTCCTCGGAGTACCAATTGAACTGCGTGATGCCATCCCACACTTTTCTCTCACGCTGAAAGTCCGGGTCAGTGGTGTCTAGGCGGTGGTATGTCTACAAGCTGACCTTGAAGCCCCAAGGGTGTTTATACCCCGCCCACTTTCCAGAAATTTCCGGGTGGAAAAGTAAGCGCTCTTGGTCTTCTTCCGAAATGTTATAGTGCAGGTACTGGGCCAGGGTGAATTGACGATGAAGCTAGGGATATCAGTAACTGAAATTGGTAGCCTCTCACTTGCTCTAGGGATACACCATAGTTTTCAATGAAGAGGAAACCGTCCTCCCTGATCGCCTTCTTGGTAATCTGAACTAATTCGTCTACCACTTTGGGATCATCTGACTCCACAAGGGACAGATCGATTGTGCGAAGTTTGGCGAAGTCGAGTTTCTCCTTCGTCAGGGCTGGAGGAACCCAATCCGGGATGCTTGGCTTTCCAGGTAGATCCGCCGCAGGAGGGTTGAATTTATTCGATGTCATAGCGCAGAGGTATACAAGTCAACTGAGTGGGGGAAAAGGGGCTTGATATTTGCTTCAGTCAAGTAGTGTGATGTCGCTTGGTTGAAGCGAATCATATAGACATATATATGCTGAACAGCGGCTCTCAAGGCAATGTCGACGGCTCGTTATCGCCACAGGGAGGCATCTCGGTAACGCGGCACGGACGGGCTCTCGGTTTTTTTTTCCCCGGCATTTTTGCCTCGGGCGTCGGGAAATGCATCCTTGTAGCGACCAAATGACTGCAGGTAGTTGTGTCGATCCATGGGTTGCCGAGTAAGAGCTGTGTTACGCTCTCAGGCGTGTACTAGTGCAATTCATGTCTTCCATGCCTCTGCTACTCGGCCACGCTGTAATCGATGAATAACAGTGTGACTACTGGGTATGCCATGTCACCATTCTCAAGGGATCATTCGTCCTCCACGTCGGGATCCGGCCTTGATAGCGAGCCATCGTTCCAGTAGGACAGCGTTCAGCCTTGCTTAGCATCGGCGCTCTCCTCTGCACTCTCTCTCGCTTTAAGCTACTGCGTTTCGATTCGCTACATCCCGGAGAATCATCTTCCCTCATCATCGGGCTCACTGTCGAGCACTACTCTCCTGTACATTTGCCCGACGATCAGAGAAGAGTCACCGACCAAAAATGCGCAGTGGATTCCATGAATTGAATAATTTATCAAGCATGGTAGAAGCGCAACAGTTTACCTAGTCGTATCTATGTAGGGTCCGTCCGAGCTTCTGCCTAGACATAAATAAACTCAAAGAGTCGCGCCATCAGACTGAGCAGGCTATCAGGTTTTGGAGCAAAACTTCTATGCATATGATGTGATTGTGATAAATTAAGCCTGTGCGATGCACTCGATTTCGATGACGGTGGCATCGCCGCCGGGCAGCTTTCCGGCTTGGATGCATGTCCTGGCCGGGCAAGGGCTGGGTAGGAACTGGAGGGAGACAAGAGGATCAGACACTGTCATTTGGACTTGCCACGCGACTCACAGCAACGAAGGCCTTGTTCATCTCGAAGTACTGCCCCATGTCTGCCAGGAGGATATTGTACTTGACAACCTTTTCAAGCGAGGAGCCGGAGAGCTCGAGAACCTTCTTGAGATTGCTGAGAGAAGTGGTCTATCAATGTAGTTATTAGTTTGGGGCGGCACAAATTTGTGGGCTGATGAGCTGATACTTACGGTAGCTTCTGCAATAGGGCCAGTGGCTGTCTGACCGGAGCAGAACACAAGGCCTGGAACCTTGACGGCAGCACCTTGGGGACATGTCAGTACCTGCGAGTGGCCCTTATACATGAGCCAAGCTTACAGTTGTGAGGCTTGAGAGGGAACTCCTCGCTGCTGATGATTTCGCGGGACATGATTGCAGACTTTTGGATCTTTGGGTAAGTGAGTTGAAAGAATGAAGCGGAGTGATGGGTAAAAGGCAAAGAGACAGGGGGTCTTATATATCACCAGAGGCGGGGGGATCTCGGTCCGAATGCGGGATGTCGGTATTTTTGCCAGGGGTCGTTTCCCTAGTTTAATCAAGTTCCCACGCCCCTATGGTGCAGTGCGATAGGAGATAGCCGCCATCCAATAATGAAATAGGGTGGGGAGTGGATTATAGCCATCTCAATTGTGGGTCGTCACCTAGGGGGCGGCGGAGGTGGAATTCGGTTCCCTACACCAACGAACTGTCAGCTGAAGCCAACGGGCATTTAATGAGGCTTAGAAGTGCATGAGTCTCACATTTCTGCGGCATACCTACTATTCGGCGCAGACATACTGGATTGAATACGGACAAGCAGTGCATTCAAATATTGGCAATAGATCACTCATTCAATAACAGATAATTGATAATAGATAGAGAAAAGGGGAAAAAATAGGAATAGATTCGTCTATCAGATTGATTTATGCAGGGAGAAGGATGTTCACTCCCAAATAGTTCTTCTTGTTCATCTTGATCCCATTGACCACGACCGTCTCATGCTGCTTGGCTTCGGTTGGGTGCGTAGAATCAGCAATGTGAGCTTCTCGCCATTGTCTGTTGGTTGGGACCTACGCTCGAGTCAGCATCTGGATCCTCGAGTCGCTGTCAAGCTACTGTGTATAGGAGACTCACCGGAACACCTTGATCCCTTATAAGTTTGAATTCTTTGTATGCCCCCTGCGACTCGATACAGCCCTCTCTCTGGATCAAAGGCGACTCTGCCAAACCGCCATCAGGCTACCTTCTCAAGGGGTGTGGGATTTCCGGCTCACCATAAGCGGGCTCCATTCTGAGTTCGCCTATGCTCGAGTTGAAGATCACGATCGACAAGCGCTCATCATTCATCTGATCCTCCGGCGGAGCAACGACTCTGTGTCTGGTGGCCTTGAAATGGCCTCCCGAGACCACTTCATACGACTGTTAGCTAAGAGCGAAGCACGGCAAGACATGATTCTCACACTCGAGCGTTTCTCCGATGTTAATGACCAAAGCACCAGGGTTATACTTGACAGAATGCCATTTCGAGTCGGTACCCCAGATTTGCAAGCTGGAAATAGGCACACTGAAGAGCATAGTGGTGGTTCCGAAGTCGCAGTGACTAAGACATGGCTTTGTTAGCACGTGCGATGCGATTGTCAGTGCTGCGTTCCACTAGACGAACCCGTGCATTCGGAGACCCTTTCCTAGCTGCTTAGTTTCCTCCAACATAGGAAGATACAGGGCGTGGCGCAAGTAGCCTTCGGCAATGGGCGGACCATGACTCTGCACATTATCCCACAAGTAGTCGTCGGGAAGTTCGAGCACTCGGGAAAGGAGGGCAAGCAATCGCCTGTTCACGGACTCTGTGAGGTAGGTAGTAAAACTTGTTATCTCGTCCATGAACGGATGGATGCAGGTCGGGACCCGGTCTAACGACGCGAAGTCGTCTTTGTAGAAATTGAAATGTAGAATGCCGTCCACTGCGCCGTTCTTGTTCTGTGAGTGACAATTCAGCCAGACGTCAATGATGTTCGCAATGACCTTACCCTCCAACCGAAGCCCGGTTTATATCCAGAATAAATGCCGCTTTCAGGATTCCAGTGCAACCTATCCTTATCTGTTTCAGAGATGTTGCGATGCAGATACTGGGCTATACTGAACTGGCGGTGAAGCTTAACCAACCTCTACATTAGCGTGGTAATTTGTTTATAGCTGTCCAACGCACCTGTTCTAGGGATACACCATAGTCGGTTAGATACAAGAATCCATCCTCCTTGATAGCAGCCTTGGCGGTCTCGACGAGCTTTTGCACTACTGCTGGGTCTGGTGAGTCGAGCAAGGACAGCTCAATAGTCCGAAGATGAGCCCAGTCTAGAGGCTCTTTGGTCGCGGGAGGTGGGACCCAAGGAGGAACATGGGGTTTAGTCTCAAAGTTCGTTGGAGGATCAAACGGCGCGGCCATTGCGTACAGAAATAGAACTGAATTCTACTAAATCAAATGTTGCGCGAGCGGGGCAGAAGTTGTCTCTCTTTAAGAGGGGCAGGATTACACAATCGTCGTTGGCATTATAACTGTCACTCCGCCTCTTAGTACTAATACTCGGCATCTCGCTGCCAAATCCCTAATCGCGGCATCTCGTTCCCAAGTGCCAATCGGAATCTCGCTGCTAGGTATGCCGAGCCGAGTGATGGTGCCCGGGAATCTTCTCCGGCAGACCCTGGACATTTGCCCCACCCATGAGGCCCGCCTTATCGCGCGACCTTTCTTGGTATTCGTATTCAGCGACATGAGCGTTTGATGCTGAGATAAGTCTACCACGGACGGTTGACAGTGTCATGAGCCGCTGTCTCTATCGCGTACGACCAGCGGGGTTGTCTCTTGTCTTCGGATGAATATAGAGCTCCCACGTTTCGTGCTGATTGGGATGACCTCTAAGGTATCAATGAAATCGACACCGAGGACTCTAATATGACCGAATCGGTGGCAACCGCTTCTGATCTTTCTCTTCGCTCTTACAGACCAGCCCCCCAGCAGGGTGAACGACCTTGCGGCCCATCTTCTCGTCTTGAACGTCGCGAATGCTAGAGCATAAGTGTCAGGACAACGAGCGCCATGGCCAGACTGAACCCAGATTACTATCCAATCCATGTCCGGGATCCTACCCGTTCTAGAACGAGCAGACTACTGGGCAAGTATGCTACGGAAACTTCAGACAGCCCGGCAGGACCGTTGTCCCGTGTAGATCATATATTATACTCTTCTGTTTTAGACAAGTACGCATTACTACTAGCCATACATTTGTCAGGACGGCAACTTGGGGAACAGGACTGCCTCTGGACGAGACCTAGACTGAGGGACTTGAGTAACAACTAAAGCGACAAGAGATACATTCTCTGGGGAACTTGTAGATCTAGTTCAAGTCTTTATATATCATGTACTCTTATCTTAACTTCAGGGAAGTTAAGATGATACTAGCTGTATTGGTACTAGCGGGTCCTGACAACATTGTGCAGGGTGCCGTTTATTGGTACTGCGATTTTCCAGATGGGAGTACACTATGTCTTCAATCTCGTAGCCTATCTACGGTATCATTTGTAACCGCATCAACCTTGCTAGAAGTACGGGTGACAGCTCTATCTGACCAGACACCGTGCATGACCGACAAATCTACAGTATGATAGCCTTCCAAGTGTGGGCGAACCGAACTGTTGTCTAACCCGTCCCCACTACATCTTCTCGACGTTGTACACTTCTTCCGACTCGTAGGACTCGCCATTACTAACAGCGTCAACCTTGGTGCTAGCAAACTGACGAGCTGGAATGCGAGCTTCGAACATGACATCCAACTCGGTGGCCAACCGATTCCGAGTTTCCGGTAGTCGGAAGTACGTCCAAATCAAGCAGAGGAAGCAGCTGCCGGCCCAGAAGAACCCGGATTTTCCGCGCCAGTTCCAGGCCGTGGCGTTGATTTGGTAATTTGTTAGAATTACATTGAAGACTGTGGTGCCGATGTAGGCGCTTCGAGCCAGTACTGCTGTCTTGGGTCGAAGGCGCGAAGTCGGCATATCGGTGATGAGCAAGAAGGACAGAGGTCCTACGGTGATGTTGTACGGGATAGTAAAGAGGTAGCAGAATCCACCTGTTGCCCATGCAGTGGCAGAGGAAGGTTTGGGGATTCCAAGTGCCCCAATGCCGATCTGGGAGATCATGATGATAACTAAGCCGATCAAGAGAAGAGTGCGTCGGCCGTACCATTTGAGAAGTGGCCATGCGATGAAAATGCAGACCAAGGCCAGTCCACTGCCACCCAGACCAACATCAAATGCAGACGCTGAATTGAGACCCGCTTGCTCGAGGAAGTAAGTTGAGCTGGATGAGGTTGATCAGTCACGACCACTAACTCCAGACGACAGCTTCTGCAAAGAGACGCACCTGTTTCCTAAGGAAAACCCGCAAAGGGGCTGGATAGAGTACACCGCACATGCGATTTCAGTTCGACGCAGATTGGTACCTCGAAAGCACTCGAGATAACTGACCGATCTGGCTTCGAGTAACTCGACTTCGTTCGTGTACTGCATGTACGCCAGCCGATTTTCCATGTCGTCATCCGGCTCATGTTTGCTGCTGAGACGTCGGAGAGCAGCCCGAGCCCGGTCGAGCTTCCCTTTCTTCACGCACCACACCGGAGACTCCGGAGCGCCCATCATGATTACGAATATGAAGGGGATCCAGCACCATTGTACGGCGAACGGAATACGGTATGCCCACTCGGTCTTATTGTTGACAAAGCCTCGTAGAATCCCGGTACTGATGAATCCACCGACTGTCCAACAGATTTGGGTGTAGGTCGTAAGATAGGGACGAAGGCAGATGGGAGAGACCTCTGAAGCGTAGACGTTGGAAAGCGTGAGGAAAGCACCAAGAGGGATCCCGATCAGAGTTTGAGCAGCAATGAGAGCCCCGACGTTTGGCGCCATAAATTGGAGCAAGATGATAGGGACGATGAGAGCCAGAGCCAGTGTCTGGGTCCATCGATAGCCAATTCTGTCACAAAGATAGCCGGCAAGCTGAAGCAAGCGAAAGGCATGAGTGGTAAGCTCGTGCCGTTGAATTGATCAGGTGTACGTACCAAAAGACCGACAATCTGGCCAGCTTTCGTTACTTGCTTGAGCTCCGTCTGCGTTGGAGCGGAAACGTTGAATTTCCCGCTAGGAAGCTCATCCCCGTACTTCTTCTGGAAAGCTGGCAGCCCGAAAAAATTGCCCATCTAACAATAGTCTTCATCAGCAAAACTGAAAGTCAACGCTAACATGGTATGGCTAACCAATCCGTAATCGTAGCTCTCCATTAGAGTGGCGCTTGTCATGAGGACAGACCAAATCACAGCTTGAGGGTATTTTTTGAGGGCCGCTTTGATCGACATATTCTCCTGGAGCGCGGCATCTACCTTTGCTCGTGAGATGCGATCTTCCTCCAAATCGAGAACCCGAGTGCGAGGTAGCTCGTGTTGGATCGTGTCCCCGGTGGTCCTGGGGCCAGAGGCGATGGGAAATTCGTCCATTTCGGCGATGGCAGCTATATTTCCGCAGGAGGGAGACGAGTTTCAAAGAGGCTAGTCGCTGTGGGGATGGAAGTAACCAACTACTGACGAGCGTTGCCTTAAATACTTGTGTCTCACTGGATTCGTACTGCCATCTTGATCTTTACCGTGAAAAAGGCGGTCGAGTGCTCAGCGTCAAAGTGTAATTGACGGCTTGCTTTCTGAGCAACAACTGGGTGGCGAAAGCATGTACGCAATACCCGACTCCTCCGCTGATTTGGCGGGCGGGATGATCGATTTTTCTTTCACTGGCCCGCTAAAATTGCGGCCGCTCATTTGGCGGAGTCACAGGACAAGTGGAAACAAAATAGTCTTTCACCGGCACCCATCTTGTTACTCTTACCAAAAAGTGATCCACGAAGATGACCCGGACTATTTCGAGGTGAGCAACCTCCGTCTCACCAGCCCAGATTGACTGATACCTGTGCGTCCGGCAGCCTATCGACATTGCATCTCCAGTCTTCGGGCGACCAAAAGGGGCATCCATACATGGCGGCACATGCAGACAAGCTTGGGTAAGTGCCCAGATTTCGAAACTAGATGGCATCTTTTCTTACCGTGATTTTTTTCAGGACCTCAGCATCGGGACGTTCCAATTCCCCATGGTGGAAGGACGCCGTCGTCTACCAGATCTATCCCGCGAGCTTCAAAGACTCAAATGGCGACGGGATGGGCGATCTACGGGGCATTATCGAATCGCTCGACTACATCAAGAGCGTGGGTGCGGACACCATCTGGGTCTCTCCCATCTTCGAGAGCCCCCAGGTAGACCTGGGCTACGACATCAGTGATTATGAGAAGATTCACGCTCCGTACGGTACTGTTGAAGACGTCGAGGATCTCATTCACTCGTGTCATGCGAAAGGCCTACGCATCCTTCTTGATCTCGTTGTAAACCACACGTCGGATCAGCACAAATGGTTTATCGAGTCGCGGTCGAGCAGGACAAACGAAAAGGCCGACTGGTACCATTGGCGGGATGGCAAAGTTGGAGAAGATGGAAAGAGAGCCCCGCCAAATAATTGGCGTGCAAATTTCGGAGGTTCAGCATGGGAGTGGGACGATGTACGAGAGCAGTACTATCTTCATCTCTTCTCGCCGGAGATGCCAGATGTCAATTGGTCCTGTCTCGCCGCTCGAGAAGCGATCTACGCCAGTGCCATGCGATTCTGGCTCGACAAGGGAATTGACGGCTTCCGAATTGATACCATGACCATCTATTACAAACCACTAGACTTTCTGGATGCACCCATAAGCGAACCCGACTCAAGATGGCAGCCTGGATGGCGGCAGTATCGTAACAATCCGGCTGTCTTCGAGATACACAGCGACATGTACAGCAAGGTGTGGTCGCATTATGGCGATCTACTCCTCGTTGGCGAATATGGCAATACGAGCGATACCTCTCTTGCTCTAAAGTACTGTAGTGCGTCTGCCAATCGCGTTGGAATGGGCTTCCAATTCGAATCCGCCTGTCTCGGTTACGAAATGTGTCGGTTCAAAGTGGACGAATGGGATTTGCCTGCATTCAAACGGCCTTTCGCGAAATGGCAGCAATTCATCGAGGGTACGGACGGATGGACTAGCGCTTTTGCCGAGAATCACGACCTTGGGAGGAGCGTCAGTCGTTTTGGCTGTGATAATCCGTCATTCCGTCAGGCTTCAGCCAAGATGCTCGCGACCTTGCAAGTGACATGTACCGGTACGCTCTTCATCTATCAAGGTCAAGAAATCGGTATGACGAACATCCCATCTACTTGGCCGATTGAGGAATTCAAGGACATCAACACACAGCGATACTGGGCAGAACTCGTGAACAGCTCCGCTTCGGAGGCTGAGTTGGTCGAGGCAAGAAGAGCAGTTGGCCTGGTAGCAAGAGACCACAGCCGAACACCGATGCAATGGAGTGCAGAAAGCCACGGTGGTTTTACAACCCCCAACGCCAACCCATGGATGCGAGTCAACGACAATTACGTCGACATCAATGTCGAGGCTCAGTCCAAACAGCCAAACAGCGTGCTCGGCTTCTGGAAGCTGCTCCTCGATGTCCGTCGGGACTATGTCAAAGTCTTTGCCCACGGCACCTTCCGATATATCGACGTCGAGAATAAGCAGACAATTACTTACGTTAAAGAGTATGATGGCGAGCAAGCTCTCGTTGTGTGCAACTTTACCGCGTCGGAGCAGGACTGGGAGATCCCCGAAGAGCTGACTAGTCTGAAGTTGGCTGTGTGTACAGAGGTTAAGACAGTAGCGGGAATTTTGCAGCCTTTCGAGGCTCGAATTTATCTCTGATAACAGGGTATGCATTTTTTGACGGTGAAAATCTCGTTACGTGTATTCCTCCAGCACTCTTTCCTCCAAATCTCCTTCACAATCGAGATTTAACATGGGGTACTGCAATGATTGGGCAACGTTGAAAGAGGACCAAAGAAAGGTGTAAGCGTGCGCGTGCTTATGACCGTGGTTATTCCTTCTAAACTGTCGGGACGGCGACTTGGGGAGCAGGACTGCCTCTGGACGAGACCTAGACTTGGGGAACATGAGTAATAACTAAAGCGACAAGAGATACATTCTCTGGGGAACTCGTAATCTAGTTGTAGCTTTTATATATCTTGTACTTTTGAGTCAAGAAAGCTAGCTGCAAACCTGCATATTACGGTATTATGCTATCCACGCAAGAAAGGATGCTGCCGCAAGTGCTGCCGCACCTGCCGACCACGTGGCATTCTACGCCTGCCGGCTCTCCCCTCTCTCGGGCGCCCTGTGGTTGTTGTTGTACTTGACCTGAAAGATCCTGATTCAGCATTCAGCATGGCTTTAGAGGGGTTAGGGCGGGGTGCTGGATACTCTCTACCAGCTCCACCTGATGGTACTCCTCGTGTCAAGCGTCCCAGAGTGATCCAGAGGTGGGTGGGCATTTCCCGTGATGTTTTATCGATTTGATGATGGAGATTCTAGCTGCGCCTTCTGCTACAACCGCAAGGTGGGAATCGAGGCGCCGTTGTTTCCTCAATGGGCTGACATCTATCCCAGCTCAAATGTGACAAGCAGTATCCTTGCTCCCATTGTTTGCGCCGAGGCCGCGGCGATAGCTGTCACCCGCCGTGAGTGTATCGCCATATCATTTGCGAACACGATCGAGCTTAGATCTTAGTGAGGTCGAGATACGAGGCCATGTCGTAGGTGGACCGAACGGACTCAGTGGCCAACGGACTCTGAGTCCTGCTGAGCTTTTGTCCGCCAACGCTGGGCTCCATCGCCGAGTGGCATCTCAGAAGCGGCGCATCCAACAACTAGAAAACGAGGTCAAGGCGCGTAACTCTAGATATCAAAGTGCTGGTAGAGCTAGCAATAGCGAGACAGATGATGGCAGTACAACTTATGAAGACGAGGAAAACGCAAACCAGCCTAGGACCGGAGACGTGCTCGACACAGACCAATGGGTGCAAGAGGAGGAGCCGGATCCCACTGAACGCTTACTGTGGTTAAGCCCCAGCGAGGTGACTCTCTCGCTTGCGTGCTTCGATGCTGCTCCTGACGGTCCTATCTAGCCAATGCAGTCCGATTCGACAGTGGATCGGTGGCGTCAAGTGATACCATGGCGTCAGAGCGACTACCTAGTTGGATTCCACTTGAAACATCTTCATTGGATTCATTGTGTCTTTCACGCTCCGACTTTTTTGGACTGGCATGCCCAATGGATACTGCGAATGCAAGGTGACATGGTTCACTCAGATCCATCAGAGCTTGCTTTATGTTAGTGTAGAGCAGAATCGTCCTGTAACTGACTGACATTGCGCCACAGACTTAGCTGTCATATCGGTACGTTCAGTCTTCTTCGGTGCATTCGACCGCTTGCCTGACTTACCTCAGACGGCCCTCTTCCATATTGACCATGATATCGCAGTGCAAGCAGGCTTCAGCTCCGGTGAGGAAACCTCGTTCGATGAGCACTGTGCGGCGCGAAGATCTGATGCACTTTCAGACGATACCAGATCTCTACCTCGAGACTGGTGTTCCCTGTCCTTGCGCGGTATAGAGATGGGGCTTCAACACAAGCCCAACTTGCTACTTCTTCAAGCTATGTGCATCCTTCCCATGGCAAGTTCTGATATGCAAAGAGCGTTTGCGTCGGCTGATGTCCGCCGCAGATCGGCCATACCCTAGGGTTAACTCTTCTATTTGTTTGTCTGGACTGGCAAGCTGATACTGGCCCCACAGTCATTCGAGGCGCCTGAGATTACTGCTTCACGTTGGCCTCCTGCTCGCGCAGGACCTAGGATTGCACCTCCTCGAGGACGAAGACTACAACGCAGAGCAACAGAAGCCCGGCATAGTGGCTCGAGAAGTTGGCAAGAGAATATGGAACTGCTTGGTGATATCCGAGGCGTCAGCCATAATCCCGCCCTCCTGGCAAGACTCAGGCTTATCAATCTATCAGTATGACCCCTGCGGTTCTCCGAGGACCTGTACTTCTATACCCGCATCGTAGGGCTTTCGAGTCCTTCCCCATCGCAGGTGCTTACGTCATAGGTCGTTCGGACGCAATGCCATCGAACATCGACGACATTGATCTCTCAGACTTTCGCAGAAGTAGCTGTAAGGAGTTACCTGATCCGACGACAGTCTCGCAGTACGTGTATAGCGGCGTCGGCGTCTTTGTGCTGAACCTTCTCGCAGTATGCTGGCCATGCGTCGCTTGGCTCTGGTCCTTCACGACTACAACACCACCGTGTTCCGTACCCACAGCCTGCACCGGAAACTTGCCGCAATCCTTGAGGTCGACGCCCGCCTCGTTCGCCTACTTGATTTTTGCCCGGCCTTATCGCCCGAACCTGCTTGTTCAGCGTATCAAGGTAGGCTGGAAAACCAGTTTGACTATCTTCCTTGGGCAAGATTTACATGGGAGTGGAAGATCGCATCGTACCGGATGAAGTTCCATTCGACGTTTGTAGGTCTAGGGCACGTGGATGCGAAATACAGGCAGAGTGAGCAGGTGAGCCAGACTGTAAAGACTCAGGAGCATCACCAGACTTAAACATGACAGACTTGTCTCTCCTCGGCATTAACGCTACTTCGACATCGACTGCGCACCGACATACCAGCCATGTGGCATCGTGCATGGTGAGTTCGATCCTTTGTCATCACAATTTGCCTCTTACCGCCGACAAGGCGTGTCACTCTAGATCTGGCCTTTGCGGGAGTGGTCGTTGCCAAAGCCCTATCCGGTACGACCGATACGCAAGAGCAGGGAAGCCTCGTCGAAAGCCTTCAACAAGTCCAGGCTTTACTCGCATTTTCTGCTCCGTCCGACTTACCCGCACATAGGGCAGCTCGGCATCTGCTTGGCCTGTTGCAAGACCACTACAATCATGAAAATCCGACTGCATTAGCACCACCGGCCCAAGAACCGCCAGCTGAAGAACGCAACCCATTCGATGTGCTGGTCAGTGGTGAGACATGGGATTGGACAGCATGGGTTGAGGCGTTTGAGATGAGCCCGACACAGTTAGTGACGTCTAATGAGTGGGGAAGCAATGATTTCATATGAGGGATCTAAGAAAGGTGTAAGCGTGCGCGTGCTTATGACCGAGGTTAAATAGACGTTGTATGACCGATAGTTGTATTGCGTTTGTATTGCATGTACCGTTTAGTTAGTTTCTTCTGGCTTTGGGCAACCCATAGTGTGATTGTCATACATGATCCCGTGCTGGAAGCTACACTGATGTTGGAATTCAAGTCGTCTTCTCTCTTTATGGATGAGATGTCCAAAGAACCTATCTATTACCAAGATCACAACGCAGCGGCGCCGATCTCCGCCAAAAACTAACTGGGTCAGCCCTAGATGTACATGTTGAATCACCACGTACAGCATCCATATCGAAGTCTAAGAGGTTATTCGCCGTTTCCACCTGTCGGATATCAGAAATCGGGTAAGCGAAGTCATCGACCGTTGTCAAATCTGCTCCATGTCTGGACCGGCGACACGTCTTTCTGGCCCCTAGCAAATCTAGGTCTTCGGTGTCGGTTTCTCCAGAGGAGGAGGAGGAGGTGGAGCTAGCATTGACGGCTCGGAAGGCATGATTCCACAGCTTGTCTATTGTGTTCTGAGCATGATGTAAGCTAGATTCCGGGCATCTGAAGCTAGGGACTTGCCAGCTCTTCTCGTTTCGTGATGCGGAATAGCTCAACGCCAGCGTCTAATTCCGATAATATCGCCCTCGACAGAGACGACCGCGGCGCTCGGATTGCAGCTGCCGCTAAACAGACACAAGAGGAAAAAAGGTGAAAAAAGAAATGCCACCGTCGATGGATCAAAAGGCCATGAAGAGCCAACATGTTTCTCACAAGCCCTACGATCCTTCGCGATGCCTCGAGGCAGTCGAGATATGACTGTTTCTGAGGGCTATGGAGAGGCTCTAGGGCGTACTCCTTCAAGACCCGCACAAACCACCCCCGGTGAAGGACCAATCGAGCCTCGTTGATGAACAGCAGGATCATGTTTCGCTGCAATGCCATCTTCTGCCTCGAAGGGTTAGTAAGATCCATTGGTGACGGAGCTACCCCTGGTGACAGATATTCAGGCAGGTCAAGCTGAAAATTGCGCAATGCCCGTTCTATCTCGGTGACTTCTGAATAAGTTGAAGGACGGATTCGTATCTGTCGGTCGTTGATACGTGACCATATCCTTGTCAATTCGTATGTTTTGATGTGAAACATGTGGTCTAAGTCGGGCTCTGGATAAGCACAGTCAATTGCGTAATCGGCAATACACTGTCCCCGGCCTAGACCAATGCTCTGTAGTACGTCGTATCCCTGTATCTCCCAGAATATCCTTCTCCGCTCGTTCACCTCATCCAGCGCCAGACCCCATGCTGACCCGTCTCTATGCAGCCCCATGGCCTCTGCAACTCCCATTCCCAATCGGAGAAGGGGCCACACTGTGTCGCCACCCGAAGTGTCTCGGTCCCCGTTCATCAGAAATGTGGCGTATAACACTAGACACTGAATATACATCACGGAGTGCGAGCGATCGAGAGCGAGACAAATGCGCGCAGCGAAGAGGAGTTGTTTGGATAATTCGCAGTGAGGTGGTTGGGAGAGATCCATAAGCGCTCCTAGCGCAAAGACAAGGAGGACGACGGCAAGACGTTGAGAGTCAGGAGGAGTACCATGATCGTCGTAGACATGATTGAAGAATGCAGAGTCCCATGAGCTTTCTTGAACGATGTCCATGAACCATCCGCATGTCTACCAACATCAAAAATTTTGCTTGCCCGCCGTCACAGTCGACGTACCTGAAAGTACAAGGCTGCCAGCTCTCGACCGGTATGAGCGGACGGTAGATGACGAGCCATGATCTCGGTAACCTCCAATGGTGCATCGCGTGTTGGAAAGGGTGAGAGAAATTCTGAAAAGTCAAGGTCGTCAACATCCTGAGATCTCAATGACGTCGTGTTGGGACGTTTCTGAGTGCATAAGCGCCTTTTCCAACGTGAAAAACATCGAACTGACCGAAAGGTATACGCTACTTGCCGCTCCATAGTACCTCGACACTTTTGGATCATCGGACAGAGTTAAATGACCATAGCTGCTTGGGTTGTCTACCGCATCTGAGTTGGGAGGTGAAATGGATGACGATCCCCCGTTTTCGTGGTGGTGCACTTGGACATTGTTGACATACAGGGCTTTCTCGAGAAGAGGATGGTCGGGTGAAGTGACTCGTTTCAGCGCTTCTTCGAGGTCCGCTATTCTGTCATGGAGGTCCTGAATAAATTAGACCTGTCTAGGCACCCAGCAATAAACTCACTTCTGTACTTGCGAGGATCTTGCTACACCTCAGTCAGCGCTGATAGTTACCTTTGTATACTTACACTCGCCGAGAGCCATTTGCGAGTTCACCATTGGGGCAGATACTGCGATTTGCCATAAGACTTTGTCAAGTTCGAGCATCTGCTCACCCCGCCAAGCCCCGCTTTGCACAATGCTTGCAAGGAAAAACCTGCTCGCACTGCCTTTTGAGACGTCTGCATTCTGCGCCTATGCCCGGTGAGTTAAGTGGTCCCTGTGATGGTCTACTTGGAACTCACAGGGCCGAACACCCTTTCCTCGCATTGTTTCTTTCCCATTCATAGAGTCACTATCCCGCCACGTTTACGAAGCTACTATCTGCTTAACAGTGCTCGGTTTAAGGTCGAGAGATGCGTCGAGCCCCGAGCAGCGTTGGAGGGTGAAAGCGAAGATAAAGATAGTTGGCGGAACGTCGGATTCGGGCGTGGCCGAACCCTGGCATACAATGCCAGCCAAGGGTCAGCAGGTTTGTCCTGCCTCACAAAACCATGCATATCAAACAACTAACTACTGTCTGAAGTTCCGAACATCACGCGTAAAGAAATCAAGGCCGCGACTTTCAGTAGTGGGACTCAAACACTGGGGACTACAGCAACCGTGACAGTGGTACTGGGGCCGTCTTTTGGCATATCAATATCAGATTTGTTGTTCAGGTCTTCGACAGTGACCGACGGCTGAGCGTCAGAATATTCGGATACTTCGTGCGCAATCCGGTAATTCCGAGGCCTGGATTCCAGTGAGCGGGTGTCCTCTCATCCGCCATATACATACCTGACGACCTTGATATCGTAAATTCGCATGGAGCAAATGACCAGTCCGCAGGAAACCCAAAGTGCCACGCTGACAGGCCAGCCGTACTTGTAATGTGGTGCTTGACTTGCTGGCCAGATGAGGACATTTGACCACGCGTCTGTAGCAGCATCAGCATGGAGTCTCCGAGAATCGGCTGCGACACACTAATAGCATAGTACAGACTGATACCTGTCAATAATAGTCAGCGCCGTACGATGCAGACGCAGCCATCACCACATACAGCAACCAATGATGAGAGCACGTTGTTCCGCATCCCGGGGAAGCATATCACTCAACCACGACCATAGAAGCGGTCCGCTGGCATTTGTGATGTACAAAATAAAATCTGCGGTTTCACGCCCGTCAGCTTGAGGTGTATTACTGTCATTGCGCTTACAGCTAAAGTACTTGGCGGACTTGGGCACGTTCCAGATGGACATGATGATGGTTGGGGGCAGTCCAATAATGCACTGGCTCAATAGAAGAGTCCACCGCGTCTTCACGATGTCGGAGGTGAGTGCAAAGAACCAGACAGCGGCAACTGCAGGCGTCGGCATTCTCTCACCGTGCTCTTCTGCAAACTCACTCTGCATCGCGTAGCCGCCCAACGGGATGGCGTTGAGTGCCGTGATATTCCACTGGGCAGTACCATCAGGGTTCTTGAGAGTTTTAAGCCAGAGCTGAAAATCTTGGGCAACCTCATCAGCGATTTACCACTTCCGACTCCCTTATCACTCACAACCGTTGCCAGATGGAGCGATCAACATTCCAGTGTAGATCCAGATAAACATGTACAACATCGGATTCATGATCGCTCTCTTGGCAGTGGAAATACTGATAGGATTAGGTGACTCTCGAGTGAACCGTTTGAGGCGAAGATCGGCGATCTCCTTGTCCTTAGGCTTAAACCACAGAGCCCACGCACTGGAGAACACGACTCAGTATAATCTAAACTGAAGCTTACTTAGGCTTCTTTGGGAAATCCGGCAGCATGAATGGGCCGCAGAGAGCAATGATTAAGGTCATGATAGCTGCACGAGTCAGGACCTGAGCATAGTCGTGCTTGCGGTCGTCACCTACCATTGATGACAAAGGTCCACTGCCAACCTCGCAGGCCACCATTTCCTTCCAGGCTCCGATGAATGGCAGTCTGCAAGGCTCCACTAAGCATCCCACCTGTGTCCGAAATTAGCGAGCAAGCATTCGAATGGGCATGAAGTATGACTGACCGAGAGCCTGACACGAATGATAGAATCCAATCCGTTTAGCCATTTCAAGCGGTGTATACCATGTCACTGGTATTTGAATCAGCATTGGCTTGGGATTTAGGAAATACCGCCGCCTACTGAGGAGTGTTACAGTTCCTGGATAGGCCGAGCTCTCCGCTAACCCAATGAATGCCCTCAGAACGTATATCTGCTTGGCGCTCTTGCAAAAGGCGATTCCAAGAGTCAGACATCCCCAGAAGAACTCCAGACAGGACAGCCATATCGCAGGTCTAACACGGGTGATCATGACTTGCGAAGGAATCAAAAAAAGGCAGTCTGAGGGCGTTCTGTCAGTGGAAGATCCCAAACCCAAAAAACAAACAAACGTACAACCGACATTGAAATATGTCCTGTCGAGAGTGTATAAGCGGCTTCTTCTCATCACATACAGGGCACACTCACGTAAAGTAGTTGAGCTCATTCCCAGTCAAATTGAGATCGTCGGACATTCCAGAAACATAGGCCGTAGTTATGTTGGTTTGATCCAGATATTTGATGACTTGTCTATAAGTTGGGTCAGTATCCAGACGGTAAGAGATACTATATACTCACGAGATACATCCGAAAGTCAGGAGGAAGACATCGAGCTTGAAGATAAACCACTTCTCCTCTCTGGACTTCGTGAACGGGGGTGCGATCTGGGGATCGATGCCCCTCTGCGCCAGTTCCTCCAGATCATCACTCATAGGTGTTTTTGAGCCCTTCCAAAACATTGTGCGACGGACGATGGACTTTCTCAAGTGCCCCGATGGATTGGCCGATTCTTTTTGAAAGAAGAAATGAGGAGCGTTGACGTTCTGAAATGCACCGTGCGAGTGGGGCTCTCCATATATGTTTCTCACACTCTAACAGAGGCTTATCGCGTGGGTGGAGATACGCGGCACGCCATGTTTTCCGTGTTGACGGACGGCGATACCCAGGTTTTATCAGTGAACCTTTAGATGATCCCTTGAGGACGACGCCTGAGCTAGCTTGAGCTGCGGTTGCCTTGGCGGGTGGGAACTGTGTTCCGTGATAGCTTATCACCGTGAGGTCAACAGAGTTTGGCTAGCCGCTCCGCCATCGCGGCAACAACTGATAACGTCAGGGAAACAAGTCGTCCGATACGCTTTCGCGGCGAGGGTCTGCTAGCTCTGTTGAGAAGCCATTCGCTTCGGCGTATATACTCTCCTCGAGAGATGCATAGTCGCCATACGCCCTGTCAGCTAACTTTAGCTCCACTCTGCGGGGACCTGCTGCTCACCTTGAATCTCATCCTCCCTCTTTCACATCATCATGCCAATTGCTACACCTAAAGTATCTCCCTGGGGTAAAGAGGTCCTACCACCGACTTGGTCTCTATCTGCCTGGCAGCGGAGCACCCGAGAGGATCCCCTGGTCAACCGCGGACGGGATGAAGCTCTCCCAGAGTTTGCCGATGTCGTGATTATCGGTTCCGGTTTGTCTGGTGCGCTCTTCTTGCCTATTGATGCCGAAACACCAAACGTAAACTAATCGCTCGCTCCCCGATGGCAGGCGCTGCGGTAGGCTACAATTTGCTGACAGCCTCCAACCGCCCGGCTTCTGTCGTCTGTCTCGAGGCAAGGGAGTGCACCTCCGGCGCCTCAGGCAGAAATGCAGGTCATTGTCGACCCGACACTTTCAGGGGTTTCAAGGAATATGCCGACTTGCATGGTGAGGAACAGTCGGCAATGATTCTGGCATCGGAGTCCATCACCTGGAGAAGGTAAGCTGCAGAACAGCGACAGGGCAGGAGAGTGGCTGATGTTGGCCGCATAGGATGGATGCATTCATAAAGGAATATGCGATCGACTGTGAATGGACACCTAGACTCACTGTTGATGTTGCTGTGGGACAAGAGTTCAAGAATTACATGGAAGAGTCCATTGCACAGGCCAAGAGGGCAGACGCTATCAAGGAGGACTGGATGTATCTAGACCCAGCAGCTACTCAACAGGTACGCTGTGACACTGGAAAGCACTGAGTGTTATAGCGTACTAGTTTGCCTTCCACCTTAGGATCATATGGCTGGCAAGCTGCTACTCTAAATCCTGCCAAGCTCACTTACGGCGTCCATCGAGTCAACCTGACTCTCGGTGGTTATCAGCTGTTCACTCACGCCCCTGTAACTTCGGTAGACGAAGCAGTGAGGGGAGAGTGGTTGGTGCAGACTACTCGAGGGGCATTGCGAGCTGCCAAGGTCGTTTTCGCGACCAACGGGTACACCAAGCTCATCCTACCAGAATTGGCCGGATTGATCACGCCTTTGGCTGGTATGTGAAACGCGGGAGTTGTCTGTCAACTGACTGTATCCAGTTCAGGCTCTTCAGGTAGGTGAGCATGAGCCTAAGCTCGAGTCCAGCATGTCGTTAAGATACGGCGACCGACGCTACTCGGTGTAAGTGTCGAAACAGAATTCATGTTCAACACTTGACCTGTTCTTCAGCGCACAGCGTCCCAACGGCAAGGTAGTCCTATCCAACACGATGACCTGGTATGAGTCGAATGTGACTTGCCTTGTACAGGAATGACGGTCATAGGGTCGGGCAAACCGAAGCCGAGTGGCAGAGCCTTTACGAAAACATGGATGACTCCACGCCTATTGAAGCAGCCACCAAAGACACCATGGATGAGTGGTTGAAACATGTACCCGATGCCGATCCTAATGGGTTCGAGTTCGCATGGCGTGGAATCCTCGGCATGGTGAGTCGTCATGTTGCTATCGATAGGATACTGACAGAGGTCGGATAGACGCCGGATAGAGCTCCTTGGGTTGGAGCGATTCCTGGGAAGGAAGGACAATACATCATCGCTGGTATGAACGGTCACGGCATGGTGAGCTGGTTTTATTGCTGCAGCGATGACTGAGTATCAAATTCAGGCTCGGATCTTCCACTGCGCCCCATGTGCAGCATCACTCGTACTGGGAGGCCAATGGGATGAAACACTTCCGAAAGCTTTCGAGTGTAGCCAAGAGCGTATCGACACCGTCAGGCAAAAGGTCAAGGAAGGGCTCCTGGGCTACCAGAAGCCATGACGACGTGCTCACTCAAATGGATTGTGAATTAGGAATCGATTACAAGATTCAGAGATGGGTAAGAGTGGAACATGAAAGAGTGTGGGCGCGCTGTGAGATGCAAGGGGTATTCTTCCGCTTCACGGTTGAGTCGACGACTGAGTACTTGACGGGTTGATTAGGAACAAGGGTTAAATGTGAATGTATTAGATATCTTGGACGGACAACATGGGTATAGCTCCAAGAAGACCAAAGGCGAAACAAGAACGTGAGACAAGATATTAGAATGACTCCATCTACGACGTGGGCTGTGATTTCCCTGATGTCTCGAATCCGCCGTTGTACCAGATGATCAGCGTGACGACAGCGACAAGGGTTATGGCGAATGCGACAAAGGTGAGGAAAGCTTGAGCCTCTTTCCAATCTCCTAAACCACGTTATTCGTATCAGCATGGCATATCGAGATGGCAGTGGCGTTAACTCCTGAGCCCACGGTGAATACTCACGAGCTTCCTGCTCGGTCCGGAGAAATACCTCGCGGTCCTCAGCATCCCCTGGTAGGTCCACAACCTGAACTCTTAGCCTTGATGGTGGATCCCGATCGAATCTTGACCACGCCTCCTCCATGACTGTGCCCCACCGGTCATCTACCACCCGTCCGTTTGAGTCGACCTCAACGGGTGCAAGGAACTCAATGCGCTCCGGAGGGTACTCAGCAAGGGTCGGGAAGCCTCTCTGGACAATCAACACTGTATTCTATATGAGTCGTGTGAGTCATCGTCGCTTTAGGTGAGTATGATGTTTCTCACATGTTTATCCCGCCCAAGGACTCCAAGGGCATCCTGTGGTTCGCCTTTGAGTGGGTATCTTGGAACAAATGTATAGATGACATTGGATGGTCCGCCATCGCCCATTGTGAAGATATGTCTGGATGTTGGTGGGTACGAGGGAGCCGTTTCTGGATAGCGTTCGTCATCTTCAGTGATCCCATCGCCAGTGGGGACTGGTTGGTACTTGGGAGGGCCGGACATGGCTTCCTCGGCAGACGAAGTAAAGGTGACGGTGGTCAAAGCCAAACGAGCCGTGCTATACATTCAGTCCCCGGAGCGTGAATTTGGTTCCGTCCCCGAAGCGTGAATTTGGTTCCGGTGATCGGTGCCGGTTCGACATGCGCTGGGTCCGAGCCGTCGAAAGGAGGGTGGGTTGGGGAGGGCGCACTAGTGACAATGTCAGACGAAGCGAGGGTGGGGAGGGCGCCCCAGGTGATGGTGTCAAGCTTCTTTCTCTTCAACTCTTTCTTCCCAACTCTTCTTTCTATCTTCATTCTATTTTGCGATACTGTTATGCCTGGTAAACCAGAGAGTGACGAACTCTAGTCCCAGAGGACGACAAAGACGTATAGGCAAAGTCGAGCTGGTGACGGATGGATGGACGATGGTGTGAAGTGCCTCAGCACAAGTTGCTTGCAGCAACAGTCACTTTTAGAAGAGTAACTTATGATATTTCATCGACAAAGGAAGAGGGAGAAGAGCCCTCAGCCTTTGTCTTATAGGGTTAGGGGGTTACAGGCTGATTCCGGGGGTGGGGGATTTTTTTTTTGGTGGAATATTGACATGGTCTAAGGTGTCCTAGAATGGTCCCAAATCATGCTTTTTGATGGTCTAACTCTCATACCTCTATTTGCCAAGATGACTCAGCAGTGGGGTTTTTTGTGAATTTTTGGCACTTTTCACTCCAAATGACCAAAGTTAATACCGATATTGCACTCTTGCCAGATATGAATGGACATCATAAAAGTACAGTAAATGAAGTTTCTAACACACCTAGTCTCATTCATTTATCTCCAAAACTCATTGCACACGAGGCATTCTCCGATGGGGGTGCCGATTTTGGGAATTTTTGATCGTCCAAAATTGATACAGAAATTGACCTGGGAGATGGGTGTGCTATATCATTAAGCATTATTTTTGATGCTCTTTCATACTATGATACTCCCTTAAGCCTTTTGGCACGCAAGATTTTGGGTGATTTTGACCAAAAGCTCCAAGGGTCCCCCCCTTGGAATTTGGGATTTCCGGTGACATGTCAGGTGGTCCATATGGTTTGAACTGGATAGAGTGTGGTATGATTCTGCATCATTTTTGATGTACTTTCACACCCCATACTCAGTTTTAGTTGGGACTCTCACCTGGCTCTCTTTTCATGTGTGCCCTCCGAGACCAGAATTGGGCCATTTGGGTGGGGGGATTTTATGGGGGGTTTTCATTTTTCTAACTAAACACTATCTATTCTACTTGAGACACTACCTACTTAGGGGTTAGGGGGTTATAGGGTGGTCTGGGGGTTGGGGTTTTTGTGCTCCAGAAAAATTTGGACCTGAAAGCTATACCATTAGATGTGTATTTTCCAGCCGGTTCTGAATCTGGCCTTCCCATGGGCAGGGAGTCAAAACTGAAGGGTTACAGGCTCATCTGATTAACACTTCGCCGACCCAGTCCAAAGTACTACATCGACCCACGGGAGTATATGTATCAAACCGCCACGTGTCTGATAAGGATGCTTCCTGCTGCCACGTGTCTGATAAAACTGCTTCCGACACAAACATCGTCTTCACATTCACCTCGCATCAACTACCCCATCGCATACCTTATATCCATACAAACACATCTTATACTGCATGTAGAGACTTGAAACTCGGCACATATATTCATATCAGTCTATTCTATCATATTCCAAAGTATCAAAGCATATGGATCAGCCTAAGTCGACATATCAACATCATCTTCGACCATCTCGGGTTACAAGGCGGTCCTGGGGGGGGGGTTTTTTGTCCAAGCATTTTTCAGGGTCAAACTAAATATGTCTAGAAAGCATTTTTCAAGCTGATTCCAAATCTGCAAAGACCTAAGCGAAACTGACAGAGATATAGCTGATCAAAGTTGGCAGCCGGGGATAAGAACATACAATGTCGCGTCTGAGGGTCAATAATCAAAATTTGCCACTTTATAAAATATGCTTAGAGAGCATTTTTGATGCTGATTCCGAATATGTAACTCATCAGGAAGTGGGATCAGAACTGATGGAGATATGGCACTCCAAACCCATTTCCACAGCCAATTCGACCAAGTGCCAGGGTACGTCTGTATGGTGGGTGACTTGGGACTCAAGAAACTTTCATGGGGGTTAGGGGGTTAGGGGGTTACAGGCTGATTCCGGGGGTGGGGGATTTTTTTTTTGGTGGAATATTGACATGGTCTAAGGTGTCCTAGAATGGTCCCAAATCATGCTTTTTGATGGTCTAACTCTCATACCTCTATTTGCCAAGATGACTCAGCAGTGGGGTTTTTTATGAATTTTTGGCACTTTTCACTCCAAATGACCAAAGTTAATACCCATATTGCACTCTTGCCAGATATGAATGGACATCATAAAAGTACAGTAAATGAAGTTTCTAACACACCTAGTCTCATTCATTTATCTCCAAAACTCATTGCACACGAGGCATTCTCCGATGGGGGTGCCAATTTTGGGAATTTTCGATCGTCCGAAATTGATACCGAAATTGATCCTGGAGATGTATGTGCTATATCATTAGGCATTATTTTTGATGCTCTTTCATACTATGATACTCCCTCAAGCTTTTTGACCCTCAAGATTTTGGGTGATTTTGACCAAAAGCTCCAAGGGTCCCCCCTTGGAATTTGGGATGTTTGGTGACGTGTCAGGTGGTCCATATGGTTTGAATTGGAAAGAGTGGGGTATGGTTCTGCATCATTTTTGATGTACTTTCACACCCCACACTTAGTTTTTGTAGGGACTCTCACCTGGCTCTCTTTTGATGTGTGGCCTCCGAGACCAGAATCGGGCCATTTGGGTGGGGGGATTTTATGGGGGGTTTTCATTTTTCGGGGTTATAGGCTGATCCTGGGGGTGGGGTTTTGGATGTGCCGAAAAATTTGATCAAGTGTGCTATGCCGTTAGATGCGTATTTTCAAGCCGGTCCGGAATCTGCCCTCCCCATGAGCAGGGAGTCAAAAGTGAAGGAGCTAGAAGCAAAAATGTATTCACTCACCCAAAACTCAAGATGCTGACTTGTGCAAGTCAATCCCTTGAGAGTGTCCCACTCAGGTCAGGGGGTTACAGGCTGATTAGGGGTTTAGGGGTTATAGGCTGATCCTGGGGGTGGGGTTTTGGATGTGCCGAAAAATTTGATCAAGTGTGCTATACCGTTAGATGCGTATTTTCAAGCCGGTCCGGAATCTGGCCTCCCCATGAGCAGGGAGTCAAAACTGAAGGAGCTAGAAGCAAAAATGTATTCACTCACCCAAAACTCAAGATGCTGACTTGTGCAAGTCAATCCCTTGAGAGTGTCCCACTCAGGTCATGTGACATTTCTGAAAAGTACCAAATGAGGAAACTTTAGATGCTGGGCTTCTCCCATGCTTGTCCCACATGTCATGGGACAACATGGGTGAGAGCCCAGTGGGACATCCATAGGACACTTACCATATTGGGCAATGGGACAGCTGGGACAATGGCACAGCAAGGGTGAGAGTAGAGTGGGACATGGATGGGACAGTTACTGTATCAGGTAATGGGACATCCATGGGACAATGGCAGAGCAAGGGTGAGAGGGTTAGGGGGTTACAGGGTGGTCTGGGGGTAAGGGGTTTTGACTTTTTACAAAATTTCCACATGGGCTAAAGTGCTAAAAATAGCCTTTGGGGGTTCTAGGCTGATCCTGGGGGTGGGGTTTTGGATGTGCCGAAAAATTTGATCAAGTGTGCTATACCGTTAGATGCGTATTTTCAAGCCGGTCCGGAATCTGGCCTCCCCATGAGCAGGGAGTCAAAACTGAAGGAGCTAGAAGCAAAAATGTATTCACTCACCCAAAACTCAAGATGCTGACTTGTGCAAGTCAATCCCTTGAGAGTGTCCCACTCAGGTCATGTGACATTTCTGAAAAGTACCAAATGAGGAAACTTTAGATGCTGGGCTTCTCCCATGCTTGTCCCACTGCTCATGGGACATCATGGGTGAGAGCCCAGTCGGACATCTATGGGATAGTTACCATATTGGGTAATAGGACAGCTGGGACAATGACACAGCAAGGGTGAGAGCCCAGTGGGACATCTATGGGAGAGTTACCATATTGGGTAGGGGGTTAGGGGGTTACAGGCTCATCTGGGGGTAAGGGGTTTTTACTTTTTGCAAGGGTTACAGGCTGATTCCGGGGGTGGGGGATTTTTTTTTTGGTGGAATATTGACATGGTCTAAGGTGTCCTATAATGGTCCCAAATCATGCTTTTTGATGGTCTAACTCTCATACCTCTATGTACCAAGATGAATGAGCAGTGGGGTTTTTTGTGAATTTTTGGCACTTTTCACTCCAAATGACCAAAGTTGATACCGATATTGCACTGGTGCCAGATATGAATGACCATCTTAAAAGTACAGTAAATGAAGTTTCTAACACACCTAGTCTCTTTCATTTATCTCCAAAACTCATTGCACACGAGGCATTCTCCGATGGGGGTGCCGATTTTGGGAATTTTCAGATGTCCGAAATTGATACCGAAATTGATCTTGGAGATGTATGTGCTATATCATTAGGCATTATTTTCGATTCTCTTTCATACTATGATACTCCCTTAAGCTTTTTAGCACGCAAGATTTTGGGTGATTTTGACCAAAAGACCCAAGGGTCCCCCCTTGGAATTTGGGATTTCCGGTGACATGTCAGGTGGTCCATATGGTTTGAATTGGATAGAGTGTGGTATGGTTCTGCATCATTTTTGATGTACTTTCACACCCCACACTTAGTTTTTGTAGGGACTCTCACCTGGCTCTCTTTTCATGTGTGCCCTCCGAGACCAGAATCGGGCCATTATGGTGGGGGGATTTTATGGGGGGTTTTCATTTTTCTAACTAAACACTATCTATTCTACTTGAAACACTACCTACTTTACTTGAAACACTCTCTACTCTATTCAAAAGGGTATCCAGGCCATTCAAATCCCTATCCAAGTCACTCTATCTCCTCCTGCTCCTCTTCCAACTCTGGTTCCATCACATTCACCATCGCTGCCAAGGATAAGAGGTTCTCATAGTGCTGACCACTGAGGTAGAGTGCAACCTGCTCTGGGTGAGAGGTACCAACCTTCAACCAGGAGTAGGATCCATTGTCTGCCTGCTTGAGGACGACCACATTGACTTTGTAGGCATCTGAGAGAGCCTGGAGAGCCATGTGATCTCCCCATACCTTATCCTGTGACATCTTTGTGAGATACACCTCCATTGACCTATAGGATGGCCCATCACCATCTGCAAGGAATGGCTCAAAGTCTTCTTGGTGGTCCTTCATCCACCTCACTTAGGGGTTAGGGGGTTAGGGGGTTAGGGGGTTATGGGGTTAGGGGGTTAGGGGGTTAGGGGGTTAGGGGGTTAGGGGGTTAGGGGGTTAGGGGGTTAGGGGGTTAGGGGGTTAGGGGGTTAGGGGGTTAGGGGTTAGGGGGTT